>OW052237.1:22609124-23209124 GCA_932527175.1 Operophtera brumata
CTACAACATAATGCAGCTCCTGCTAGACGTCAGCTTAGTTAACGCCAAGGACCTGAGCGCTTTCCTGCCTTATGCTTTATTTATAGGTAAGTCATTATTTTGAGTGCTTTATTTTTAGTAGTAGTAGAGCTTTTTTGTGAAAGAGTTCGCCCGGGGAAGTACTACCAGCATACCTATTTCTGCCACAATGCAGTAGTGCTCGCATTGCTGTGTTCCGGTTTGAAGGGTAAGGGTGCCGGTGAAATTACAGGCACATGAGACTTTTCATCTTTGTCTCAGGGTGGCGGGCGCAGTGCAATGCCACATAGGGTGCGTCCTAGGTGGACATGACCTATGAGGTAATGCACTGTTCATATGCAGAGGTTGCCGCTTAACATCAGGTGGGCCATCTGCTTGTTCCGTTATTCAAGTAGTATAAAAAAAAAGTCAATCATGCGATACCTGCGTGAAGAACACATAGCACCTACTGCTGCTGGATATGCTGTTTGTGCTGTGCTGTTCATGCTGTTCTGGGTGCCATATATCATCATGCAAACAGCGGCTCCAGATGCAGCTGAACTGAATACTCGTTATATTCAGGCTTGTTAGCCCCTTTCACAATATTATAAATGCGAAAGTTTGTGTGTGTGTGTGTGTGTTAGTGTGTTTGTTACTTCTTCACGCTGAAACGGCTGGACGGATTCGTATGAAATTTGGTATGGAGATAACTGGACTCCCGGAATTACACATAGGCACATATTAATCCCGATATTCCCATGGGATCGAGACTTATGCGGGTAACACCGCGGGGCGCAGCTAGTAAGATCATATACAAACTCATTAGAAGATCATATAAATCTGGAAGTGAAAGAAATACGAAATAAAGGGTAGTAAAAATAAAGATGGTTTCTGTAAAATAAACCTTTTGATTTATAGAAAGAATAATACAACTTATATATAAAACAAATAAACCTATAGATCGTTAGCAGCGGTCTTCAGGTAGCTCAACTGTTCCACATGTATTTTATTAAGCTACCTTTAGATCGTTAGCAGCGGTCTTCAGGTAGATCAACTGTTCCATATGTATTTTTTTAAATTTTGTTCATACCTTTTTCTATTAGTTGTATTTTTCTTTCTGTAGATAAATATATGTAGTTAGGTACCTAACTTATACAACAAAACATTTAAAACTGTACTTACTTATATTTAAAATTAATCTAGAGATCAAAATCAAGTTAAGGTTACCGACCGCAGGCAGAGTTCTCTAAAAATAAATATTTAAACCAATGATTATTTTAAAATTATCACATAGAGAAATCAATTCTTTCAAATTCTACCTTAGACTATCTTGGAATAAAGCATCTTTGTTGGAGCTAGGAGCTATAGGTACTGAATTATAGCATTTTGATCAACTTCTTAATGTATTTGAAACTTTAAAGATGGATAAGTCTTCCAGAGGAGTAAGGTATATTGCTGGTACCGCGAACAAAACGGGAAGAGATTGCGGTGCATACCAACTATATTACGCATATTTTTTTAAATCTGAGCATAGATTTTTATGCGGCATTGCATTCATGTACGTAAGTTTGTACAAGTCGTTTCGTTTCGTTTCGTATGAGGTAGTGCTGGCCTCTGTTGTCGGAGTTTGTCAAGCCGCCCGAGGGCCACTGACATGGCTTATCGACTGCTATTAATCAATAACAGCCGGGACCGACAGCTTAACGTGCCCTCCGAAGCAAAGAGAGATGGAAATCCGCACTTAACTTAGAAAAGTCATTGCCTAGGATCGAACCCGGTTTCGTTGGATTCTGAGTTGCACTATTGAACCGTTAGGCTACCATCGCTATACCATCGCAGTTTGTATAAGTAAGTATGTATGTATCGTCCAAATACGCCCTTCCTCGACACTGCGGCGCGCACGACTGACTGTAAAAGTGAATTATTCAATTCTTATCTTTACAGTTTACACATTCATTTCTCGTTCAAACGCGTTGAAGATTGAACACTAAAAGTCAAAATATTGTAAAAGTGAAAATATTGAGCATGTTCAATTATTTCAATGACATTGCATGATTCACCTTTATGTTTACATGGATCAATTAGACATTGTGCTACGCCGTAGCCTCGTAGCGCTCAAGATTCACAAAAGCAAAGCAGACAACAAGGCTAAAAGATGAAATTGAGTTGACGAAAATCTCGGAAAATATTTAGCCTTTGATTTTCATGAAAACAATCCGGACTCGTATCTAAGGAATTTGCTCCCTTGTATAAACTTTTTCTGGGATATTTATATTAGATACCTACTCTGTTTATGAAATGTACTCGCTGGATTTTTTTAAAAGATTAATTTACTTAATTATAATAAGTAATACAATACTAAAATTCAAACAATACAAAAAAAAATTGTTTATTTCTGTTTTCACTCAATGCTTTTTTTTTGCGAAACATTATCATTCATGTTTTTTTTATATAAATCATCATCAGCAGCTTGTAGAAGGCCATTTGTGGACATATAAGCCTCCCACATAGAACGCAACGATAGACAGCCTAGAGCCGCCTCCATTCACCGACTTGTGCGACCTTTATAAAGTCCTTGTAAAATAATTAGGTATCAATTTCCGTCGTTTCCCCGCAATAAAGCAATGCCAGCAAGTTGTACAGTGCCTCAAGTCTCATGCAAGACGGATATACGGATATAACGACCGGATATAACGCGACGACCTCTGTGGCGCGGCGGGCGAAGCTTGGCCTGCGACGCAGGAGGTTGCGGGTTCGATTCCCGCCTCGGAACAAATATTTGTGCGATCGCAGATATTTGTTCGGGTGTTCTGGGTATTTTCTATGTATAATAAAAAATGTCTATCTATGTAATATATTGTGTTAAGTATATCAGTTATCTAGTACCCATAACACAAGCTCTGCTTAGCTTGGGGCTAGATAATGTTGTGAGAACTGTCCAGCATTATTTATTTATTTATTTATAAATGTTATAATCTGTTATCAAATCCTCTCAATGTCCGGCGGAGGGCATATTACACAGGATTTTCCTAGTTTGGATACCTATGTTGGGTGGGAACCCAGGATTATTTATTCTTAGAACTAAATCTGATGTACATCTTACCTTCAGGGCGGCATCATCGCTTATGCGAAAAAGCCCTTTTCCTTTTATATGATTAAAAAAAAAAAAAAAAAAACTTACCTTCGACCAGAAAATTATCTTACAGTATTGTTTGACGTTTGTTACTGAATAAATTACTATTACTATTGCAAACACCAGCGTAACGATGGTCGTAACGACGATCGTGCGTGTATTGCGTAGTAACTAGCCTTTATTCTGTGACGTGTCGGGCACAGATTAATAGCTAGTAATTTCGTTATATACGGACAATCGTCGTTTGATCTTCGTTACGATGGTGTTTGCAAAACTCCGACTTGGGCCTCTGGCGTAAAGTGGTCACCGTTGCTTATAAATACCGGCAACACCGGGGGCATTTTCATTACGCTGTCTAACCAGAAGGTTTTTTTTTTATTCTTGAAGCTTTTCCTGTCGTTTCCAAGCGGAACCTCGTATTCCTACCAAGATGTGTAAAAATCCACCTTCTTCTACAAATTTAAATTGAATGTCCTTGTTCCAGGTCATGCAAATTCAGCTATCAACCCCATAGTGTACTGCCTGATGACACGCAATTTCCAGCGGTCTGTGAGAAAACTACTTTGTACGGCGCGTCCTGCTTGTAAACAGACTTTCACGGTAAAAACTACTTTGTACGGCGCATCCTGCTTGTAAACAGGCTTTCACGGTAAAAACTACTTTGTACGGCGCGTCCTGCTTGTAAACAGACTTTCACGGTAAATACTACTTTATACGGCGCATCCTGCTTGTAAACAGACTGTCACGGTAAAACTACTTTGTACGGCGCATCCTGCTTGTAAACAGACTTTTACGGTAAAAACTACTTTGTACGGCGCATCCTGCTTGTAAACAGACTTTCACGGTAAAACTACTTTGTACGGCGCATCCTGCTTGTAAACAGACTTTCACGGTAAATACTACTTTGTACGGCGCATCCTGCTTGTAAACAGACTTTCACGGTAAAAACTTTTTTGTACGGCGCTTCCTGCTTGTATTACTTTCACGGTAAATACTACTTTGTACAGCGCATCCTGCTTGTAAACAGACTTTCACGGTAAATACTACTTTGTACGGCGCATCCTGCTTGTAAACAGTCTTTCACGGTAAAACTACTTTGTACGGCGCATCCTGCTTGTAAACAGACTTTCACGGTAAATACTACTTTGTACGGCGCATCTTGCTTGTAAACAGACTTTCATGGTAAAACTACTTTGTACGGCGCATCCTGCTTGTAAACAGACTTTCATGGTAAAACTACTTTGTACGGCGCATCCTGCTTGTAAACAGACTTTCACGTTAAAAAATACTTCAATATCATGAACCAGCCTTCAGAGGTCCATGGCTGGACGAGACGTTCATTCCCCTTGACGCCACCAGGTACCTATATGTCATGGGGTCACATAGCTATTCCTATTGGTACAATTCTAGCTGCCTTGTTTAAATTTTTATCATAAACGCTATTGCCTATGGTATAATAATTGATAATACCATGAGAGATATGGGGGAAAAAATGGTACGATTATAATTAATAAGATTTTAATGCTATTGTTGGTATAAATTGTATTATAGACAGCTTGTTCACACAAGCAAAGTACATAGTATATACATAGTACATAGTATTTTTTTATTTTTTTTTATACTACTTGGATGACGGAACAAGCAAGAGGCCCACCTGATGTTAAGCGGTAACCTCTGCCTATGAACGGTGCATTACCTCATAGGTCACGTCCACCTAGGACGCACCCTATGTGGCAATGCACTGCGCCCGCCACCCTGAGACATAAAGATGAAAAGTCTCATGTGCCTGTAATTTCACTGGCACCCTTACCCTTCAAACCGGAACACAGCAATGCGAGCACTACTGCTTTGCGGCAGAAATAGGTATGGTGGTAGTACTTCCCCGGACGAACTCTTTCACAAAAAAGCTCTACTACTATTACGTACTTGTATAGCAATTTTAATTGATGTCACGGACTAATTAATAAGCAAGTAGTGAAAAGCTGACATTAAACATGATAGATAATTAGAAAATTGATCAAATTAGTATTAGAACTTATTGAATGTATTTGAGTTAATAACTGATCAAGAATTTAATAAAAAACTTAAATTAATATCAGGTACATTATCCTGAGATATTACATTAGCAGACCATAACTAATAGCCAGTGGTATCATGGGGAATAGTGATTTTGGTAGTGTCAAAGGTAATGAACGGGATGAGGCCTCCCCCTACAATACAAATTGGGAATTTGTCATACATACAAAAAAAATAAGACTCGGACAGAATAAGCCCATTAAAAAAAATCTTGTTTTTTTAAGAAATGACATGTAATTTTGATGGCATTTTAACTATTGTAACCTAGTTAGAGACCACAGGTTTATTGTAATAAAATAAATAAATATATAATCAATAGTTCTGCACAGCTCACACAACATTATCTAACCCCAAGCTAAGCAGAGCTTGTGTTATGGTGAGGCCACACTACCTTACCGTCTACCGGGCTGTTACCGCAATAATTATGACATTAAATTACCGTTTAAATTACTGCATGAACTGGTGTGGTTACACTAGAGTTTACCTAGATATGTCAATAAATTAGGCGGTAAAAATATCACTTTTCAAGATGGAGGTTCAAGCTGCAGCGGTGTTGTGTTTTATGAGTGCCAATTATTTTTACATGAATCTTTTAAATTTCAACAAAGCTAAAAGACGACAAAAAAAAAGAAGATGGTGGATCATTAAAATGCATAGAAGCCGTACAAGGTTAGACTTTTTCCTAAGTTTATAGTTGTTTTAAATCATGGTTTTAATTTGCAGAGGTGGAGAACTCCTACTTTTCCACTTTGTTTTACTTTGCCACGCTTCGTATTGGAATAATTCCAAAAACTCGAGTGCTTTTTCATTTGACCACTCCATGTCGGTCGATACGTGCGTCGCCGGTGAGCTCATATTGCACACTGGACAAACGGTAGTGTGGCCACAAACGCATTAATTACTGCGGTAATCTTCTTTGATGTGCGAAAAAAGACCGCCGCCGGAGCTATTGTCTACCACCATTTGCCATATTGATTGGCATTGTAAAATTATGGCCATAAATCGTGGTTACACCTAGGTGTTGTTTAAGTTATGGCAATAATTATTGGCATATCACGGTAGTGTGGCCACACCATTATGGGTACTAGATAACTAATATACTAAAATATAAGTGTATTGTCTGTTATTTCGCATGGGTGACTTCTGTCCTCTTAAATTTGAGTAATTCTGCCATTGTTTTACTATAATATGACTTGACTGAGGCCCTACGACTTGACCTAGTTTTATCAAATTACCATACTTGACATTTTTAATATTGAGGAGACTTTTCTCAGAGGCCATAATCAAAAGAAGAAAATAAAGTTGAGTTGACAAAACATAGAAATACCATTTTAAGGTAAGCGTCCACAGGCCATCAGACCACAGTGCATCGCACGTATCGGACGCATCCCAGGTAACGGATTTTAGTTTGCCTTGTATAAAAACTCATACAACAGCGTCCACTGATCCGCACCGTACGGACCGCTCATCGGCAATGCCTACATGCGCTGCGTACCGATGACGTCATACGGAATGCCGATCAGTAGACGCGGTGATTCTCACAAACACTTTCCGCATGTACGATCACTACAAAAATCCGAATGAAGGTGGCATCGGCAATCCGATTGCTGATACTCGCGTCGGCAATCCGATCACAGCCGATACAGTGGACGCAGTCTAATTAATCCGTTTGATGCGATGCGTCCGATACGTGCGATGTGGGCTTGTGGACGTTTACCTTAAGTCAAACGTGCCTCAAACACAAAATAACGAATATCGAAATACGTTAAAGAAAATAAACTCTTTGATAAGGAACATGCCGTTACAACTTCTTTCAAACAATTTACTAAATCTGTGAAATGGAACGTTTCAAACGAAAATAGGTAGTTTGACTTTGAATTATTTTTGAAATGCCGGAAATAATCATGCCTCAAAACATCGAAATGAGAAGTAGAAAAGCTGATTTAACTGATTTCCAGCTCTAATGTTAAGTCACTTTTCGGATAACTCAATTATCTTCCTGTTGGCAGTAACGATGTACCCTCATCATCATTAAATACCTTTAAAGTTTAAGGCGCGATAGGTTCTCAAATGTCTCTAGAATTTTAAAGTTTTTGCTAAGAATTTTCATAGTTTTCTATGAAGAAAAAAATATATGATATATTTGAGCTTTTTATCTAGTGAAATCAATAATTCAATACAATATTTGAATTACTTCACTCGATAAAAAAAAAATAACAAAGATACCTCCTTTTTAAAATTTAAATGCTATTTTTCACTCACTTCTCTCACGTTTTAATTTTTGAAACATTTGGTTACATGTTAGTTATTATTTGATTTAGTGAATTCATCAACAAAATTAAACAAAACTTTGAACGACATTTTTATATAATTTTTTTATACATAATAACACGGTATCAGAGCGTGCGCTCGCCTTCTTCGCCTCATACAAAAATGTTCGTTGAACCTATAGCGCCTTAATGAACCCTTAATCGATATTCTTCATATGTTTGTTATAGAACCAACGGTTAGGAATAAAGGTTCTGTCGTGGTATTCCTAACATGGTCGGTTCTCCTCTAGCCCAAAATGCTGCGTTCCATAGCCCTCTGGCAAATCTTGAGTCTGGACTTCTGTAACTCGGTCAGCGACCATGTCTGCGCACCGTAGGTTAGGACGGGCAAGATACACATGTCGATGAGTTGATGTTTTAGTGTCAGGGGTAGGTCACCTTTCATGGATTCCTTTATGGGCCAGTAGCTCTTCCAGGCGTTTGCCTGCCATCTTGCCTGTTTTTTAAAGATGCTATCTGGCCCAAGTACCAACATAATTATTTTTATTAATGATTTCATACTATTCTGGATTGCCTTTATACTATTTTAACATATAGTTACCCACGTAAATGTAATGTGCTCAGTTAAGCCTCCACGCTTCGTTGGACTTCAGGCCAGCTTGTTCACGAGTTTATTGCCTGAACGTGGCGCGAGCCAGGCAGTCACGTAGGACATGCAGGTTTATCTGAGGCCATAATACTTACGTGGTTAGTAACCGTGTATTTAATAGTATAATAATTTTTAATAGTTATTTTTATTTCAGTGGCGCTGCACACAGAAGCCAGAGGGTTCATCAAGCGACTATGAGCTTTACCATGAACCACACAAGAGGTGTTATTTGCAGGTAATTAATCAAAATGTTTATTTTGTATCGCTTGCTTGCTACATTGATTGATGTGGTTGTTGGATATTATTACGCTATAACTTTTGAAACTATCATGGTTATGTACATAATTTTCACTAGAAACGGGATATTTACCATCACTATTATCATTATTATTATTATTATTATTATTTTTTTTTTTTTTTTTTTCACTCCCTTAAAGAAGATATCGTACTACTTGCGTTCACCAAAAGACAGTTTTCCACTTGAAAAGCCAGGGGTGTATAAAATTGATTGTAGCTGTGGGAGTTCGTACATTGGCCAAACGAAACGTACGATAGCGTGTCGGGTTAAGGAGCACATACGAGCGGTGAAGAACAGGGACATACATAAGTCAGCCATAGCAGAACACCTTTTGGAATCTGGCTCAAATCATTGGATCGAGCTACACAGTCCACAGGTAATCTCGACAGAGCGACATTACATACCGAGAATGGTACAAGAGGCAATTGAGATTACTAAGTACAGAAACTTCAATAGAGAAGATGGTTTTCAATTATCTGGAGTATGGAAGCCTGTGGTAAGAATGTGTAAGAATCAAAAAAGTGTGGTACCTGCTACGCGTCCGGACACCGTTAGTGTTGTGTGTCGAGTTGGTGTGAATTGTGACAATGAAACCGATGGTAGTGGTATCGTTCGTAATAAAAGAGTGAGAAAGAGGGTAGATCGATATATCTGCCAATAACATCTACTCGCAAAGACTTTAGTCAGTTCTCCCGTGATCATGGCGCATGCAACTGTGCCGAAATATCGGGAACATATAAAACTCAAAAATCATGGTAAATATCCCGTTTCTAGTGAAAATTATTATTACGCTTATCCGAAAACCTTAGGCTAAGTTATTTTTGAAACGGTTATTCAAATCTAACATAAAAAGAAACTATCGATTGAGATTCTATGAATTTTCCCCCAGAAGGGGCAGTTAAGCGTTGGGAGCAATGCATTATTTCTTGATCTTCGATAGTGGAACATTGATATTGCCTTTTAAAGCGAGTTTGGGTACAATCTTTGTAAAAATGTATTCTAAACCTTCCAAATAAAATAACTCGCTTGAAAAAAAAACCAATTAAGACACATTTGTGTATGAAAGTGGGCGACTTTTATAAGCAAGATTCTAAACGAGATATTTTCTTTTGTACATGCTGTGAAAAAAATAAGTAGAGGTACCATTTGTAAACCTGAATCTTATTTGTATTGATATTACTAGTGAAATACCGGCGATATCGTCCGCGTGGAGTATTTGCCATACTAGTAGAGATATATAGATATAGATATAGTTGTTTACGCAAACAAATACACACGAGAAGCCTCGCCCCTCGCTTCCCTGCGCGGGGGGACTAGAACGCACTTAGCCGTGGACCGCCGACATATCGGCACCAGATTAATATATTTATATTTAGAACCTATCTGTAAATCACTAGAAATACAATATTAAACGTAGATTCAATACAAGAAGTTCTTCATATTAATCCTCAACAATAGTAGAGCAATGGCAGCGATGAGCTCGCCACTGGTCAGAATGACGGAATACGGTTTTTTTTATGGAAACACTGAAGTGCCACTAGCGTTTACAAAAATCCGTTTAGTAGCTGTACCCATGGTACAAAATCCGTTCGTGTAGTTGCAACATATCTAGACTAGGCACTCTGTAATTTTGGAGCGCAATATTTCTATAATCACAAATCATCGATTCGTAATTATATTACAGAATCGTTCACAGATGAACACGCTCCGGTACAACGGGCATGCGAACGGGTGTGGCGCGGCGCGCGGCATCGAGCTGCGGCAGACGACGCAGCTGAGCCACGTGACGCGCTCGTCGCGCCGCACTGCGCCCGCGCACGCCCTCTCCGCCGACATGCTGCAGAGACATGGACACATCGATTTCAGACGCTGAACCTCCAAAACTGACAAAGTTCTAGACAATCTCTGCGATGCGGTAGGCGTAACTGGCTGAGATGCGAGAGGTGCGCGTCAAATGTTTGCATTATCTGCAAATATTTGTTGCAGATCTAGGTATGGAGTATTGTGGCACATAACGGCCACTGCATACAATATTATGGTACTTCCACGTGACCAACCGTGATATTTTGAAAAGTTTCGGACGATCGAACCCAACGTTTATGGTTTGGGACTCAACCAGTTCGCTGCGTCATATATACTGAATAGGTACCTACATTATAAAGCAGAACGTAGTAAAACCGAGCTGTGCACTCAGCTTACTAGATATCGGCTTCGATAAAGGAACTACTTTATCGAAGGATATCGGAGATTATTCTTAAGAAGATAAGGTGAGTATTTAAGAAATTGTGTAAATAAGAGTATATTTTTTTTGTATAATTATATGTACAGTTTAAATACTTCGTGTACTAATAATGTATAAAATAAAATTATCTTAAATTGTCGTCTAATATATGTTAGGACATCTAGTTGGAAACCCCACCATGAAAATGGTGATTTCAACTATGCCAAAAAACCTCTACTCCAATATGTTCAACTATCTGTTCAACCAGTTGTGAAAGTGACATTCTTCTTCTCGTTCTTCCTATAATGGCTTCCGAGGAGTGCTCCAAACAATTTCGCCAATGTCAAGTGATATAATATATTAAATAATCAATAATAATATATTAGTCTAATCGTCAAGAGTTTAAATGGTTGTAGAAAAATCGAGTTTTTGCAGGAAAAAATCCACCATTTCGAAAAGACACGCAATACACTTAAACTACACCACACATGTGCTATTTATCCAAGTTACATCGGATAAAATGCCACCAAAATTACATAACTCGAAAAAAGCGGCCAAGTGCGAGTCGGACTCGCCCATGAAGGGTTCCGTAGCGCAAGTAACATAATATAAAAGTTCTTGGATGGATTACGATTTATGACGTATTAAAAAAAACTACTTACTAGATCTCGTTCAAACCAATTTTCGTTGGAAGTTTACATAGTAATGTACATGTAAGCAATAAATAAATACAATACAATACAATACATCATATTTTTTTATTTTTTTTATCATTATCTTATTTTAGAAGTTATGGGGATACACTTTTTACCACTTTGGAAGTGTCTCTCGCGAAAACTACGCAGTTTAGAAAAAAATTACATAAGAAACCAAAATATCATTTTTGAAGACCACACAGGGTTTGATGTTTTTTTTTTTGAATTTCGGATCTAAGTATGGGAAACCCCAAAAATAAAAAAGCGGCCAAGTGCGAGTTGGACTCGCCCATGAAGGGTTCCGTAGCAGCAAGTAACATAGTATAAAAGTTCTTGTAGTTCGTTGTAACTTTGATCGATGTTTTAATAATAGTGTATTTAAAAAAACTACTTGCTAGATCTCTTTCAAACTAATTTTCTGTGGAAGTTTACATGGTTATGTACATCAAATATTTATTTTAGTTTCATCATTCGTTTATTTTAGAAGTTACGTGGGGGGGGGGGGGGGGGGGGTACACATTTTACCACTTTGGAAGTGTCTCTCGCGCAAACTATTCAGTTTAGAAATAAATTACATTAGAAACCTCAATGAAAAAAAGTTTTTTGAGTTTCAGTTCTAAGTATGGGGAACCCCAGAAACTTATTGTTTTTTTATTTTTGTGAAAAATCTTGCTGCGGTTCACAGAATACATCTACTTACCAGGTTTCAAAAGCATAGCTCTTATAGTTTCGGAAAAAAAGTGGCTGTGACATACACGGACAGACAGACAGACAGACAGACAGACAGACATGACGAATCTATAAGGGTTCCGTAATTTTTGTTACGGAACCCTAAAAACTACTTACTAGATCTCGTTCAAACCAATTTTCGTTGGAAGTTTACATGGTAATGTACATCATATGGGGGCACACTTTTTACCACTATGGAAGTGTCTCTCGCACAAACTATTCAGTTTAGAAAATAATAATATAAAAAACCTCAATATCATTTTTGAAAACCTATCCATAGATACCCCACATGTATGGGTCTATTGTTTTTTTTTTTGAGTTTTAGTTCTAAGTATGGGGAACCCCAAAAGTTTACTGTTTTTTTTTCTATTTTTTTGTATAATTCTTAATGCGGTTCACAGAATACATCTACTTGCCAAGTTTCAACAGCCTAGCTCTTATAGTTTCGGAAAAAAGTGGCTGTGACATACACGGACAGACAGACAGAGAGACATGACGAATCTATAAGGGTTCCGTAATTTTTTGTTACGGAACCCTAAAAAGACATTAAAATGTAATTAAATAAAAGTAAAGCCGTTTCTTTCAAAAATGGCAGATTGAAATCATCATCGACGGTGACATTCATTTTCTGGCTAAATTAATGTCCTATGAATCAAAGTTGTTGTTTAATATTTGACACTATTTACGTCACTGTTTTTTAGCATAATTACTAGTTTATTATTATTTTATCTCTGGCATAATTCATGTTTTAAAACATGCTGCGGTTTCACAGGAACCATTAGCATCAAGCTTACATCCACAACAATAATAAGCTATAATATCTTGGCTACTATTGAATCACTATTATGTAAACTTCCAAGAAGTAGTAGTAGAGCTTTTTTGTGAAAGAGTTCGTCCTGGGAAGTACTACCACCATACCTATTTCTGCCACAAAGCAGTAGTGCTTGCATTGCTGTGTTCCGGTTTGAAAGGTAAGGGTGCCGGTGAAATTACAGGCACATGAGACTTTTCATCTTTATGTCTCAGGGTGGCGGGCGCAGTGTAATGCCACATAGGGTGCGTCCTAGGTGGACGTGACCTATTTGGTAATGCACTGTTCATAGGCAGAGGTAACCGCTTAACATCAGGTGGGCCTCTTGCTAGCTCCGTCATACAAGTAGTATAAAAAAAAAAAAAAAAAAAAAAATAACTTTGTATGCAGGCGTCACTATTTTGATATATAAATCATAATAATAATAGAGATCCACCAACTTATCTGTAGAATTAAAAGTAAGTAGATGATAGAAAAATGTAGGTAAATGGTTCTACAGATAATTTGGTGGATCTATACGTGCAGTGGTTCTTAAAAATTTACGTCAAGTTGGAAACCTCAGTGAATGACCTAAATATCTCCTAAACTAGAGCGTCACTATTTCTCTGCTTTGCGACACTATTTTTTGGCATAGTTGAATTCACCAGATTCTATGGCGGAGCTTCCAACTTGATGTACATCTCTCATCGTAGTCGTAGGTACAGTTATCATGAAGTTTGTTACAAGATTATATTTTTCTAGCAGTTTGTAAAAAATATTCAAAAAGAGATGGTTAGACAACCACCTACCCGTAACAATACAAATAATGGCTGGTTTACACGGGCTTAGTAGCTAAGTGCTTAGTACTTGTCACTAATACTAAGTCCCAATGTGTAAACTGTGAGATTAGTGCTTAGTATTAGTGTTTGTGAATAGTGCAAGTGAATAGAAATCGATCCTATTTACTAAGCGACAAGTCGATACCTGACCGCGTGTTTTCCCTTGCTGACCTTGTGTAAACAGCTCGACAAGTTAGTTAGTGACAAGTTTAAACACACTGCGCAAAATCAGGCGGCGTCGCTCTATTTCGAATGTCTGGTCACTAATACCTTCTACTAGCTCCAACGTGTAAACGGTTTCTTCTCACTTGTCATATTGGGGCTTAGTGCTGTGACGAGTACTAAGCACTTAGCTACTAACCCCGTGTAAACCAGCCATAATGGATTACCTTCTCGTCGCCAGCCACGCTGACAGCTCGTGTGGAATGCCTATATCTGAAGGCCTACAAGAGATGTGACCAGTTTATAAATTTTCAGCTCGGAATAGATAATAAATCAGCCACTCTTGCAAATAAAATCTATTATCCAAAAGAGTACATTTGGAGAATGTTAACTAGAAGATTAAGGCCGAAATTCCTTTCATCTTTTTGAAGATACAAAGCTGAAAGTAGAGATGAAAATTTTATCAGATTTTATACAGTAAATAAGTAAAAAGCTAACTCGATTTCTTATCGGCGTAAATAGCAAAGAAAATATTACATTTCTAGATTGAATTTTTCTGATGTAATTTAATTATATCCTTATCATATTTCACTCACAATAATTAGTTTATTTAAACATCTCTTCATCTCTGAATTATTTTTATAGATATCGTTTATGTACTCCATTTTTATGTTACAAACTAGAAGACTAAATTAACCTTTTGATTCCATTTACCTTGTCATTAATCTGTCAAGTAGCGGAGACATGGTGTAAGTAGGACAGCGTCAGCAGACCAAGCAGCAGTCTCATCCAGACAATCGCTTATATCTAATGATATTACATTTAAAAATAATGCTATCAGTAACGTAGTTGCACGGCTTGGATATTCACTGTCCCCCATAATTTAAAGCCACTTTGTTAAAAGCCATTTTTTAACCCCCGACGCGAAAACGGGGTGTCAAGTTTGACGTGTCTGCGTGTTAGTGTATATATGTGTGTGTGTGTGTGTGTCTCTGCCTGTCGCTTCGTAGCTCCCAAACGGATGAACCGTTTTTTTTTTTTTTTTTTGTTTGAAAGTTGAATTTGTCGGGAGTGTTCTTAGGTATGTTTGATCAAAATCGGTTCAGCCGTTTTATTGCGTTGAGGGTTTTTTATTTTTACAAAATTAATTACGGTTCTGCCTACCCCTTCGGGGAAAAAGGCATGTGTGTATGTATGTATGTAATTACTTGTTCATAGTCTAAAAGTTTAAAACATGTAAGATTTTACCCTTATTTTCCCCGATACCATGTAGTAGGTACTTACTTTAAATGTGATCTTATTTATCTTACTAGCCATAGTCTTTAGAGCTTCGGCTTCCTGTTCGGTAATAAAGGTGTGTATTTATGTATGTAGCTTATATTTGTACAACCAAAATACAGCGATGGAAACGAAATACCGAAATGTCCCAAATTACGGGAGTTTCTAACACGTACCATCAATTACTTGATTTTTTTCGGGAAAAGTAATATCGAAGTCTCGTATGCTTCCATTACGTCTTGACGCTATAGATACAGTAAATATATAAGCTAAAGCATTTCTGCGTATTTATAATTCGAATTATTCAGTGCTGTGAAACATAACCTATGTAGATACTTTGTTTATATCCGTCTACAAATTCCAGATACTTTTTTTTTTTTTTTTAAGTTTTAGGAAAACTTACTGCTAGATGGGTACACTATAGGAAGTTAAACAAATACATGCAGCTAACATAAGTTGCTACAAGTACGCTGATGGCCAATTAAAAGTTTCCGCAGACATGCTTAAATTAGTAGTTAAGGAAAACAGAAACAGTAGACGACACAATACAGTACAAAATACATAATACAGTAAGTATAGTCGAGTACTTTTTGATTTTATTTAGTTTCCAAGCAACGTTATATTAAAATGTGGCTCCAAGACTCACTAGTAAGTGCCAATGACAATAGTTTGGGTACTTTTTCATATACTAGCATTATTTGTTCAAATAAAATCTAATATTCATGAAAAACATCACAAAACAACCCAATGCTTCAGTTTTTTTTATGGAGCGAAATAATACGTATCGTTAAATAAATGTAACCCAAAAATTTCGTTCCAGCATATCCATAAAGTGTGGTTTACACTTGAAATATAATAAACTATAATACGTATCGTGTTTCGGGCTCCACTAAGCATTAGATAACTTCTTGGACTTCGTATTTCTTTCAGAATTTATGTTTCTATATTTAGGAACCAAAACTGGTTTATAACATAAACGTTTGGGACTCCTTTCGCTTTAGTTACATGATCTTATTTAAAATGCGTCTGGCATCATGTATAGTGCATTAAACTAAGGCAATCAAACTATATACTCCATAAACTATGTTAATAATACTTAATGTAAGAAAAACTTCTAGTATCTTCTAGATTTTAAAATTATCAATGTATACTACTTAATTTAGTTACTAATGATCCTTCTTGTTCTTCTTACTGTGAAGATATAAATTGGACCAATATTCGGAAGCTCTAATATTAATTTTCGTGTAGGTTACTTAAGGTTTTGTATTTACATGTGATACTAATTAAGATAAAAAAATACTGTGCAAGTTTTCATTTTGTTTTATTTTCTCGGAGCAAAAGGTATTGGTTTTATTAAAATAAGCAACTATTGTTCAAGTGAGAATCAGAAAATTTTGCATTTTGTGAATCTGGGGTTCTTACTTTTTTCTGATAGTTTTGAGGTTAATTAACAGAGCGAGCGAAGTCTGTGCAAAAACTGGCATTTGCTATCATATGTCTGAATGTTGGTGCTCGTGTACAAGTCATATTTGTCAACGAATCTTGATGAATATTGATGTACAGGTTTTACAATTTCATAAAAAAAACTGTCGTCGGCGATTGTTGATTGATTTCCACCAAAACGGGGAAGTTTGCTAGAACTAGCTAGAGTAGTAGTAGACCTTTTTTGTGAAAGAGTTCGTCTGGGGAAGTACTACCGCCATACCTATTTCTGCCGCAAAGCAGTAGTGCTCGCATTGCTGTGTTCTGGTTTGAAGGGTAAGGGTGCCAGTGAAATTACAGGCACATGAGACTTTTCATCTTTATGTCTCAGGGTGGCGGGCGCAGTGCAATGCCACATAGGTTGTGTCCTAGGTGGACGTGATCTATGAGGTAATGCACTGTTCATAGGCAGAGGTTACCGCTTAACATCAGGTGGGCCTCTTGCTTGATCCGTCATCCAAGTAGTATAAAAAAAAAAAAAAAAAACTACTTGTCTAGTAATTACCTAAATTGAAAATCTGCTGTTTCGCGAATTGGTAAATCAGTCTTCTAACAAAAGTAATTATTTATTTCAGAATCAGATAACTCAAAGGGCAAGTAGGTAAGTCAAAGCCTAATTTAAAAAAAAACTTAAAATATAAAATAAAAATTCAGTAATTTTTTTCTTTAATAAATTCGTATGACGTTGTTTATTTTAAAAGCTGGAATAATTGTTGTTTAACTGACCCTTAAAATGAATGAATGACCTTGGAATGAACCCCGACGAATGAAACAGTTGAGCTTTCTCAAGACCGTTGCTAGCGGGGTAATGATAGCTTCAACTGCAATGGTATTCGGGGTACCGTGGGTTAGGTAATTCATTTCATATTTTGTGTCATCTAATTCACGCTTTGCGCGATACACACGCCGAACTTTACCGAGTGCAGATATCTTACCGCGCAAATCGTGAATATTCACGGTGAGGCTTCACGCTGCCCGAATACCACGGCTGATCCAAATCACTTCCAGACGGTATCGTTCCTAGGATAATGGCTGCATTGGCACGTTGAATGGCAATACTAATCGGCGAAGCGACTCATAACCAGCTCTTGGGTTATGAGTCGCTTCGCCGATCGTTTCGTTATGGATGTCATGAAAATTATGCAGATCCCAACAGGTTTGCCAATTAACTGGTCTGATCACGTTCACCCCAGCAGGTTAGCCCTGGATCATTGTTGTGGAAGTACAATCAGTAAGAACTTTGATGTAGGTACATTTTCGAAGATTTGACAACAAGTCCTAGATTGAACAGGTAATCTAAAAAGCTTTTCGCTCAGCAAATAAATTTCGTTCATAATATTATATTTGAGGTTCTTTCGCAGACTAGGAACAGGAAAAATACCTAATTAATACCTACTTACATACCTATTCTAATTAATACCTACTTACATACCTATTCTAATTGTAATGCATAGCTTCATCACTAGTTCTTACTCATCAAATTAAGTAAATTACATACCTAGATTTAATACCTAGATTTAATTTTGTACAATCTCATTTAAGTGAACTGTATTTGTTCTTATGAGAATAAATTCTTTAAACCGAAAAACGAACTTATCGGACTCACTCTGACTGAATTAGTATGCTTCCCGGTTTCCGGCTTTTGTGATTAAATTATACGCGTTTTAAGTTACCTGAAAAAGAAGAATTAGGTACTACTTTGTGTGTATTTTATAAAGGGGACGTTTTTAGAATAATAATTCCGGTGGGCATGTTTGAAATTTTTTCAACATTTCGACTCCAGTTATAATCCCCCCCCCCCCCCCTCTCTTATATAACCTCTGCTCACTTACAACTGTAACACTTCATTGAACAGCACCACCAGTCTGAGCCAAAAAAAAAAATCCTGGCATCCATCTTCGAACTGGAACACAGCAATGCGATTCAGAAAAAGTTGTACATTTAATATTTCCTTAAATTAACTCTTCTACATCGAGATATTCTACAATTATGTAATGCTACTACTATACATTAAAATAAGTAGAACTATTTAGGTTGTAATAGGTTCAAGCAAAATTAGCTACGAGATCATCATCAGTCAGTAGACGTCGGTTGATGGACAAGGCCTTCCCCTGAAATGCAATGGGCGCAAGTAAGCACCAGAGGGGCTAATTTGCAAATTTGACAAACAACTTACACGGCCGTGTGGTCGCCTATACGGATTCTAGTATAGAGAAATCGAAGAGCGCCTAGCGGGCACCTTGAGAACCTCAAATACCGTACAAAAATCCATGAAGTGTACACCACACGGCCGTGTATAAGTTGCTTGTCAAATTTGCAGACTAGCCCCTCAGCTCATCACATGCACATCCAAAATGGCTGGACTATAGGTATTGAGTACTGATGGTCAAGTGGGAGGAACCCTGTCATCTGACCCTAGGGTCGTGGGTTCAAACCCAAGTCTTGCACCAATGGATTTTCCATTTTAATAATGTACGCAATATTAAGTTCTTCTTAAACTGTGAAGGAAAACATCGAGAGGAAATCGGCATCTCCTAGAATCATAAATTAAAAGACATTTTTTTTATACTACTTTGAATGACGCATCAAGCAGATAGACCACTTGATGTTAAGAGGCCTGCTGCGAGGCACACTGAATCCTTTCACTACACTGGTTATTTTACACACTAGTGTTTAGCTGGTCACTGACGTAGGAGACCAAGATAGAAGCGGTGACGCGAAGAAGTATTAGACTTATTATTATAATGAATAAATATGTTTTATTAACAGATAAGCAGATTATTACATTTATTTAGTCTATTTATGCAGGCACTTAACTGTCTAATTAGTAAACTGGTACCTTATTACATTAGGGGAAGAACCTACCTTTTTATTCATATTATTTTGACTCTGAGTCAACGTGAATATTTTATTAGCATTAGATTTCTTGAGGAATCCTTCTTTTTTCTTTTCCTTTATACTGATTTTCTTTTGTTTAATAACGTTGTTGACAACCGTGACTAAAAGGTCCAGTAAGAACCAGATTACTTCAATCACACTGATAATCGATCCACCGAGACATAGGCCGAAAATCCCACCAAGATTTGCTGAAACAAAGACACTGAATGATGACACATTAATGACAGAGATGAAATGAATATACTTTAAACGATCCTCCAAACACGATGTTTTAAAATCAGTTCACCACGCTGTTTTTTCTCCACATGCGGTAACAGACAAAAGTATCTCTTGAGACCTACGTACATCAGAGTGACCAAGAAATTACTAGCGGTAATGCAAAAAGCCATGGACCAGATGTATGTGTCCAAAATCTTTCGAGTAGTGAATCTGCCGAATTACGAATCTGTCCAATCCAGAATCTGTTCTACACCGAAAAAGCGATTATAACACACGCGTTTGAGTCAAAGACCAACATGAGGCACAGAGTACCTATGCGAATATATAACCACATTTTGGAAAAAAACAAAATACTTTCCTGTTCGTAACTACGCTTACAAAAGCCGAAAACTGTAAATAGTTTTTGTGTCCTCCTACATGTCCATGGCTTACAGAAGACAGGGGATCGGAAAGCCGCAAGTAAGCTCATAAGTCCGGTAACGTGTGTGTTTATGAAATGTACAAACAACGGAGGAAAACATCGCGAGAAAACAGAAACGTTAGAACAAACACGAATTTATATCGATAACATCATATTTGAGAGTACCTATGTTTTTGCTTTTTTGGAGAAAAAAAAACGGGGATTTGCCCTAATAACCACGCATGACAGGCGGATTGGTGATCGTTGTAATGGTGTTGGGTACCTACTCAGGGAGATGCTGCTGCCGATCGCCTGTTGTAATCCTTGGGTCGTTTTGTACGACATCCTTGGGAGGTAACGCAAGAGTCTTATCCTTAACCTGAGACCACCACGGCCTGTTAAAATATAACCTTCCATCACATCCGGGGTCTTCCCTAAATGTCACCTTAACCTCTATCTGCTTCTATCTCTATTAACAGCAGCAACGTTATTGAATTGTATTTGAAACCAAATACAGTAAATAATAACAAATTATAATGATTACGAAATTGTATCCATATTTATGTTGATTTTTCGGGTAAACTTTTGGACTTTTTTTGGATGTTGCGTCGATGAAATAAAGTAGACGTGACCGAGAATAATCCTGATACAATTAGTTCAGTGTGTTCTCTTCAATGGACAAGTTCGAGTAGCTCGGAGGACGATGATGAGTCGTTCCACGAGTCCCATCACCGCTGCCGGCGCACCAGCCGGCCGCGAGAGGCGCAGTGACCTCCGCACCGCCGGCGCATACCAGCCGGCCGCGAGAGGCGCAGTGCCCTCCGCACCGCCGGCGCATACCAGCCGGCCGCGAGAGGTGCAGTGCCCTCCGCACCGCCGGCGCATACCAGCCGGCCGCGAGAGGCGCAGTGCCCTCCGCACCGCCGGCGCATACCAGCCGGCCGCGAGAGGCGCAGTGCCCTCCGCACCGCCGGCGCATACCAGCCGGCCGCGAGAGGCGCAGTGCCCTCCGCACCGCGCTTAGAAGTTATAAAGTAACATAATAGCGCTCACGCAACGAATAGTGTACGAAAATCAGGAAAAACAACATGTTAACAAACTTATGCTGCGTAATCAATATTATTAGTTTATCTTAATAATTTTATCAATGTAAGTTACTATTATCAGCTACTGTTATCAGTGTAGTTGGAAGTACTAAATAAACGCAAAGAACTCCAAGTTCAACTGGAGAAAGAAAGAGAACAAGGAAGAATGGCTATCATTAAATATGACAAACTCATAGTACTAACCAACAGAAGCCCAATGGTGGAACAAAAACAAACCAACAACCAGAAGAGAAATCTATCAGAATCACCTGAAATAACAGAAAACTCTACCAATAAGTACCAACAAAACAAAAAACAACCAATGAAAATAAACAAGACCAATAGCATGAAAAACTTTGTTGTAAAAAAGCCATCTTTCATATACCCTGAGAATAGTAGTTCTCAAGCACACGGCTCTCGTCAAGACACAGAATAGCAATTACAAATGCCAGCCCCTCTCGATCTCCCAATACGGCTTGTCACCGCGGGAGATAAAGACTACAACCCTCCAATATGTCAGCAACTCTACGTATGTACATACAATGTTAAATCGCTACTGTCACCACAACGAATGATATTACTGAAATACGCTTTAACAAAAGTCAAATACGACATCATAGGACTGTCAGAAGTCAGAAGAAATGGAAGTCAAATTTCAGAAGATGAAGATCACATATTTTGCCACACGGGAGCAACCAAAGGAAACCACGGAGTTGGATTTTTGATTAAAAAAGAATACAAAAAGAATATAGAAACATACGTAGGAATATCCGAAAGAGTTTGTTTATTAAATCTCCAATTTGGAACAGTGAAATTATCACTAATACAAGTATACGCGCCTACTCTAGATGCACCAGAAGAAGAAATCAATACTTTCTATGACCAAATAGAAAGAGCACAAAAACTAGCAAACGAAAGGTTAATAGTGATGGGCGACCTAAATGCAAAAATTGGACAAAGAAAACCCGAAGAAAACATATCAATGGGCCCATACTGTTACGGAAAAAGAAACCATAGAGGTGACAGATTACTGCAGTTCGCATTAGAAAACAAACTCACAATAATCAACACAATGTTTAAGAAAAACACAAAAAACCTTTGGACATGGATTACGCCCGATAAGAAGAATCGGAATCAAATTGATTTCATTTTGAGTAATTATCCAAAACTTTTCACCAACATAGAAGTCCTTAATAATAAAACATTTCCAAGTGATCACAGGCTAGTAAGAGGGAAAATAAAATTGGGCATACAAAAGAAATGTAGAGCAACGTTCCGAAAAACCCAAACCTTACTATCCACCGAACAAAACCAAAAATTATATTTTGATGCATTGAGAGAAAAAGCAGAACATATACGGTGGGAAGTAAACAACAACATAGAATCCTACTACAGCAAGATAGAGTCAACCATACAGCAAAGTTTGAACATTCTTACGTCCAGGGAAGCTAAAAAAGATATAATATCAGATGAAACTAAGCAGTTAATAAAGGCACGAACAGAACTACAACACAGACCAGCAAAAAATAATGACGATAAAAAAGAGTTGTCAACTCTCTACAAAACCACAAACAAATTACTGAAACGAGACTATGAATCCTACAGAATAAACATAATTGAAAAAAACCTACTTAATTTCGGAAGTCAAAAAAGAGCCTATAAACAGTTAAATACGGAGAAATCATGGATACCAAAATTGAAATCAGGAAAAGTGTCAAGCAAATTACAAACACGAAAGGACATAGTAGATGTTGCTACTGAATTTTACAAGAATCTCTACGAGGACAAGTCCTCTACCATGCAGCAACAAAAATATGAAAAAAATATTCTAACTTGTGAAACAGATTCAACAGCAGCTGAACCTTTTGTTGGCAAGGAAATCTTGAAAAAACTGGAAAAACTGAAAAAAGAAAAGAGTCCAGGACCTGATAATATCCCGAATGAAGCTCTCATAATTGGAAAAACTCTATTGATCTGCCCTCTTACTATTTTGTTCAACAAAATACTAGAAAATCAAGAAATCCCTGAAAACTGGGCAGAATCAAGAATAACTCTCTTATATAAAAAAGGAGACTCTACAGATATTAATAATTACCGCCCTATTAGTTTACTGCCAACGATATACAAGTTGTTTGCTTCATGTTTAGAAAAAAGAATAGAGTCAAATATAGAGAAGAGTCAACCAGTGGAACAGGCGGGTTTCCGACAAGGTTTCAGTACTATTGATCACATACACACCTTAGACCAAATAGTAGAAAAATACCAAGAGTTTCAAGAACCTCTATACCTCGCCTATATCGACTACGCAAAGGCATTTGACTCAATATCACACGAGAGTATGTGGCAAGCACTGGAACATCAGGGAATTTTAAATGTATACATTAACATACTTAAAGATATATATAGCAAAAGTATGAGCCGTGTGAAACTGGACAGACTTGGCCCAAAAATCAATATTCGTAGAGGTGTGAAACAAGGAGACCCAATATCACCAAAAATTTTCATATCAGTACTGCAAAATATTATAAGGGACCTACCCTGGGAGAAAAAAGGTATAAAAATAGATCAAAAATATCTTAGCAATCTCAGATTTGCAGACGACATCATCCTTTTTTCAAGAACATCAAAACAGTTAGAAGACATGATGAAAGAACTATGCACAGCCAGCGAGAATATTGGTTTAAAACTAAATACCTCTAAGACAAAAGTATCAACAAATAGCATAAGATATCCCATAATAGAGAGAGTTATATTTACCTCGGAAAGCAAATTTCATTCAAAAACACTAGACATAGAGATGAACTGGAAAGGCGAATAAATATGACCTGGAAAAAGTACTGGAGTTTTAAAGAGATATTAAAATCTAAGCTGCCATTGAAATTAAAGAAAAAAGTGATGGATTCATGCCTCTTGCCCTGCCTGTCATATGGAGCCCAAACCTGGATCTTCAACAACAACACAAAAACAAAAATACAATCATGCCAGCGTGCTATGGAGAGGAGCATCTTGGGTATTAAGCTTAAAGACAGACAGAAAAGCAAAGATATAAGAGGAAAAACTAAAATAATAGATGCTCTACAACATTCACAGCGCCTGAAGTGGAAATGGGCGGGGCATCTAGCCCGAATTCCGGACGATAGATGGACTAAGCGAGTTACTCAGTGGATGGGTCCAGGGGGTAAAAGAGCTAGAGGAAGACCCAGAGAATGCTGGACTGACGAAATACGAGAAAGAGCTGGTGGAAACTGGATGGAGAAAGCAGAAGACAGAGGAAAATGGAGACAGTTGGAGGAGGCCTGTACCCGAAATGGGGCCTGACTTTAATAAAGTTTAATAGATAATGTTTTTTTTATAGTGAATGTAAGAAAAGTTACGGAAATAAAGGCTAAATAATAATAAGTTAATAGCTGATAAAGATATTTACATTATATGCGCATTGTAGAGGTTAGATCACGTTTTAATGCCTTAAACTGTGTAGATTTTGCTAAAAATACGTTTAAGAGAAGCCTATTTGACTCTTGACAGCCTCTTAATACCAACTAAGTTTAACCAGAAAATGAATATAAGTAAAGTAAATGACTTCAATAATAGTATCAGTAATATTATCTATGCTTATATCACGTACCCAGCATTTGATCCCACGTGTAAAGCACCTCGCGTCTGTACTTCATACAAGTTGTTCCACTGAAGTGTACGACCACTCTGCTTCTTGAGTTCAGTCCTCTGAAAAATAAACGTACAACTGCAAGCGATACTCGCGCCCTGGAGGGTTTCATACTGTATAAAAATATTGTTGACTTTGACTTTGACTTTGACTTTCGCTTTTGTAATCGGTGGTTAAACAGCACACAGCTGAAGGTAGCTCCTGAAGGTTAATTGAAAATAAGTATTAGCTAGATTTATTTCTTACCCGCAAAAAACTATTACTTTATTTCAAAATTGTAAGAGCCCTTTTCGAGTTAAAGAATCTTTTTCCTACTATTTTCATCATCCCATTCTAGTTCTCAAGTTAAGACTTTTTCATTAATTTGTGTCATAAAGCCTTCATACTTTAAAAGTGTGATTAGGGTACTGGAAGTACCCCAAAGGTTTTTGATTTTCGCAATTTCCATACAAAAATTAGTTATTTACTACCATATTTTTAATTTAATTGTGATAGATGAATGATTTTCTTTTACGGCAATATAAACTTACAGACCCTTTTCACTTGGTATACATTTCAGGCAGCACATTTGCATTTCAACATCATTCCTAAGAAAAAGGGTCTCGGCAGACGGAAAACAAAATTATCCTATATAAGGGTCCCATTTTTTCCTGTTGAGGTATGTAATTCTAAAAACCGGCCAAGGGCGAGTCAGACTCGCGCACGAAGGGTTTCGTACCATTATCTATAAAAATGGCAAAAAAATCACGTTTTTTTTATAGGAGCCCGCTTAAATATTTATTTTATTCTGTTTTTAGTATTTATTGTTATAGCGGCAACAGAAATACATAGAAGTAATCTGTGAAATTTAAATTGTCTAACTATCACAGTTCCTGAGATACAGCCTGGTGCCAGACGGACAGACAGACGAACGGACAGCGGAGTCTTAGTAATAGGGTCCCGTTTTACACCTTCGGTACGGAACCCTAAAAAAGGTTGAACTTTACGACTAATGTAAAAGACTTTATCGTAAAATTCTACCGTCGCATCTTCACGTCGTTTGCACGTCATCCCTTTCGCGAACCAAGCACGGTATTTAATTGAATATTAGGTTATACCCTGGTTCAGAATTCGAGATATTTTTTGTAAACAAACAAATGGCACCGTCAAACAGACAAGCCAGTGGTAAAAACATTTTTTTGCGTGGATCTTGTTTTACTAGTAGTGACCCGCGGCTTCTCCTACGTCTTAACAGTTGTATTAATTTTTTGTAATAATTATGCGCCAGTGGGTTCGCTCGCGCGGTATGTACCTTCAATTTGCGGCAAATAAACACCAACCCTCTACGTACCTAAGTTTATCTGACAAGTCAATGTGTAAACGGCAAAATTTTATATATAACTCTTACCTATTGATACAGTATGACCAATCCATTGTAAAACTGTGCGAAAAGCACATACGTATTCGTCAAATGAGGAGAAACGAATGAAATTAACAAAATGGGGACCGGCTTTCAAAACAAAGCCCATTGTTTAGAATTTCTGCAGTGTTCCAAGTAACATGAAATATTTTCTACTAACAAATATGTTTTTGCTTGATAACTTTGTTAATAACCGAAATAACTCAAAAATATCTACGACAACATATTGATTACTTTATAGTTTATTAGATCTGAGTTAGAATAACATGCCTAGCCTGTTTATTGGAATAATTTAATAAACTACCACAGAGCACCTATTTTTTTGCTATGGTATCCCCTTTGTGTACAAAAAATATCTCGAATTCTGAACCAGGGTATAGTCAATTCTTATACTTGATATTTCATTCAATAAAAAACACTTGGAATTTTTATCCTGAATAAAAAATTATCTGTTATAGTTTTTATAGTTGATAGAATTTCGCCTGCATCTTTTCTAAACTCTAGTTCATGTGGCGATCAAACGAAACTAGGAACGAGGTAAGAAGGAAGTGCCTACACAATAACCAATCAATCAAGGCTTTACGAGAAGTAAAACAGTAGACAATTCCTAAAGGCGTCGTTATTATTATTGGGTCATAATAATCTTATGAGAAACAGGGGATCGAAAAATCATCCATCATTCTCAGAGACTTCCGTTCATTGTCGACACAGTGGTTTATTATCTTCCCGCTTCTCGATTAATATTGTTATTTTTCACGAGAGCTTTGGCATAAGCAAGTGCTCTCAAATGCAATTTCATCTTGGATTAAAGCATTAAAGTGTTTTTTTTTACTATGGTATAGACCCTCATTTGACCGCAATCTCACCTGTTCGTAAGTGACGATGCGCCCGACGTTGGAGTACGAATGTCTAGAAGACACCTATTCACTCTAAGAGACCCATATTATAGTTACAGTTTTTATTTATGTTTATAGCATTACGCCCGTAAACTAGATGGAAATGTGTTAAAATAATATTATATTGTGTATAGTTTCAGTCAAAATTAGTCGAATAGTAAGTATTTGTTTATGTTAACATAATTTATACACAACATAATTTTTTATAACACTGTTTAGAGTGAATATAGAAAATCTCTCTCATATCCCAATAATTACACCAACAGTCAGTGGTCGGCTTCATGTTTGAAAAGCCAACAGGAATGGAAATTCGAGTCACGTTTAACGGATCTTGTACTTACATCAAGTTCCTTTGATTCTTGATAAACTCTACCTCTGTCTCGTATTGCACATAGTCGCATTTCTGGAAGCATTCGTTTTGTGACGTGATGAGGCGAATGTCTGCTTGAACTCTGTCTGAAAGTGCTCAGAAAATCAGGGCCATAACTACTAATTAAATACAAGCTACTACGAATTAATAGCTAGGTTTGCGAACATTGGTAGTAGTAGAGCTTTTTTGTGAAAGAGTTCGTCCGGGGAAGTACTACCACCATACCTATTTCTGCCGCAAAGCAGTAGTGCTCGCATTGCTGTGTTCCGGTTTGAAGGGTAAGGGTTCCGGTGAAATTACAGGCACATGAGACTTTTCATCTTTATGTCTCAGGGTGGCGGGCGCAGGGCAATGCCACATAGGGTGCGTTCTAGGTGGACGTGACCTATGAGGTAATGCACTGTTCATAGGCAGAGGTTACCGCTTAACATCAGGTGGGCCTCTTGCTTGATCCGTCATCCAAGTAGTATAAAAAAAAAAAAAAAAAAACATTGAAAGGTAAGGTAGGTACAAGATGGCCGCCATTTACGGCACTGATGACGTAATGTTACTCATCATCTTGTTTATAAATGAGTGAGACTAAACTTTACCGCCCTTGACCATGCGACAAACCTTGTTATTAAAAAACTCTGATTATCCTTGTAATAGTTACACTGTGTTTTATCTATTGTGTTGTACCAGTTTCAAATTTGTTCGTAAGAGACAAAACACGTTCTAACTATTACAAGGATATTCTGTGTTTATTCCTCGGTTAGATTTTAATGGTGGACTTAAGTGGAGGTGTTGGCCACGTATTGCATCAGTTCCAATTTTAACAAATCTACATAATTCCCACATGCACTTTTGGCATACAAAATATGGAGAAATTAAATTATCACTCTTAAACAAGTTAATTTAATAAACATTTAAAAACCTCCTTTTTTCAGTGTTCCATTAAAATAAGAAAAACTGAACCCTAAGGATGTACATCGGTGTCTGCACACATCATGTAGAACCCCGAACCGAATTACTCTAATTACAACTAGATGACGCCACAGGAAAAAAATTTAACGCGCTATAAGCTGTCATGACAAGCAAAAGAGTTCCTCTAAAAAAATACGAGCTCTTGATTCTGGAAGCGGCTGCACCAATGTTTACGAAAAATTGCTAAGAACCAACTGGATCAAGTCACTAAATCACAATCGGTATATCCATTTGGGAGCTACGATGCTGCAAAGATACTTACACAGCACACACACACAAACACACACACACACACGTCAATCTTATAACACCCATCATTTTGGTCGGGGGTTAATAACACCCCTCTTTTTGTTCGGGGGTTAAAATTAAGGACAATATACATAGTATAGTGACTTTGCGCAAAAATAAGAAATAAATATCAGATTTTTAAATATCAGAATTTCCTCTCGCTAGCAAACACAAATTTCAACTTCAAAGTTTAAAAAATTCAGGACGTTATTGAACTGTGGAAAAAGTGTAACTGAAAAAACTGTGGAAAAAGTGGAACTGAGATTATTACTTTACAAATCCGCTTCATAAAAAATGTTGAAGACTTTCTTTGTCACGCTGACACGTTCCAATTACATCTGTGCGCTACACACATAAGACTTATTTATATTTGTTTCTCTACTGAAGCTGATTATATTTCGAGGAACTCATAAAATTACTGAGACGCGTGAAACAGGATAAGCAATATTATGTCGTTAGGTTAAAAAACGTGTTTTGGGTTGGGTGGGTCAGTAGTGTTAATTTGCAATGCGCGAGTGTTCGTTTTGTTTTTGTCTCTCACTATACAGGTTGAGTTTTTTTTAGAGCCACTAGGGTGAAGTTTGAAATAATGACAGTTATCGAAAAGTTAATTTAGAATGTACGGGCTCGATTTTGAAAATAATAACTTCTGCATTAAAAATGTACGACAAATACAGTTTTAAAAGAAAAAAAACATGTTTTGGTTCTTTGTTTGATAGTAAATATATTAATGAAAATAAAATAAATGTCTAAAGTTGTTTCAACACCTTCATAGTTGTAATTTTATAGATTCAACAAGGATAATTTTAGTTTTTTTAGTAAAGATACCTATTTATTTAACTCATTTACGATTGCCTAAAGCTCATGTAGAGGCTGAACCTGAACCTGATTTCAGGTTCTATAATTTTAGCTGGTATTATATTAAAATTAGGTGGGTATGGGTTACATATACCCCTCCTCATGACGACCTCTGTGGCGCGGTGGGAGACGGTTCGCCTGCGACGCAGGAGGTTGTGGGTTCGATTCGAACTATTTGTGCGTTCTGCAGATATTTTTTCAGGGTGTTCTGGGTGTTTTCTATTTATAATAAAAAATATCTATCTGTGTAATGGATTATATTAAGTATATCAGTTATCTAGTACCCATAATACAAGCTCTGGCTTAGCTTGGGGCTAGATAATGTTGTGTGGACTATCCAGCTTTATTTATATATTTATATCTGGTAGAAAGGCACAGCGGCTTAATTAACTAAATAATGGCTGAACTAAAAACAAAGACGGAGGGCAGTAACCTTGATTTTTGAGTATTATTATTACTGAGCGCTGCGCTATCATTCTCTCTTTTGAGTATTATTATTACTGAGCGCTGCGCTATCATTGTCTCTTCTGAGTATTATTATTACTGAGCGCTGCGCTATCATTGTCTCTTCTGAGTATTATTATTACTGAGCGCTGCGCTATCATTGTCTCTTCTGAGTATTATTATTACTGAGCGCTGCGCTATCATTGTCTCTTTTGCTATAATTGAAATTATTGCGTTAATTTTGCGACATTTCAGAATCGTGTCCTACAAGGGTTAAAACATGAATCTCTGCGGGTACTTATTGTAAAAGCTTTACATCTCCGTACCAAGCCATTGACAGGTTTTTGAAAGCTTACATTTTAAACCAACTTTTTTTATCATTTTGCTGTCAATGCGTTCCTATATAAGTATTCTGGTACCAGAAAACTGAAATGGAAAATACGAGTTCTAAATTTAACACTTTTTGTTAAATTTAGAATTCTTTTTCTAACCACGGCACAGGCGAAATTCTTATCTTCACATTCAGTTATACCAAAATTTATAAAAGAAATTCAAATTAAAAATAATCTTGAGCAGAAAAATTTCAAAGAGGATTTTTAGCTTCGATTGCACAATGATCGAAGGTTCCTTCGCTAATTCATATTGTTGAATTTCCAATATCTTTAGACGCATATTGTTCAGAGTTGACGCGGGATCGTTTCGTATTAGCATGGTTGGCTCTCTATGAACTAAGGAAGCTATAAAGGTTGCAGAAATTCAGTGGAAGGTGGCGGCTCAAGACCGTTTGTTATGGCATGGTATGGGGGTGGCCTAAGTCCAGCAGTAGAATCCCACAAGCATTGTACAGCGTATAGGAACTACGGCAGGAAACTAAACTTATCGGCTACGAACACAAATTAAATAGCTTTAATCATCATCCCACAGATAAAATAATACTATATCATCCCAAGCAAGAATTTGTACCGCAACCGAACCGACTGTGAGACTGAAATATATATTACTAGCGACTCGCCCCCGCTTCGCACGGGTAGCCCCCCCTCCTACTCCTCCCCCCTATGTCAATCTCCTGGTTCTAAGCTACCTCCCCACCAATTTTCAGCCAAATCGGTTCACCCGTTCTTGAGTTATAAGTGGTGTAACTAACACGACTTTGTTTTATATAAATAGATTTGTACTTACCTAAGTTTTGATATATGCAAATGAGTCTATCCCACGTGCAAATGGTAGAAGCTTCAACTCCCAAGTACTCGGCTGAAAAATCATTAAAATATATTTTACAGCCAAGTCAAAGTGCACAGCGAAATATTATGATGTGTCTTAAGTTTATAACAAAGTGTGTGGCCAAATTAATGTTTATAATAAAATAATAAAATAAATAAAAAACAACCACCTTTTTAAAATTGAAATCCAATTTTACACTAACACGTTTGAATCTTGAAAATTTAACAAAACTTTAAAGGATATTTGTATATTATTTGTTTATAAACAATAGCGCGGTTTTAAATCATACGCTCGCTTTCTTTGCCTCGTACAAAAAAAAACTTGAACCGTCTTTATTCCCTAATTGGAAAAAAATATGGCTCTTAAACTAAGTAGGTATCGTTATGGACGGCTTAGGCTTAATTTTAATGAAATATTGAAGGAGATTCGTTATTAAAGATTTAGTTTAAATACCTAGTTAGGATAATTAGTAAGCCACAACAGACAAGAGCTTCGTAAACATTTATTAAGAAAACATATTACCAGTTAAATTGAAAGGCAGACACTTGCATTGGTCAACCACCTTGCTCAGCATGTGACTAGCTAGGCAGCTTTGATAGGATCTTGCACCTGGGTCCTGCAAAATATGAGGTCTTTCTTATTATACTGATATCCATCATTCATAACATCAAGGCTTATTTCGTTATTTCGTAAAGAAAGAAGATAATAAGCGAACTTACGTTTTTGTGGATTAAGGCCTTATTTGGATGTCGAATTCAAGAGAAATTGCAGTTAATTGTATATCGAATTGATCACCTTAACTTAGTCGATTTCTTCAAAATATAGTGAATGTAGGGTTGCTAGTCTGTTGCAGAGTAGCGTTGAATGGGGAGCCACAGGCAAAACTAATCTCAGATGGCGCCACCATCGCTGTTTCTGTTTATTTACTAAAATTATCCATTGATATTTGACACTTTTGAGAGTTTAAAAAAAAACATTTTTAGAAATTTTGTTGGCTACGAAACAACACCAGCGATTATGCGCCACCTAGCGTGATAAATAAGCAGTATGTCTCCCCATTGCTAGCTCTATGGCGCTCTTTTGACGACCTCTGTGGCGCGGACGCAGGAGGTTGCGGGTTTGATTCCCGACTCGGAACAAATAATATTTATATGATCTGATTGTTCTGGGTATTTTCTATGTATAATAAAAATATCTGTCTATGTGATGTATTATAATAAGTTTATCTCTGGTACCCACTTAGTACCCATAACTCACACGCATATAATGGACCGGCCCATAGAGTTCGAATGCGGAAAAGGGAGTTCACCAACCCAAGAACATTTAACCCATAATACAAGCATAGTATTATTTTATCTGAGGCTTGGGCTAGATAATGTTGTATGAATTGTCCAGCATTATTTATTTTTATTCTATCTTTTGTCCGAGTGGGGCGCATGTATCATCTCTTTAGATGTTTCGAGATCATTCTACTGAATGCTCGAACGTTCTTGTCTTCTACTCACTTATATGTATATAGAGGACCTCGCTCCTATAGTAGTCAGTCACTCCTATAATAGTAGTCAGTCGTAAATTGGCTTTGAGTGCGAATACATTTAGTGACTTGAGAGTGATATAATAGAGTAATTAGTGAACAGTGTAGTGCAGTATAGTTAATTAATTATAATTATAATTCATTTATTCAGACAACATGATCCAATTTATAATTAATAAACAATACTTAAAACTAAATACCCACATACATATATTAATTATTAATAATTAATATTATTATTGTATGATATATTATATTCTAGTATATTGTATTAATTATTTATATATTAACTAATTAATACAATATACCTGTTCAGAGTTGGGGTTTATACACCCAGTACCTTTGTACCCAGTAAAGTAAGGAGAGCATTACTGTTATTGAATAGTTTTATTAAATCGTCTATTTTTGTAACTGGTATACAATGTGATTATTTTATCCCAAGCCCTAGCTCACAACATTATAGACGCTACTATGACTCTACCACAGTTAGACAGGAACAACCATTTTGAACATATATCTTGTGTATAAAAGAAGTGCAATATGTTCTATAACTAAGTCAGCGAGGTGAATTTTATCCTATCACCACATTGTTAATTTCATCATTAGTCATAAAATATCCTTGTCAGAACCACCGTCCCTCCATCTGGTCACTGACCAACCAGGGTGACCAAGAATTAACCATAGTATATTATTTTTCAAGTGTAAACCACACTTTATGGGTAACATTAAATTTAAGTATAACCCAAAAAAATTCGTTCAAAATTTCGTCTTCAGCGTCTTAGTGTTCTATGGCCGAACTGGTAAAGGCATTGCCGATCACAGGCAAGGTTGCGGGTTCGAGTCCCGCTGGAACGGATTTTTTGGGTTATATTTAAATTTAATGTTATCCATAAAGTGTGGTTTACACTTGAAAAATAATTACTATGATGATATAGCAGTGGTGTCATCTCTTGTCAATGTTTCGAACTAATTTCGGACTTTGAACAGAAGGTTTCTAATGAAACACCTGTAGATGGCTCCCATCGGCGCTATAGCCGAGTTGATAGTGCCCACAAATTTCGTCTTCAGCGTCATAGTGTTCTATGGCCGAACTGGTAAAGGCATTGCCGATCACAGGCAAGGTTGCGGGTTCGAGTCCCGCTGGAACGGAATTTTTGGGTTACATTTAAATTTAAGAATTAACCAGTTGTATGAAGAAGAAGAAACAAAAATGAGATGTTACGAGTACTAACTGACACGCAGACTCACTATCAGTAACAATCTAGAACCCTTTGTCTAAAAATAGGTACTATTCTCACCGAGTCCAAGATACATCTTCTCTTATCTAAATCCAAGGCTTTCACGTAACTGGAAGAATCGATAGTCCAAAGGTACACATTTACATCGAAGTAGGCAGCAGGGGTCAGAGTTACCGCATTGTTGACGAACGTTAAAGTGTCTTGCTCATCGTACACGTAGAGCTGTGAATTATATTGAAGAATCATATTTATAATCGTCATAATTATATTTGATCATTAACAATCATAACCGATCACAATAATTATCATCTCTTCCAGTAGAAGTACAAGCCGCTTCCATGGGAGACTTCAAGTCCAAACTGTACCAATACTTTTTGTCATTGCAAAATGTCCAACAAAATTGAGCTTATATTATTTATTGAATTATTTATATATATAATATTATGTTAGGTTTTTATATAGCTAGTTATTTAGAGTAGGTTTTTAATAATGTTAATCATTTAACCTCAACCGATTTGTTTTAATAGCACTACCACCCACTGTACTTTACACAAGTTTAGCTGGAAGAAAATGTTCGCCTATGTACTGCTTCTTTTTCCTGTGCAATAAATAATTTTCTATCAGTCTATATATCATCATAATAATCCATCGATTCACTTTCGTATTACTGCAGTAGTTTTTGTTTGTGCTATTATATGCGGTTGTAGACTAGCCTCATACAAATAACTCCCAGAGACGTCACTTATTTTAAAGGCTACAAAATTAATGATGCATAATATATGCATGGAGCCTCCAGAGATGAAACCAATACAATTCTTACCGAAACATATCCATTACTGCGATCCCCGTCAGCGGTTAGCTTCTGTCCGTCGACGACGATTTCCAGCGCTTCAGTGGACATCACGCCGGAGACGAAGTTCGTTTCACTATCCACGTGAGTTCTGGAACCATAAAGGAATAACACACAATCAATTCATTGTGCCACAGTCTGTCATAGAAGGTTTCAACTGAGTATCACTGTTTTGCACTGCTGCGTATTCGCTTAACATTCACGAGAGCGTATAATTGGGATGACAAAACGATCCGCTAGAGACATAGATTTAAATATCCAGATGCGGTATCATTATCATATAGGTATATCATAGCACCAACCATGACCGCTCACGTGTGAAACAAGTCATAAACTGGCTACCGTTGCTTGGTGTTTAAAATCAGATTTTGGTAGAAAAAAGCTGACCATCATTTATCCGTTATTTGCCCTGTCCTTAGCTGTAGCTAGTTATATGTCTATTGGCTAGAGGTACTGTTCAAATTTACATACAACAAAGTTAACAGGCTAACTAACGGTGAACGTAAGCGCGATGGAAAACAGCCTTAATACACATAATGCAAAATTTAATAAGCGCGCCAGACATTTTTTTGTAATTCTCTAAGTATAAAGCAGACTAGCGTAGCTCGCAATTATGTAGCGTTCCAAAGTATACCTAAAACAAATCTAGATGTCGCCACTAGTAGAATAGATCGCGCTATCGTTGCCATGATCTTCGACCAAAGTAATATTTACGTCGATGGCCATGATTGAGCTTATGTAAAGCCTTGCGTTTTCGTCAGCGCGATCTAGAAATTGAAACATTTTATCAGCGCCATCTAGTTATCGATGCAAATGAATAAAGCTTTTATGAATTGACTAGCTGTAAACCCGCGACTTCGTACGCGTAATATTATTTGCAGTACAACTATATGGATAGCCTGGGTTATCTGTCCCATCGTACCTCCCGAACGGATAAACGGATTTCGTTTTTTTTTTGTTTGAAATGTGAATTTGTCGGGAGTGTTCATAGCTATGTTTGATCAAAATCGGTTCAGCCGTTTCATTGCGTTAGGTTTTTTTTTTAATTTTTACTAAATTAATAACTTGCGTAAGCTACTATTTGAAAAACTATTCAGGTATTATTAGCAGTTTAGCCAGTAGAGGGTGAAGACACTTGATTCGGATAATTTTACCACTTCAAAGCGTCATATCCATGAAACTTCTATTTTATGTTTTATAGGCATTACCAATTTGTATAACCATGCAAAATTTCAAGATGTTTGTACTACCTTATAGCATACGAGTACAACAGTTCTAACTACGGACGACAGACAGACAGACGGATAGACGGATATGGCGAAATTATAAGAGTACTTTCTCGCACGTGGAACCCTAAATCAAAACGAAATAACCGCTTTTCAAAACAAACTTAATCAAGGCACATGAGACTTTTCATCTTTATGTCTCATGGTGGCGGGCGCAGGACAATGCAACATAGTGTGCGTCCTAGATGGACGTGACCTATGAGGTAATGCACTGTTCATAGGCAGAGGTTACCGCTTAACATCAGGTATAATTTCAGTAGTATATAAAAAATAAAAAAAACAGGAACTCTTGGTGTACCAATGGAGCCAGAATATATCGGTGGTGGTGGGATTTGAGCAGGTATTACCAAATAGTTTAAAACAGTAAAGAATTTATATAGGTACCTACATGTGCGCGTGTTTCAATGAACAATCACCACTGCCTATATAGAGCGTGTGTCACTCGCGTTATTCACAAGTAGCCCAGCAGTAGGAACATTACAAGGGGCTTACTTAAAATACGTGATATCGAACTGGCAGCAATGTCCCACGATGGTGTTGACTGGCCGGAACATCTGGGAGCAGTTGTGTGCCTGGGAGCGCCAGCTGCATTCCACAATCAGATCTTCACAGGGCTTTTTAAACTGAAAAGGAAAGTAAACTGGACACAAATGTTGCAATAAAATGAAACAGCTGTATAATAATTTTGATTTTATATTCCAGCTATAGGATATCAAATACTATCATACAGTGGTTTTTAGGGTTCCATAACCAAATGGCAAAAAAACGGAACCCTTAAGGATTCGTCATGTCTGTCTGTCTGTCTGTCCGTCCGTATGTCACAGCCACTTTTTTCCGAAACTATAAGAACTATATATAAATATATATAAGCTTTTATTTCTCTACACTCTAATATTTAAAATTAACAATTTATTGACTTATCCTAATATGTTATAAATAATTAGTTAATCCGTTTTCTGGTTATCTTCACCAGTGTAAGTACCACTTTGAGCGGTAAAAGCCTCCTCCATCTGCCTCCATCTCTCTCTATCTCTAGCTGCTCTGCTCCAGGTAATGCCTGCCGTTTTAGCGATGTCATCGCTCCAACGTTTATGCGGTCTTCCAGGCCGTCTCTTTTTGTCCATGGGGTACCAGTTACATATCGTTTTCGACCACCTATCGTCTGTCGCTCGCTGTACATGTCCAGCCCATTTCCACTTTAGCTGAAGAACTTTTTTCACAGAGTCTTTTGCCTTTGTCTTGTTTCTAATTACGGTATTTTTGATTTTTTCCTTCAGCTTATGACCTGTGTAGCTCCTCTCGAGACCTCTTTGACATACTCTTATTTTTTCCAGTGTCTTCTTCGTGAGTGGCTATAAGAACTATGCTGTTGAAACTTGGTAAGTAGATGTATTCTGTGAACCGCATTAAGATTTTCACAGGACATTTTCAATAGAAAAAATAACAATAATTTTTGGGGGTTCCCCATACTTAGAACTGAAACAATTTTTTTTTTTCATCAAACCCATACTTGTGGTGTATCTATGGATAGGTCTTCGAAAATGATATTGAGGTCCCCCCCCCCCTGTAACTTCTAAGATAAGAGAATGATAAAACAAAAAAAAAATGATGTACATTACCATCGAGATCTAGTTAGTAGTTTTAATACGTCATAACTAGTAAACCGCAATTTACCTTTGATACAATAAACTCAAATATAAAAAAAAAAAGTAAACATAAACTTTTAATTATGTTACTTGTTGCTACGGAACCGCCATGACCGATGATAGCCGATCCGAATCCGATTCTAATCCGAGAAAATACAGCCATAGAACTATTTGTGTGGTTCCGTCATTAGGAATCGGATGACGGAAATCGGGTCTAGTGCGTAAACTACCTTACAAATAGTTCTAAAACTACTCCGGAACGCATTTTTTGGATCCGGATCGGACGTACTGCGAAACCCCCCTATAGTGTGTATTATATTTATTACATAACATAAAATATAATATAACACCTAGTAGTTATCTTAAATAGTTCTCATCCTACACTAGGATCCCCTGTGTCGTGGGTATCAGGAACTACAAGTACCAGAGTTTGTAACCTGGTCCTTGTAGTCCCTGATACCCAATATTCCTGAAAAATTTGTTGCAGGTATTGTTGTTAACACACTGACCAGGAACAAATATTTGCAGATCATACCAACATTTGTCCTGCAGCGGGAATTGAACGCGCAACCTCTCTTATCTTACCCAGCAACTCGCCAACCACAACACAAAGGTCAAATTATCGTTAAAATTTCGTCGCATTTGTGTTGCGCTTGCAACTAAATATATCCCCAAAGTTTGCCACGTTTCGTCGAAACTAACTCCAAAGTTTCCAGAAATAGTCTACAAATAGCTACTATAAAGTAAACGCACCATATACAGAAGTAAACTAAGTGGATATCCAAGGTCTTCCAGCAGAAAATGCATTTTCTTCACGTAGGGTTTCGGAGTGTAATTCCTGAGCTTCAACTCTGATAAACTTTGGAAGAACTCCGATATTTGAGTCTTGTTGTAGCCCCGCAGGGAACTGAAAGAGGGTTCACTTCAGTAAATACCTACGAATACTAGCAAATCGCGAAGCCTTTAATTTTATTGCATCAGTTGGTAGCATAGGTTCGGTATATATAAGTGGGCGGTCATGCAAGTGCAGCGGAGGAAATTTGAAGCTTTCCGAGACAATATCGCTCAGCTTTCTCTCCGAAGTCGAAACCTACAAATACCTTGTCGTTGAGTATGGTAGATAGGGACATAAAGCGGCGAAGGAGCTTTTCTTTTGCCGTCTGATAATAAGTGCTTATCAGGGTTTTGTCAAGACCCTCCACATTACTATCTACCTTTTTTTTTTTTTTTATATATTACTTGGATGACGGAACAAGCAAGAGGCCCACCTGATGTTAAGCGGTAACCTCTGCCTATGAACAGTGCATTACCTCAAAGGTCACGTCCACCTAGGACGCACCCTATGTGGCATTGCACTGCGCCCGCCACCCTGAGACATAAAGATGAAAAGTCTCATGTGCCTGTAATTTCACCGGCACCCTTACCCTTCAAACCGGAACACAGCAATGCGAGCACTACTGCTTTGCGGCAGAAATAGGTATGGTGGTAGTATACTTCCCCGGACGAGCTCTTTCACAAAAAAGCTCTACTACTACTACAAAAAAGCTCTGGTTGGTCTGATTTTGATATGGTTAAAACTAGGATCATTATTGTTCATCTCACGGTTAATAGAGTTGCTTTATTTTATATTATATTGTTTTACCTACACCATTTATCATTTTCTGGCAAAAGAAAGACAAAGACCTTATAATCTGCGTGCTTATTATACTAGTGAATGGGAATGGATAACGCTGCCAGAGCCGGCTAATAAACTGGTAATTGCTTTTGATTACAACTTTGCAGTGCATTCCGCAGCGTGTTTATTAAGAAAAAAAAACAGACACCAAGCTCAGATTACTGAAAAACTTAAGGGGCCTATAAGGGGCTGTACGAAGCGGTGAGAGACGTTTTGATATTTGGACCCAAATGGCTCTAGTAAATGAATATTTGTATCAGATACAATTGTGGAAATGATTATGCAATAGCTTTCCCTTGCTTTGTATAACAGATTGGCGTAGATACCGCCCACCACGTCCAGTCAGAAACCCTGTCAGGAATGGATTCATCGGCCTTCTGTCTGTACCGATACTGCCGCCCAGTGTTATAAGGGTTTGATTGTGATAGTAGATACCTATTTTGAGCTTTACGTTTCCATTCACTTCACTACTCGTTGGAAGAGCTTAATTTTAATAATCTGTATATTTGATTCTGTGGCCGTGATTCAAGCTATATCTAAATAACAACCTGATAAGATGTGTAGAGAGCTTTGAATACTTACAGCAGTTGGCTGACACTAACAGTGTTGGATCCATAAACTATTTCCGTGTCGCACACCGTCACCGCTGGGAAGGGAATGTCAGCCGTTGGGTAGTGTGTGGTTTCCACCTGTAAACAAACAGATCTTAGATTATGTTTGCGCAGTACTTTTTGTAACTAGTATTTTTTGTTACATATAAGTTAACTATTTATTAGTAACTTAGGTTTGTTTGCCCCCGTTTACTATATCGGGTCACGCGTCGACCGATCGCCCGAAAGAATTTTGACAAATACTTTTTTGTAAATATAAAAAACTCCGTCCTATTTTTTTTAATTGGACGGAAAGTAATTTTATTTTATTTTTATTTTATTTATTTTCATGGAAAACAAACAGCTTATTAAACTAGGAAGGATACATAATGGAAATGCAAAACAATTAAGCCTTAAACAGTTTTCACTTATAGATCGAGAAAGATATTTATATATACTTAACATAAAAAGTACAACAGATATATACATTAAGCAAAGAGACAAAAACAAAATCAAAATGCCAAAAAGAAAAGATAAACGATGAACAGTGAACAGTGAACCATATGAATCATCAGATAAAATATACGAAACAGTAAAAAAAAAGTTAATAATAAATAGATAGGTAAATACACAATAACTACATATATATGTACTAATACACAGTATATATACAGGTATAGGAAGAATAGGAAATAGGAAATAATCAGGAAGCAAAAAAGTCCCTGCTAATAAGTGTACTAAATAAATTCCCCCTTGAGTCGAACAGGTCAATGTTTTTCGAAGGCAGTGTTAAACACATGCAAAGTGCGCAAAAGATAAGAGTTCTTACGGTAGTTAGTTGAACAAAATGGAACGTGTAATTTAAGGTAATTTCTACGCGAAGTGCTACTTGTTGGGACTATAAGGTCGACTTGAGAAAGAAGTGAACAGGAATCAATTAGGTTTAATAAGATTTTGTGTAGAAGTGTAAGGTCAGCCGCTTCTCTCCTCTTACTAAGCGGCAATAAATGTTGATGTTTACAACTATCCTCATAATCATGAAAATAGGTTTTATGTTTAAAGTTGATAAACTTAACGTAATAAATTACTTTACCGAAATAGTGCGATAATTTAATGTAAAAAGCACAAATGAGTAATATGCTGCATTATAACCCTAAAAACGCTGCAATAAGGTCCATTTTACTAGCAAGTACCTATGTTGAAAAATTAGTGCAGGTACCTATACCTACCATACTGACGGGGTAATAAGAACTATGTACAACGGGCAGTCATATCGCTAACAAGAGCAATAACTCTTCCAGACAATCTTTGAATAGAGAAATAAGGTATAACCTAAATGAAAAAACCCTCCTATGAAAAAAGCAAGAAAGAAGTAAAGAATTATAAATCATTCGGTACATGTTGGTGCTTTGATGATCGTCGAGTTTGAGGTACAATTGTGATAAACTTTGAAAATTGCACACGATCTAGCTTAATTGGCTTCAAATTTTACTTATTTAATATTATCTCAAAAATGATACATCCAAAAATAAGAAATAAAATTGTTTTGTAATGTATAGACAAAGTTCTTTCATGTGACATGTCCTTTTGATATGTTTGTAGCATTTAATTTAGAAATAATGTTAAAAAAATCCCTTTTCCGCATTCGAACTCTATGGGTGGTCCATTGTGCGTGAGAGTTATCTGGTTAGGTACTGAGCCAGCCTAACTCCGTCCAGAAGCACAATAGTTTCCTGAGGTGACCTCACGGAGTGACCTCGGGGTGCTGAGGATTTGTTCACGTTGAGTTGCTTACTCCCACGCATTCCAGGACTATGTGGGCAGCCGATTCTACTTCAGTCAGATACCCTCTGCAGATTGGGCTGTCTGTGACCCCGATGTTGTTGAGGTGTTTGTTCAGGAGACAGTGTCCTGTGAGTGACCCACGATGGTGGTTCTATTCTTTAAAGGTAACGCGGGCGACGTGTCAGTTGTGGTAAGGCAGCAGGTAGGACTGCTCTTGACTGTCTGCAGTCCGTGGTCCATGCCCAGCTTTCGTTATGTTGATTAATGGTGCGGAGCCGCATCCATGTGCGTAGCTGAGAGAAGGGCAGAAGGAGGAATGGAGATGGGCCCTCTGTGGTTGTTCCCCACCCTCTTCTACCTTGCTCATCTGTGGCGTCGTTCATTACCCAGTGATCCGCTATGTCCCTTTGTAACTGTATAGCATATAGAGTGATGGAAGATCAAAAACAAATGCCTTTATTTATTACAATGATAATTATAATACTCACCTTCCTAAATCAAAATAAATTCAAATGGACTTAGACTGATGGTAGTCTCTTAAGCTAAGGCCAAGCCAACGCGTTCAGCCCGCGTCCTCAGTGGCGTGCACGGTGGTGCTCAATGTTATGACAATGGATCGTCACCATGCACATCACTGCGGACGCGGGCTGAACGCGTTAAGATAAGATAAGATAAGATAAGATACGATGAGATAAGATGAGATAAGATAATTTATTTGCCAGAACATTGTACAACGTTGGTTTGGCCTTAGCTTTAGCCAAAATAGTGATACCAAAATTAACCAATTTAACTTTAGTTTGGTAATTTTATACTTCACTAACTAGTTGGAGCTGAGTATTGTATTCATATTAAAAGCCATGTACCCTAGACACATACTAAGACAAAAGTTTTGTAAAAATTACCTGAATTATTAAATAATTCTGAAATTTAACTAAGAAAATATAACACAAGCCGAATAATTTTTTTTTAAAGTTTTGTACGTATCTAGCCCTAACCTTATAATAAACACCATGTTTCACACTCATTTTGCTGGTTGAGTGAGCATCAGTGGGCGTGAGGGCAGACGGCGAGACCGAATGTAGTACGTAAGTACTTTACTTCACATGTTACCCTTCTCATTATAATATGGTGCTCTTGATGCCAAAATAGATCTATCTTCTAAACCTACAACAATACAATTGTAGCAGGGCAGAATCTGCATATTCAATAATTTTTGAAAATTGTAATTGTTGTGAACTCCATAACCGATAATAGAGCCCAATTAAGCAATTTTATTCATTTTCGTCTGCCTGCCTGTCTGGATCATTAAAAAATCATCTCAGGGAAACTACTTCTTTTTTAAACTACTTGGCTGGCTTAAAATGAAACTTGGTATAGGTATATTGGATACCTTAGAGCATTGCAGGCCTCCGTACCGGAGTACTATGATTTGATGTTTAAAAATATTATTTATTATCCCGAAAAACGAAAAGGTTCCCTTAGGTGTGTTATTTACTAGAACTACTGAACTAGATAGGTACTATAGAATTGAAACTATCGTGGTTGGGAATCATATTAAAAGATAAACGGCTAATTACCACTATTATAGATAGGTACTGATTCGATTCCAAAAACTCTTTTATTTACAGGAAGATAGATAGATAGATAGATAGAAAATTCTTTATTGCACATAAAACAAAGAAGTACAAAGGCGAACTTAATGCTAGAAAGCATTCTCTTCCAGATAACCTTGGTGTATTGCGGAAAAAAATATGTATCGGTAGTGCACAAGAAGGGAAATATTGGATAAGTATAAGAAAATTAAAAAAAAAACAATAATAATAATAATATAAGTACTTAAATTACTGCCTAAAATATAAAATAAACTAATACATATCATATCAAGCTATATTATTATTCAGGTTATGTTTGACTAGTTTCCGCCCGCGGCTACGGTCACGTTATTTGTAGTTCCACTCAACTCCATAACGGTTTAGCGGATTTTGATGGTATTTGGGGAGTGGAATGATGTTGGGGCAGAAGAGCGGGGGACTGTTTTTTTTATCCCGACATCGCCTTTTGCCCGTTAAGCCGCGGGCAAAAGGCTAGTTCAGTTCAGTATTCATGTAAATACTTATCATCACTATCAAATTATTTCAATTCCACGTTCCCCTTCAGAAAAATTTACAAATTAATTTGTAATTTGTAAAATTTGCATTTTACAAATTACCTCGGTCAGTATTATTTTATCTGTGCCTCGGTGAAGTTTCTTACTCTCTTGTCATATTGCATGTTTGTAACCAAATTATGTTGTCACAGACTTATAACGATGATGTCTTTAGAAGTACAATACCTACAATTCTACTGATGTCGGGCAAGCTGAAATAGGCCATTACGATGCACATAGATTAATTACTCCATAAAATATAATAATGCACGGGTATCCAATTCGGATTTTTCGTTCGAGGTTTTGCATTCAAGATTTAGCATTTGAGATTTTACATTAAAATAAATGCATCAACGTTTTTATTGACAAATATATTACAATATTGTTTTACCGCCTACTTTATTTAACTACCAGGATCTATTAGGAACAAATTTGTTAATTTAATAATAATAAAATAACAGCCTAAAATTTTTATGGTTCTATTAGTAAGATCAATGTCCACAGGATTATAGCCAAAGGATCTATTAGGAACTACTCGGGTAAAGGGCCTAGCTTGAAAAAAAGGTAATTTTATAGTCACAAAACTATCATCAATTACAAAGGTTCATATATCGGCAGTAATGTACTAGGTACAGAAGCCGTAGCAATGATCACTTATTCCAGTTCTTGTTGCTGAGGTAACAAACCAGGAACGAGAAGACGCCAGTATGAACACGCAGATGCCATGAACCCAACTTCGGAAGTTGACGCAGAACCAATAAACGCATGAGGTTGAGAATAAGACCTTATACTAACAATATTGTAAGAACATGTAAGCAATAAATAAATACAATATAATCTTCGGCGTTAGCAGATGAAATAGAGACAGCAAACTGTTCAAAATTGAACCTTACCACAGTGAGCGTAGGGTCGATCATAAACTTTTCCCAGATCATATGACTGAGGTAGCAGCATAAGAGTAGACTAGAGGTGAGAATGAACATCCAGATGCCATGCACCCACCACCTGGTGTTGTCGTAGAAATAATAAACGCCATGCAGGGTACAGTGCTTGCAGAACTCCTTGAATTTGTGAGCTATCAACTTCCAAAGAAAGGTTTTAAGAGCCATTTTGATATAACTTTATGATAGTACCTGGAAAAAAATATTAACTGAAATACATGGATTATATACCCTATCATTATCATCATCATCATGAGATTGACATTTTAGAAAATCTTAAAAATTAGTTTGGAGCCACGTACAGCCAGACTCCTCACGTAATTTAACCAAAAATTAAACAATTACATTACAAAAGATGATTTAAGGTCTCCGTACCATTCGACGATTTAAACAAAACTATTGATTTAATTTATTACCTTTGATATTTCCTTAAATTACCCGATTCAAAAAGGAAAAGTAATCAGTGAAGTTTCAACGTCTTAGTCCATCTTCAAAACGTGTCGATGTAAAGAGAGCTCTAAACAAAGTAAAACAGGTCATCAAACAACAATCACCAAAGTATAGCAACAACTTTTTTCATCAGGAACTTTTAAAGCCTGCGGTCGTAAAGTAAAATTAATAACCCTATATTTCTGTGATACATTCATTACCGCTTTTAAACAGAGCTGTTTTGAAGCGTATTTGAAAGTATGGAATTGGATAAAAATATTGTAATTTAGGTATTTTATAGTTTTTTTTTATTTAATAGTGTATTTTATTCAATAATTAGTAAAACTTACATTCTTAAAAATTCTTTGTGTTACAAGGGGACAGAAGGTAAATATTTTGTTCCTAGACGTTATTTTGAATTCAGAGTGAAGCAAAGGATTCTAAAGTAGAATCCTGCGCGTAGCGAGGAATTCAATAAAGAAAAATGCGTTTTAAGAGTAAGTCATGGAAAGCAATAGCAGCAATGAGCTCACAACTTGTCAAGTCTATTTCCCACAATGGTGCAACTCACGGTGAAAAGAGGCCCATTTGAGACTCTGCCTACCCTTTCGAGGAAAAAGGCGTGTGTCTATGTATGTACATATGAGAAAAAGAAAAAGCTACGATTATAAATATTCAAAGCGAGTACCTACCTACTCGTATGTTAAGAGCATTGCAAGGCCTCCGTTCTTGTTGCTCGATGCTTGTATTTTATTGGATCTTAGCGAACGCTAGCGTTAAAACTAAAAATTAAAAATAATTAAAATAAAGAAGAATACACTCAATATTTCCGCTCGCATTACCGCCAAAACGGCCAGTAACTTCTTCATATATTATGCGTCCGACCTCTTTGGTTAACTACACACATACTAATCAACACAGAGTTAGTAGTAGTATTATAATACAAACTCCTTGCAAACCAATCATAAAAAGGAGTTTAACACGTGTTTTTTTTTATACTCATCCTTCACGCGAGCGGCTTCGTCTGATTCTTTAGTCATTGCTCCGTCCTAACTCCTAACCTATCTATCAAGGACTAATGTGGACAAAAAAAATAGTGAAAAAAAGAACTAACTTCAATGGGAACAAAATTGAATTGGACACCCGTTATTCTCAAAAGTCAATTGCAGTTTTACGAAAAGACGTGATGAAAAAAAACCTGGTTTGCAAGCTCGTTTTTATTCTGTTCGATTCCAAACTGCCATGACTTTGGTGTTACGGTGAGGTTCGTCTTTCACATACTGATTAATTTAAATCAAGGGAAAAAAATGTAGCTTTTGTTGAAAACCGCTCAAGTCAGAAACCTAACAAAAAAAAGAGTGAGGAGCGAGCCTCACAGTAATCGCATATGATGTGTAACATCTGACATCTCACTGTCTTGGTTGGCCGCAGCAACATGGCTGATAGTACCAACCTCTCGGGAAAATGCACGCTTCCGGACTCATTTCTGTCCACAGACAAACAGTACGCTACGTACTTCTGTGCCTATTCACGAAATCACCCCCACAGATTGCAGGAGAGCAAAGATGTTACACATCAAACAAAATTATTGCTCGTGAGTCACAGAGCTATTCCGTGTTGAAAACTTTCCTTGCTCAAAGTGTTGATTAAAATATAATAATTAGTCAAAGGGAAGTAAGGACAAAATAATAATAATTCAAGGCACCCCATCAGAATTTGCTTTTAGTTTAATAACCAGAAAGGCAATAAGGTTACACTAATTGATAACAGAATACAAAATGTAGGTTCAAATGGGTAATAAATTGGTAGGTTCTTTACTTGTATACTTTTACTAGCATATAATAAGAAAACTGTGAATAATTGATGATTGATGATTCTATAAAAACAAAACATAGCTATTGAAATAATATGTACAGAAAGTTGTTGTATTGGGAGCACATAATATTTATGGTAATGTAATTAGTATTCTTCCTCAGGGTGAGTACATCATCCTTTGAATCATTACCGATATCATCTCTAATACAGACAAAATATAATAATGTACGGGTAACTAATTGTCATTGGGAAGATAATTTTGTCAAATATAGATTTGTGGACGAAAAAAGCCTCTTCTAATCTTACTTCAGGCCAATTTCTTAACAACATTCAGCCCCTTGAGATCACTATAAGTACCGCTGCGGAAATAATTTAAGAAGTCATAAGGACGCTGTTTTTTTTATGATTGGATGAAAATGTTTGGAGCCCCATCAAATTTTTATGATTTTTTAATTCTTTAATCAAAATATTATTTACTGATAAATCATTGTTTCTTTTAAAGTTAACGAGTGAGTTAAAATAGCAGGAGAATAGTAAAGTAAGTGGTGTTTTTTTCTAAAATGATACCATGCGACGTTAATTTAAATTCTATGAGTTAAAATAATTTAAAATATTTTCTCAAGGTTAGAAATGACAAAAATAAATAATCCATTATCCAAAATGGAGAGAATGCTAAAAGTAAACCCTAAGAAGGTGAGCTTCTTGGAGCAAGTACAGAAAGTGAGCACGGTGCACGGAACAAGTCACTTCGGTTCCAAGAAAGGGAAGAGGCTGACGCTGTGGTTTGCTATCATACTCGGGAATGTGGCCTTGACTACGTATTTCTTAATCGTGATCAAGCAGAAGTTCAATGAGAATCAAATTATAACACAGGTGAATGCTTGTTTTTTCTTTGATTTGCAAAACTTTATTCATTATTATATGCTGAACGATTATCATAAATTGTAAGTATAACTTACTAATGGAGCGAACGAAGCGAGCAAAAAATCTTTGAAACATTATTGTTTGATGTTACACGATATCTTCGCCAATTGTGAAACGTTTTTTTTTTATTGAATATTTTAAATATATTCCTCTAGGGCGGTCCCATTTAAAATTACAAGAAAATATTCCATAAAATTTGGAATATTTGGGAATGCAATACGTTTGTAGAAGCTTTGAAGCCGGTTACAATATACATTATACGAAGAAAGTAGATGGTTATCTATTCTTTGATAAAGTTTTTTTTATAGATAGATAGATAGATACGTTTATTAATAAAACGGTTAAATACATGTTTAATTGTTTTGTTGTAACCGCGTAAACCAAGGTAGGTTTGTGATGGTTACTCACATTCGCTGAAAGTCAGCTTATCCGTTTTCGGTAAATCAAGTGGAACTGTGTTTGTGTTTTCAGATAAACGCAAACTGTAAAGTAAGCCAAGTGCCGTTTCCAGCAGTCAGCATTTGTAACTTCAACATGGTGTCTTTAAAAGAATCTGCAAATATTGAAGCAATTTTGTAAGTACCTATACTCTTTTATTTGTTTGTTTTTTATTATTGTAGTTAATCTATTTCACGAAGTCAGTTTGGCTATTTTTGTGCATATTAGTGCAGCACATGCTCATTATTTTCAATATAGTGTGCGTAAACTCAGGAGCAGTCTCCACCGTGACGTGGTCCGGGTCACTAGTGCTTATTGTGTTCACGTCATATTTTGAAAGAGACTACCATCAGCATGGCAACTAAGGGCGAAAAACGAAAAAAAGAGCGGACTTAGTTAGATGTACTTATTCAATAATCAAGTTGGAAGTAGGTCAAAAAATAACAAAACGACGAACTCACTCGCTAGCTCGTTGGCTCCAATGTGTGAGGATGAATCCCCTGATGATAGCAAGCGCTGCGGTGGTAGAAGGGAGCCGCAGGCTGGTGCCTGCGGCTCCCTTTTGAGCTCTGAAATTACAAGCACATGAGACTTATCATCTTTATGTCTCAGGGTGGCGGGCGCAGTGCAATGCCACAGGGGTGCGTTCTGGGTGAACGTGACCTTGTGATAATGCACTGTTCAAAGACTCACTTTTATAGTACCGCTTAACATCAGGTGGGCCATCTGCTTCAGCCGTCATTACATGTTGTATATTTAAAAAAAACTGTAATTTGAAATTACAGGCACATGAGACTTCATCTTTATGTCTCAGGGTGTCGGGCGCAATGCAATGCCACAGGGGTGCGTTCTGGGTGAACGTGACCTTGTGATAATAGGCAGAGAGTACCGCTTAACATCAGGTGGGCCATCTGCTTGATCCGTCATTAGATGTTGTATTTTTTTTTACATGTTGTATATTTTTTTTTATACTCCAGTACCGTTCCCATACCTCATGGACCGACTCAGTTAAGCGCTAGACTTTGCGCGTGTGTACGCAAGTTTTCAGTTCGGGGCGAACCACTAGTTATCTAAGAAAGAACCTCAAAACAGGGTTCACATCAAATTGACAATTGTGTACAGACAATTTGAGGTGAACCCTCAAAAATTATATCTATTTCCATACAATTATATCTATTTCCATACAATTATATCTATTTCCATACAATTAATCCTTGCAGAAAAGGAAACGACAAGCCTCAGAAAGAGATAGAGGAATTCTTCAACTCTCTTCCTCATCTAAGGGACTACAACAAAGAAAGCCGAAATATAGGTAACTTCACCGATATTATGAACATCCTAAAACGACATTACTTCACAATGGATACCATAATGGAAGAGGTAATCTCACTTTGATGGTTTTAAATGCTAATATTAGCCATCCGGTCTCAAAAAAGTAATTGTTTGTTCAGAGAATATTATCTCAGGGGGTTTATACTTAATTGATCAAATTACATTGTAAAGTCACAGGATGTCGGTGCATGGAGGCGGCTCAAAAACTTTCTTCATGGCAGTCTAAAACCTATTTCCAGCAGTGGATGTCTACCACCTGATGATGGTGACAACTTCCGATAACTCAAGGCCTAGGTATACCTACCGTCCCTACCGCCTACACTTAAGCTACCCCAAAAAAGTGTATACTAAATAGCTTCAACAGGAAGAATTAGTATAGGTCATGGTGCAACCCACAGTGAAAAGAGGCCCATTGAGGCTCTGCCTACCCCTTCGGGGAAAGAGGCGTGTGTCTATGTATGTATGTATGGCATGACATACCATGCATTGACGACCTCTGTGGCGCGGCGGGCGAAGCTTGGCCTGCGACGCAGGAGGTTGCGGGTTCGATTCCCGCCTCGGAACAAATATTTATGCGATCGCAGATATTTGTTCAGGGTGTTCTAGGTGTTTTCTATATATAATAAAAAAATATCTATCTATGTAATATGTTGTATTAAGAGCAGTCAATTGCAGTACTTTCGATAATAACGCTGGTGCTCAGCTCGTACGTGATTATTTGAATGAATTTTCCGAATGCCAACCGATGCCAACCGACGGCTCTGGTGCGGTCTCTCTCTTTTCGCAGTGCCTCTTTTTCAAACATTGAGTTTGATGAAACAGCAAGCTTTTAGACCACGCCTGCGATGTACTTCGGTCAGTCAAAATGGGGCACCTTAAGTATATCAGTTATCTAGTACCCATAACACAAGCTCTGCTTAGCTTGGGGCTAGATAATGTTGTGTGAACTGTCCAGCATTATTTATTTTATTATTTATTTTATATGCTACCCGAAATAGGAAGGTACCTCAGTATATCTGATTTACAGGACGTTATGGCAAATAACAGAAAATTCATTATTTTTATGAGGAAATTAGTCAAGAAAATCAACAACAACATTTCAATACAACAACATTATTTTTTCAATAACATTGTTTTTTATCTTTTTAGGGTTTGCTGATCCAAAAATTACGGAACCCTTATAGATTCGTCATGTCTGTCTGTCTGTCTGTCTGTCTGTCTGTCTGTCTGTCTTTTTTCTGAAACTATATGAGCTAGGCTGTTGAAACTTGGTAAGCAGTGAGTTGGTTGTATTATGTGAACCGCATTAAGAATTTCACAAAAAAATCTAAAAAACCAGTAAATTTTTGGGGTTCCCCATACATAGAACTGAAACTCTAAAAAAAAACATCAAACCCATACGCCTATTTGGCCTATGGATAGGTCTTCAAAAATGATATTGCGGTTTCTAATATCATTTTTTTCTAACCTGAACAGTTTGCGCGAGAGACGCTTCCAAAGTGGTAAAAAGTGTAACCCCCTAACTACCCATAACTTCTAAAATAAGAGAATGATAAAACTAAAAAAAACTATGATGTAAACTTCCAATTAAAATTGTTTTGAACGAGATCTAGTAAGTAGTTTTTTTTGAATACGTCATAAATCGTAATCCATCCAAGAACTTTTATGTTATGATACTTGCTGCTACGGAACCCTTCATGGGCGAGTCCGACTCGCACTTTGCCGCTTTTTTTATTTGGAACATTAAAATTTTTTAGATAATGGTCTGTATGTCCTATAATTATGAATGAATGAATGAATAAATGAATGAATGAATTATTTATTTCGCAGAAAAGGGTTTACAAATGTAGATCTTATTCATATTTATCCAGTTCCACTAATTCAACCTATAATAAGTATGTGAATTTTTAAGGATTTACATAATATAATTTATATTATTGATTATCTATTCAGTTGGTACACACATTGAACAATTGACTAAAATGAGTTTCATTCTCACCCACACCAAAAATTCAGTTCAAATTCTCAAGCGGGGGTAGTGCGTTCCTTTAAAGCCGCGGGCGGGGGTAGTGCGTACCTTTGAAGCCGCGGGCGGGGGTAGTGCGTACCTTTGAAGCCGCGGGCGGGGGTAGTGCCTACCTTTGAAGCCGCGGGCGGGGGTAGTGCGTACCTTTGAAGCCGCAGGTGGGGAGTATGTCGTTCCTTTGTAGCCGCGGGCGGGGGTAGTGCGTTCCTTTGAAGCCGCAGGTGGGAGTAGTGCGTTCCTTTGAAGCCGCGGGCGGGGGAAGTGCGTTCCTTAGAAGCCGCAGGTGGGGGTATCTCGTTCCTTTGAAGCCACGGGTGGGGGTATCTCGTTCCTTTGAAGCCGCGGACGGACGACGACGACGACGAGTCAGACTTGCGCTCAGAGGGTTCTATACAATGAGAAATTATATTTTAAAATAATACAAATTACAAATTTACTAAGTCTCACTAAACTAACCATTATTATATCAAAATGAATCGTATTTGTTATTATTACGTGGATAATTGAATTCACATGCGCTCGCATTGCTGTGTTCCGGTTTGAAGGGTAAGGGTGCCGGTGAAATTACAGGCACATGAGACTTTTCACCTTTATGTCTCAGGGTGGCGGACGCATTGCAATGCCACATAGGGCGCGTCCTAGATGGAAGTGACCTATGAGGTAATGCAGTGTTCATAGGTAGAGGCTACCTCTTAACATCAGGTGGGCCATCTGCATGTGCCGTCATTTAAGTAGTATAAAAAATAAAAAATAAAAACGTCTCTTTATATTTTAAGTTGTAAATAGTGCTAATAGAATTACTGCTCGCACTGAAAATACGGCTACATTGTGTGTTACTTAAATATTGATGTAGATAACACTTATTTTTTTGCGGCTAGACTGGGTGAAAGACAGACTGACAATGTGTGAAACCAATAGGGCCTCGTTCTTATGGTTGCATGTTTTACTCTGTTAGTATGCTATTTTACATGTGATTGAACTTGTAACAGGTCCATCAAAAGTGCGAAAATCTCCTACTGTATTGCACTTTCAACAGGAAGCCGAAGAGATGTGACGACATATTCAGTTTGATCAAAACCTTGGACGGATACTGCTGTGGCTTTAACTATGCTGCTCTCAACGACGCAAGTGAAGTGTGGGTAACTTTGTAACCGTTTGTAGGGTTCCCTAGTAAACAAGTCAAGGAACCCTTATAGTTTCGCCATGTCCGTCCGCCTGCGGCGGCTTAGCTCAGAGACTATGTAGGTACTAGATAAAGTAACCAAACTACCTACCCTATTTATACGCTCCTACAAAAAATAAACAATTCAAATGTTGTTCAATGTTTCAATTAGTAAACATTGTTTTTCTTTCTTTTTTTTTCTTTTTGATTTTATTTTATTGTATTTTTGTATCTGTTTTTTTATGTTTTTGGTTGTTATTTTTTATTTATTTTTCTGCTTTTTGTCCTACTGTTTTCCTAGTATTCTGTTTGTTCTGTTTGTTTTTTTTTGTGTGCCAAATAAATGTTTTTCATTTCATTTCATTTTTGTTTTTCAAAAATTATATTGAAAAATTTGGAAGAAACTGTATTGAGAAGGCGTCCTTCCCACACTGCATCGTCCTGTTTGTGGTCACCACTCGAATTATTTTTCTATCGGTTACTTCGTCTGCGGGTGATATGGCCTGACCATTGCCACATCAATACACTTATTCTGAGAGCTATGTCAGTGATCTTGGTTTGTCTATAGATCTCCTCGTTACGGGTTTCATCACGCAGTGAAGCTCCGAGCACTACAGGACAAAGTACAATCCATGCTGTTTTTACGATGTGTTCAGTAAAATATTTCATTTCATTTCATTTCATTTATTTATTGCGAGAATGGGTACAACAAAAAGTTGACAAAAAAAAAAAAAAAAAAAAAAAAAAAAAAAAAAAAAAAAAAAAAAAAAAAAAAAAAAAAAAAAATATATATATTTAATATGATGAAAAGGTTTTCTCTTTAGTGGACCTAGTAAGGGAAATTGATGCCCGGTTTAGTGTTCGTTCTCTTGTGGTAGTCTAGAGGAGGCTTGAGAACCATACGACTCAATAAAAGCTGTTTTTCAGATCCCTCCTGCCGCCTGACGCAGATCTAGAATACTACGACGATCAGAATAACGAGAACTCGTTATCGGGTCGGATTATCATGACCTCAGAATCAGGGAGGTAATTATATAAAGTGGGCCACTTTTCAAAGCTTTAGGAATCTTTACAATTCTGAGGCTCTTGGCCTTTTTTATTTATTTAGCACTTCCTCTGTGGGGCAATTACGTAACTTGCGGCCTAACATTGTCATTTCAAAACAACTGAGGTAAGTACGAAAAATCACCTTCGGCTTTCCTGGAAAACTAAAAAGTGGTAAAATACAAGCAATTACGAATAACTTACCTATATGCTATACACTGGTTAAAAGAAAAAAGTATACATAAATGATAATCAAATATCGAAATCTAAAAAAAGCAGCTCGTTGTCAACGAGCTGATCTGATGAAGATGAACTCCTAGACTGATAACAATTTAATTGGCAAAACTAATTTTATCATCAACCTGAAAAATATATTATTAATATAATAGTTATTTTGTTATATAAAAGTGCAAAGTTGCTCAATTTTGATGACCGAGCAAGCGAATCAAAAATTAGGAACTGAGCGTTCGCGAGGGAATCAAAAGAGCACCAGGTGAAAAATCTTTCCACTCGAGTGCAACACGTAACTTTTCATCCCACCTCAGCGAGGAAATGACTAACTGCAAAAAAAGTAATACACCAAGAAGGTTCCGAGTCTGAGTTTTTAACAAATTAAATAAGGTTGTATGATAAATTCGGCACCATGGAGGTAGAAGGTTTAATGATGTTTTGAATTCACAAACTTAGTGCACGCGATGTTCTAAATTCAATTTTACTTTACCCTCTAGTGGATAAAAACGGCTTTTATACTCAGATATCGATGAGCAAAAATACTCTTTCCGAGATGGGGAGATGAAAAACTTATTTTCTCTTTCAGTTCTTCAGGCCTTAGTGTGGTTTTGAACGTTGAACCAAACGACTATCCAAGCTGGTCCTCTACTCCTTACTATGGAGCAAAGGTAAACCTCTGAACTTTTTCAGCCTTCAAATTGAACTTAACCAACGTGGACCGATAGTATACAATGGCTCTTTATCCCGACAAGACGCGGGCGAAGCGCGGGCAAAAAGCTACTAAATAATAATTAAAATAAACTTAAAGTCTCTGTATATAGTACGTACACTGCGTTGCGCACGCAAATTTAAATTGTGGATGTAGCTTCGGAAGCCGCTAAGCCGTAGTGGGATTGGGCTGGTCACATCGGTCGCATGCCAAGCGAGCTATGGGCAAAACGGAGATGGCGAGATGAAATTTGATAAGTTTCTCGCTGTCTGGGCATACAAAGATCAGGATCTTAATATCCGGAAAGAGAGAGAGAGAGAGAGGCCTTTCCCCAGCAGTGGGACATAAAGGGTAGAAATGGAATATTAGTACATAATATGTTTGTCTTTCAGATCATTATCACAGATCCAAATGATTACCCCGAAACGTCCATTCTATATCGATACATAAGTCTGGGTGAGTCAGTCGACATCAAGGTGGATGCCATGGTTTTCCAAAGTGACTCCGATATACGACGCGTGGACCCCGGGAAGCGCAGCTGCTGGTTCTATGATGAAGTGCTGCTGGAACATACAGACAGGTATTTATGTAAGGGTGCCGATCTGCAAATGTATCTGAGTTGGTGCTGGTGAAATTACAGTAACATGAAACTTACAGCTAAACGTCTCAGGAGTTTAAGCAATGACCATGAGAATGACCAACGAGATGGACGTTGTACATGTATAACTTTTGAAACTATCATGGTTATGTACATAATTTTCACTAGAAACGGGATATTTACCATGATTTTTGAGTTTTATATGTTCCCGATATTTCGGCACAGTTGCATGCGCCATGATCACGGGAGAACTGACTAAAGTATTTGCGAGTAGATGTTATTGGCAGATATATCGATCTACCCTCTTTCTCACTATTTTATTACGAACGATACCACTACCATCGGTTTCATTGTCACAATTCACACCAACTCGACACACAACACTAACGGTGTCCGGACGCGTAGCAGGTACCACACTTTTTTGATTCTTACACATTCTTACCACAGGCTTCCATACTCCAGATAATTGAAAACCATCTTCTCTATTGAAGTTTCTGTACTTAGTAATCTCAATTGCCTCTTGTACCATTCTCGGTATGTAATGTCGCTCTGTCGAGATTACCTGCGGACTGTGTAGCTCGATCCAATGATTTGAGCCAAATTCCAAAAGGTGTTCTGCTATGGCTGACTTATGTATGTCCCTGTTCTTGACCGCTCGTATGTGCTCCTTAACCCGACACGCTATCGTACGTTTCGTTTGGCCAATGTACGAACTCCCACAGCTACAATCAATTTTATACACCCCTGGCTTTTCAAGTGGAAAACTGTCTTTTGGTGAACGCAAGTAGTGCGATATCTTCTTTAAGGGAGTGAAGATGGTCTTTACGGAAAACTTTTGCAGGACTTTCGCAATTTTGTCCGTCACCCCCTTAACATATGGCAGAAACGCTGGCCTACGTTCTACTCTGCATCTGTGGGGTCTTGGCCTAGTTCGGGATGGTAATGACCGAAGCTTATATCCATTCTTACGCAACACATGCTGGACATGAGCTAGCTCACTTTCAATGTGATTCTCATCACACAGGTCAACTGCTCGGTTGGTGAGAGATGTTACCACTGAATTGAGCTGCCGAGGGTGGTGGTGCGAATCAGCATGAAGATATCGGTCCGTGTGTGTAGGTTTTCTGTAAACAGAGTGGCCTAACCCACCATCTTCTCGGACCTGTACCAATACGTCTAGGAAAGCCAAACGTCGATCACATTCCATCTCATACGTAAACCTCATCTTCGTATGTACTCCATTAAGATGTGCCAAAAGTAGTTCTATTTCTTCATTCCTTCCTTCCAAAATATTCCTTCAAATCATTGGATCGAGCTACACAGTCCGCAGGTAATCTCGACAGAGCGACATTACATACCGAGAATGGTACAAGAGGCAATTGAGATTACTAAGTACAGAAACTTCAATAGAGAAGATGGTTTTCAATTATCTGGAGTATGGAAGCCTGTGGTAAGAATGTGTAAGAATCAAAAAAGTGTGGTACCTGCTACGCGTCCGGACACCGTTAGTGTTGTGTGTCGAGTTGGTGTGAATTGTGACAATGAAACCGATGGTAGTGGTATCGTTCGTAATAAAAGAGTGAGAAAGAGGGTAGATCGATATATCTGCCAATAACATGTACTTGCAAATACTTTAGTCAGTTCTCCCGTGATCATGGCGCATGCAACTGTGCCGAAATATCGGGAACATATAAAACTCAAAAATCATGGTAAATATCCCGTTTCTAGTGAAAATGTTGTACATGTAGTTCACCTTAGAGAAATGGGCATTTCCGTAGTCGTAGTCCTTTGCCAAGTAGTGGAAGTATGGGTGGCTAGATCCCTGTAGTCACGAACATTGTTTTTTTGATTTAGATTATGAAGGTGGCCATTAACTATAGAAGTCCAGAGAAATATTTTGTTTAGTCTCGATTTGATAGATACTAAATGACGATTTTTTTTAAAGTTATTTGCGGAAGAAACTTTTAGCCCACCTGTGATGTTAAGCGGTAACCTCTGGCTGTAAGAATTAATTACCTCATAGGTCACGTCCACCTAGGACGCACCCTATGTGGCAATGCACTACGCCCGCCACCCGAGACAAAGGTCAAAGTCTCATGTGCCTGTAATTTCACCGGTAACAATATCATTTGAACCGGAACACAGCAATGCGAGCACTTTTGTTTTGCAGAAATAGGTATGGTGGTAGTAATTCCCCGGAAGAATTTTTTAACAAAAAGTTTTACTACTACTGGGAATTATAATTATGAACAACTTTTAATACATTTTAAGTATTTTAAAGAATTCTAATGTTATTAAAACTTCCGTGAGTAATATTCATAATTGAAAAAACCACGATTGATGATCGGCGCAGTACGGGCGATGATTCATGCCATTCGGGTGATGACGGGAGTGCGAGCGTTGCCGAAGTTCCGGCACCTACCAGTCGTGAGCTCCGGGCGCGCGCCCGCAGTGATCGCCGGGAAGCCGCGCCGTCGCGTAAACTCCATGAGGAAGGGGGTATTAAGTCCCAGAAACTCGAGTCGGGTGTTTGACTCGGAACAAGTACCTAAGTGAGTTATTACCGGTTTTTTCAATTAATTCTAATGTTGTATGACTTCGGCAGATACAGCTACGAGACATGCAACACGGAGTGTAAAATGAAAATGTATTTGGATAGCTGTGATTGTATACCGTTCAAATACCCCAAAGGTATCATTTATTTTTCTTATACTATTAAACATTAGTTAATACATACATACATACATAGACACATGCCTTTTACCCCGAAGGGGTAGGCAGAGCCACAATAGGCCTCTTTTCACAGAGGGTTGCACCATCGTGGAATATAGACGTGACAAGTAGTGAGCTCATCGCCGCCATTGCTTCCCACGACTGACTCAGCTAACGCTTTCTTCCAGTAATAACACATTCCATAATAAGCTAGCAGCCAGGACAAATCTTGTACCAACGAATCTTATCAACAAGTCCGTTAATTTCATTGAGATTTGGCTCATAATATTATCAATAGCCTTGAGACGTCCACTGCTGGACGAGGCCTCCTCCGTAGAATACCACCCTGGAGATTTGCCACAATCACCAGGTAGATCAGCGATTTCAAAAAGGAGGCAAAAAAAAGTTGGCTAATCAGGTGGATGCAACTGTCCATCCCCTGGTTTTATCCTTTAGTCGATTTTACGACACCTTTGGATCTACTTATTTGTTATTCATCGACATAGCTCACAATTATCAAGTTGAAGAGGCGATGGGTGGCCATGCTCGCAAAATCGACAACAGAAGCCCAATTCTCGTAATAAAAAATAGTCAAATTAAAGTTCGGATCATGTTACGATCTAGTTTCGATGTCACAAACGTCAAAAATGGTATTCTGCTCACCTGACAATACAACGCGGATATGTGATTATATCGAAATGTGACTGTAACTTGAATTTTTCAAAGTTTGAGAACTGTCTCTTTCACTCTTTACAATTATTATATAGCACTATCCTACTCTAATATATAGTCGCAAGAACCGAAAGTAGATTATATTGTTGTTATAAGGGAGCAGAAATACCATTTATCAGTAAATTTACAATACAATCTCGTTTCGGTCAACTTGCAGTATGGTTATAAAATAAATAAGAGAATTGGGCTTCAGATCGTCGCAAAAAGTCAGTGTCCATCCAGTGATTGCACAAGCGGCTCGTGACCGCACTGGTATTCTAAAGGTAAAGCCTAAGCCCAACTGGCCGAAGAACTGATAGAAGTCACCACTTTTCCTAATGAACAACAAATTGTAAATTGAGTTGTTCCTGAACAAACAGGAACTACTCAAATTACAATTCCTATATCTCAAATACAGTTCCTGTTTGTCCAGGACAAATTAAATTACAAATTCAGGAAATACAAAATTAGGAATTACAAATTCCTGTCTGTCCCCGAATTTGGATTGAAGGACAAAAAAGTTTAAGCCTCGACGGGATCGAGCGTGCATGCGTTTAGGGTAAGAGTTTTTATGTTTGTGTGTGCAAACGAATGAAAAACTTACTTTTTCAGAAAAATCCAATCGTATCTGCGAATTGAAAGATTTAAAGTGCCTCAATAACGTGACTGGTGAGTTGCTCTACTGTTTCTAAATATTGCTGTTTTTCTTACAATAGTACGAGTAACAAGTACGACGTAACGAGTACTCGTTATTTATAGTCGCCATGTTACTTTGCGGCTGTGAATTAAAAACATTTCTTCGAGGGTAGGGGTGATGTTTAATATAGTCACAGATAAAAAAATACTTTATGCTATGTGAAAAAGAAGGAAGTTTTTTTAATGTACAGGTTGTAATGTAAAATTTATAATGGTTTAATGCTACAGATTTTTTAATGCACATGTACTCGTAATACATACAGGTTGTGGCATGGTAATGAGAATCTCAAGGTTCAACCTTAACCTTTTCTGTTGTAATTCTAGAGGTTTGTTCTTAGAATAAATTAGACGAATTTTGAAGAAAAATAAAAATAAGTTCCTTTTTGTATTTTGAAAAATAGTCAAATATATTACATTTCTAAAAAAAAAGTTGAGCTCAATCGGGCCTGTTTCTAATCAGGAATAATTTAAGGCGCGATAGGTTCTCAAATGTCTCAAGAATTTTAAAGTTTTTGATAAGAATTTTCATAGTTTTCTATCAAGAAAAAAATATATGATATTCTTGAGCTTATTTTTTTGCTTTTATCTAGTGAAATCAATAATTCAATACAATATTTGAATAACTTCACTCGATAAAAAAAAATAACAAAGATTTTTAAATTTAAATGCTATTTTTCACTCACTTCTCTCTCGTTTTAATTTTTGAAACATTTTGTTACATGTTAGTTATTATTTGAGTTAGTCAATTCATCAACAAAATTAAACAAAACTTTGAACGACATTTTTATATAATTTTTTTATTCATAAAAACACGGTATCAGAGCGTGCGCTCGCCTTCTTCGCCTCATACAAAAATGTTCGTTGAACCTTTAGCGCCTTAATAAAATAAACAACCAAATTAACCTGAGAGAACTTAAAAAAAAAAGTTTCCCATACTTTTTCTATGCAGTGATCTTGTATCTTTCTATCTGTTTTGTTTTTTGTTTGTTATTTAGCGAGATCGAGTCCCGGATTAGGCAAGTGACTTTTTAAAATATTGAATGCAGTTTTACAGATAAAACAAATAAAGGTAATTCTCCATTATTTGAAACTTCAGTATTTTTAACCCCCGACGAAAAACGAAGGGGTGTTATAAGTTTGACGTGTCTGTGTGTGTGTGTGTGTCTGTCTGTCTGTCCCATCGTAGCTGCCGAACGGATGAACCGATTAGGTTTTTTTGTTTGTTTGAAAGGTGTATTTGTTGGGAGTTTTCTTAGCTTTGTTTGATCAAAATCAGTTCAGCCGTTCAGCGTTGGGGGTATTTTAAATTTTTACAAAATTAATTACTTGTCAATATTGAAATTGATTGTCCTCTATGGCGCATGGCTGTGGGACACACTGTATTGCCCGCATAAAAAAACCCAAAGTTGCGCAGCGGGTTACGGAGAAAACTATATGCTCGGAGTTTAAATACGTGAGATTTGAGGAGATCCGTAGAAGAACCAAGATCACCGACATAGCTCTCACAATTAGCAAGCTGAAGTGGCAATGGGCAGGCCATGTAGCTCACAGAACTGATAACCTTAGGGGAATAAATGTTCTCGAGTGGCGACCACAAACCGGACGCGCAAAAGAGAAAGGCCCTCATCTCGATGTACCAAATAAACTTCTGTGGGATGATGGCGATGATGTATCATTATTTATAATTAAATATACCTACTTGGGTTGTCAGGGCTACGCCTGGTATACCTAGCCCCTTATTGTCTTGACTGTAGGCACAAATTCTGCCAGGCTGGGCATAGGTAACCTAACGTTCTTCTACGTTACGCAAAGAGGTTATGATGTAGACCAAGTCACCACCTTCGACCAAAGTAAAATAAACGTCGATGGTCACCACTGTAGGTAGATACACCCATCAATATAGAATAGTACATTCATGGGTATACGGGTATACGTGGTCTACTTTATTCGGGTACCAAAGAAGATTACTATGAAAACGTAGAGTAAATTGCATAAAAGTCAAAGTCAAACAGAGTTGAATAGCCAAGTCAATAGTGGGTATTTACTAAAATCACAAGGATCATTTCGATCAACAAAATACCTAAATAAATTACGTGCGGGATAGCTGCGTGCGTTGAATTTATTTATCAAAGAATTTATTCAGAAAAGCTATTAAAATTCCAATATACCTAGGTAATTTGGAAATCTCTGTGGCGTGTTATTGTTTGAATTTTACTTTGATTTTTAACCCATGACCAAAAAGAGGGATGTTATAACTTTGTCGTGTGTGTGTCTGTTTGTCTGACTGTGACATCGTAGCTCCCAAACGGATTAAGCGATTTTGATAAAGGTTTTTTGTTTATAAGGTGACTTGATTAGGAGTATGAAATATTAAGTTAATTCGGTCTGAAAAAAAGTTTTTTTATTTTTTTATTAATTAGTTGTGAAATTTGGTATAAAACTGTGTTTTAAAGTCGTACCAAGAGTCCTCTAGTTCCTACCGAAAGGTGTACAAAATATTAAGATAAGAGCAGTCAACGCCAGTACTTTCAATAAAAACGCAGCTCGTACGTGACTATGAAGTTGTAACAATTTGTTCGTCAGATGTTTTGGACAAATATGTATCTTGAAGAATATATCTATAGATACGTAGAGAAACTTTTTTTGTGTTTTTTTTCATCTAATTTCTGTATAAACCTTTAAAAATCAGCTTGTTTGCACAATTTTACATGAACTTTGGATGTTCTTATTGTACTTATAAACTGTAAAAGTTAAAAAAAGCGGCCAAGTGGGAGTAGGACTCGCCCATGAAGGGTTCCGTAGCAGCAAGTAACATAATAATTATAAAAGTTCTTGGATGGATTACGATTTATGACGTATTAAAAAAAACTACTTACTAGATCTCGTTCAAACCAATTTTGAGTGAAAGTTTTTATGGTAATGTACATCATATATTTTTTTTAGTTTTTTCTTTCTCTTATTTTAGAAGTTACGGGGGGGGGGGGACTTTTTACCACTTTGGAAGTGTCCCTCGCGCAAACTAAGAAAAAAATTATAATAGAAACCTCAATATAATTTTTGAAGACCTATCCATAGATACACCACATGTATGGGGTATGATGAAATAAAGTTTTTTGAGTTTCAGTTCTAAGTATGGTGAACCCCAAAAATAAAAAACTACTTACTAGATCTCGTTCAAACCAATTTGAGTGAAGTTTACATGGTAATGTACATCATATATTTTTTTTAGTTTTATCATTCTCTTATTTTAGAAGTTACGGGTTACACACTTTTTACCAATTTGGAAGTGTCCCTCGCGCAAACTATTCAGTTTAGAAAAAAAATATATTAGAAACCTCAATACCATTTTTAAACACCTATCTATAGACACCCACACGTATCGGTATGATGAAAAAAAGTTTTTTGAGTTTCAGTTCTAAGTATGGGGAACCCCAAAAGTTTATTGTTTTTTTTCTATTTTTGTTTGAAAATCTAATTGCGGTTCTCAGAGTACATCTATTTACCAAGTTTCAACAGCATAGCTCTTATAGTTTCGGAAAAAAGTGGCTGTGACATACTCGGACAGACAGACAGACATGACGAATCCATAAGGGTTCCGTAGTTTTTTTTCACGGAACCCTAAAAAGGGCTTCCGAGGTATCTCGCCCGTGTTGCGTAGAATCTAAATTACAAACTTTATTCAATTCAAGCCTCTCTTTCAAAAATTGAATTGGACGAACCTACAAGATTTTAGACCACGTCTGCGATGGACTTCGGTGCGTTGCACAGGGCCACATTCAAAATAGAAGTTGAAATCATTAAGAATTTAAAACTAGTATAAAGACAAAACCTAATCACTATCTACTTAACAGTTAAACTTAAAATTAATTGTTCTTCGGTTTGGTGGAAATTAGTGCAGCCGTTCCGAGGATCATCAGCTTGCAATATATTTTTTGAAGAGAACTCGTTCATTTGCGTGGAACTTAGAGCATTGCAAGCCTCCGTACCGGAGGAATGACAGCGCGTTCTATTTTTCTTGTGGCGACATCGGTCGTGTATAGAGTAATTCGTTTCGGGGCATGGACGTTATATACTAAGTCCATGTTTCGGGGACCCTAATCATAGTACTAGTATAGTACTATTTTATCTGTGATCACAGACACCGATGTGCTTGCTTAGGTGTTCTGCGTTGTTTATTATTTAAAAATCAATGAAATTAGTAGTTTTTTTTTATTTTTTTTTATTTTCGAAAGCGAGAGACAAACACTTCGGCGACGGGTGGAGGATTGAATGCATTTTAATATGTATACAATCGTTGCGTGACTGACTCACTCTTTTCGCCATATGAAATCAAAAACTAGTTTTTTGCGTAAGATGTCTGATAAGTTAGATGGCGCTCGGGTTGCCGCGTGCTTTGAAGAGGGAGCCTAAATCTTCCTATTTATACTAAAGACTCATTTTTTTTTTACAGTTCACAAGTCAAAGAAAGACATGAATTGTCCGTCCGTCTGTTACATGGAGTGTCGGGACAAGCAGTACACCATCACTTCAGATTTGGTACCCTATGTCGGAGACGGATTCCCTCGTAACATTACGTGAGTCTACCTATCACCACAGAATAAAGAATAGTACAAATACTATCACTTTAGTTCCGTAGACAATACTGTGTATGACATCTTCTATAATAAGGCAAGTAGGTGATGCATGACAACAGTTTTGTTGTGATACCTTGAAGATAAAAGTTGTGAGATTTCAAGAAAAAAACATTGTCTCTTTGTGAAGCTATTAAAATGAAAATCGTTTCCTTAAATACCTTAAATACCTTAAGTACCTTAAATAATTAAAATAAAACATTGCCTCGTTTTGTGATGGCGCCCGCGCTGCAACGTCGGACACACATTCCTTCTGTAACGAGGGCTTTTCATTTTTTAATTTTAAAAAAGTAGTTCAATTTGGCTCGATAGATGGCGCTAACTCAAGTATGCTTGTCAAAATTAACAAATACATTGTGTGTGCTTTTGTGTGATGGTAACAAAATACTACGAAAATATATCACTACGTTGTTGACTTTGACATTTTACTTCATTTTGAAAGCTAGGTTCAAAGCATGATTTTAAACGTCCGTGAAAACCCCTCATTTCTATGATCAAAACTTTAACAAGGTGGTGGCTATTTGTAAGTGAGGTAAATAAGAGTTGATATTATAGTACTGTGCCTACTTCTGTACCTACCTATAGGTAGCTAACTTAATAGTTTGGAATGATTACCTAAGTATCTGTTTTTTTTCAAATTGAGTATATCTTATTTAGTTTCTATTCATACCTACTCGAAGTAACGTGACGTATGCTCAACCTATTTGCAGTTCGAGCACGTATATCCAAAACAAGTCTACACTAGCTAAGATTAGTGAAGCTGAATTTAAACTAATGTTGTATATACTTTTCACTAGAAACGGGATATTTACCATGATTTTTGAGTTTTGAATGTTCCCGATATATCGGCACAGTTGCATGCGCCATGATCATGGGAGAACTAACTAAAGTCTTTGCGAGTAGATGTTATCGGCAGATATATTGATCTACCCTCTTTCTCACTCTTTTATTACGAACGATACCACTACCATCGGTTTCATTGTCACACTTCACACAACACTAACGGTATCCGGACGCGTAGCAGGTACCACATGTTTTTGATTCTTACACATTCTCACCACAGGCTTCCATACTCAGATAATTGAAAACCATCTTCTCTATTGAAATTTCTGTACTTAGTAATCTCAATTGCCTCTTGTACCATTCTTGGTATGTAATGTCGCTCTGTTGATATTACCTGTGGACTGTGTAACTCGATCCAATGATTTGAGCCAGATTCCAAAAGTATGTACATAACCATGATAGTTTCAAAAGTTATAATGTTGTATATGCTGGTTACGGCTTGAATGGGATAGGTGTTCGAGTATTCTGAACGGGATAGATATTTCGGCGTTGACAAACCAATATCTACGTTTGTACGTGAACATAAAAGTAAGTCACCAGGTGCGTAGATAACTAACATTGCTCAGCATCAGAAGGTCCGTTAGTTTACTAATCCAATTACCTAATTGTTGGGCTCTGGCAGGGTTTTATTTCGAAGGATGTAGTTAATGCTGCTTACTCACTTAATGTGTTTTCGAGCCCCTTCAAGTTTCGAGGTCCATAAACAGAAAACTGTGCTTTTCTCAACGCAAACCTCTCAATAACTTATTGAGATATCTGTATCTTTTTCATTTTGACACAACTTCCGCTTACGCGTTGTAAAATTTTAGATATTTTATTACAATTAAATGTAAAAATACGCAAATGTATTGTTATATAGTTATGTATTGGAAATTTTATAATATAAATTATATATTGTTATTTTCATTGTAGATGGTCTATGCACGGTTTCATAGAGTTTTTTTCATTGTTGACTAACTTTTTTTAGAGTTCTTATTCAATAAACTTTTTCTCAGATTTTTACTCGCTACCAGTTCCAACAACTAACCTAATAAAATGTTCATAGAGTAAGTATACTTCTGTTGCCGTTATAACAACAAAAATATAAATTAAATGTAATCAAAAATTAAAAGATTATTTTTTTATTGCTCGATCTTAATAATTGCTGTGCTTCGGAGGGCACGTTAAGCTGCCGGTCCCGGCTGTTATTGATTAATAGCAGTCGATAAGCCATGTCAGAGGCCCTCAGGCGGCTTGACAAACTCCGACACCAGAGGCCAGCACTACCTCATACGAAACGAACGAACGAATAATTGCTGTACATTTTGAAATATACTTGTAGATACTTGAAATGTTCATAGAGTGAGTCAATATAACAACAAATAACAAATAAAATGAAGAACGTTTTTTAAGACGCGATAGGTTCTCAAATGTCTCTAGAATTTTAAAGTTTTTGATAAGAATTTTCATAGTTTTCTATGAAGAAAAAATATATGATATTCTTGAGCTTTTTATCTAGTGAAATCAATAATTCAATACAATATTTGAATTACTTCACTCGATAAAAAAAATAACAAAGATACCTCCTTTTTAAAATTTAAATGCTATTTTTCACTCACTTCTCTCACGTTTTAATTTTTGAAACATTTGGTTACATGTTAGTTATTATTTGAGTTAGTGAATTCATCAACAAAATTAAACAAAACTTTGAACGACATTTTTATATAATTTTTTTATGCATAAAAACACGGTATCAGAGCGTGCGCTCGCCTTCTTCGCCTCATACAAAAATGTTAATTGAACCTATAGCGCCTTAATACAAGAGGGCCCATAAATGAAAAAAAAAACATAGAATTACATCTTGTATGATGGTATAGTACCCTTGGCGAGCGATTCCAACTCGCACTTGGCCAGTTTATTTTTGTATCTTGACAGGAATGACAGATTTGACAGGCTACACAAGTAATTAATTTTGTAAAAAAATATTAAAACCCTCAACGCAGTGAAACGGCTGAACCGATTTTGATCAAGCATAGCTCCCGACAAATTCACAATTCAAACAACAAAAAAAAATGGTTCATCCGTTCGGGAGCTACGATGGGACAGACAGACACACACACAGACACACACATACAGACAAGTCAAACTTAAAAAACCCCATCGTTTTTGCGTCGGAGGTTAATAAAATAATATGCAGTTGTTAATCACCACTCAAACATACTTCAAAGTAAATAGCTGTACAGGAAGTGTCTAAAAAGTAGTTAACAAGATTTGATTGTTACTATATAGTTACTCAGGCAGCTAAAAACTAAATGAAAGCTTCCTGAAACCCTTTTAGTGTAAATGTTTTTGTAAGAAACACGGCGAGTAGTTTGATTTATAAAATAAATCTTCTTAGAAAAATATAACAAAGCCGGGTCGTAAAGTGCCTTCTAATAATAATTAAGATCAAGCGTTACAGCCCTGTAGCTCAGGGGCGGTCAGAATTAATTATCAATAGCAAAGATTTAAGAATTAACTGCTTCAGGTTTGTAAGATCCCGTCATGATACATACATACATACATAGACACACGCCTCTTTCCCCGAAGGGGTAGGCAGAGCCTCAATGGGCCTCTTTTCACTGTGGGTTGCACCATCGTGGGATATAGACGTGACAAGTGGTGAGCTCATCGCCGCCATTGCTTCCCACGACTGACTCACCTAACACTTTCTTCCAGTAATAACACATTCTACAATTCTCCAGCAACCAGGACATATCTTATACCAACGAATCTTATCAACAAGTCCGGGTAATGTCATGATGGTGACAGAAAATACGATTTGCACGACGAATGTCAAAAAAGTGTCGTAAAATGTTTTAAAGAACAGAAGTTTTCTTCTACAAATAGACCAGCGTATTTCTAAAATTCATTGGTTACCTGCTTATTATATGGAATTTCCAAAGTTTTTGCATAAATCTGATTCATTTCAAATGATGTTAAATTTAATAGGTATCAAAGTGTCCGTGAATAAATCTACGCAGATTTACTGAGCAAAAATTAAACTTAATCGTTCCTGTGGTAAAATCTTAACAAAACATGTAATATTCAGACACTACCTTAATTTAATAATTTGAAAGGCTTCAGTAGTTATTGAACAGAATAATAACTGAGTTATTCAATAGGAAATTACCCAACGGCCTTGGTTTATGTTTTCCTCAGTAAGCCGATTTCACACTGTTTGGCTAGGAGAGGCACAATGGCGTGAAATTAAGCAATTTGACCGATCTCTAACTAAAACCACCGAACCTTTACATTATGACAAAATCAATATCTATGAAGCTACATTTAAATTTAATCTTCGCCTGGATCCTAGTATTTGTTTTGGTATCGAACAAATTCTCAGACTGGACCGTATCAGGGCACAGCAATCATTAGAAAAGTTACAAATGTGCTTCATAATATTTTCAGGCAAAATGTAAACAACAGTGATCTAGCAGCACTGCAAGTGTATTTTGGCAAATCAAACTGCAATTGCTATAAGATGAGCCTGTTGATCGACGTCAATTACTTTATTGGTGAGTATTGTGTCTATAGATATTGAAACCACTCACTTCAATGGGAGGATCCCTACCAGCCTTCTAATGGTATCTACAGTAGTGTAGTATGTAGTATTGAGCATAGTATCTGCACCTGCGCGCGTCCCAAGTGGGTTCGTTGATATATGCAGAGGTTACCGTCGGGACATGTGCTAGTTGCATCATACATTCAAATTAGAAAATTATAACACATTCTATTAGTTAGTAACATCGACATTTTACCATCGCTCTTCCCGGCACCGTGACAAAGCTCAGCCGCACATCATAGAACCCAGGGTTTCCTTCCCCATACCTACAAACTATGGAAAGAGCTTCCATCTGAGGTTTTCCCGCTTGGTTACGACATGTGTCGCTTCAAGAAAAATTTACATAAATTTCTTCAGGGTAGGCAGCGCAGTGTCTATAAGCGACCGTGATCATATCTGGTGGGCCGTACGCTAGTATACCTATTTGTTTAAAAAAAAAAAAACTTACATATAGTCATCGCTCATCTTTATAGAAGTAAGCGTACCTCGTACTGTTAAAAACATCATGAAAATCTCAAAACTTCTATAATGGACTGACCTGATAATGTTCGAACCCATGACTGTGTAATTGCTTCTTTTTTTTTTTTTTTATACCACTTGAATGACGGAACAAGCCGATGGCCCACCTGATGTTAAGCGGTAACCTCTGCCTATGAACAGTGCATTACCTCATAGGTCACGTCCATCTAGGACGCGCCCTATGTGGCATTGCACTGCGCCCGCCACCCTGAGACATAAAGATGTAAAGTCTCATGTGCCTGTAATTTCACCGGCACCCTTACCCTTCAAACCGGAACACAGCAATGTGAGCACTACTGCTTTGCGGCAGAAATAGGCATGGTGGTAGTACTTCCCCGGACGAACTCTTTCACAAAAAAGCTCTACTACTACTAAAAACTTCACTTACTTCTGATGTTACTTTCAGTTTTTTTACACTTGTGTTTATTACATTAAAAAAGTACTCTAAATTTCAGCGACATACGGTGGAGTGTTCTCACTCAGCTTCGGTGCATCGATCCTGACTTTGTTTGAGTTCAGCTTTATAGTCTCCACAGCGACTGCAAAGTCAATATGGCAAGCCATTACCAAAGTGTACACAAATAATAAATAAAATAAAATTGCATGTTATTTTGTGTTTTCTGCAGAGACTAGAATCAAAAATTGGTTTTGAAGATACAGTAAATATTGTTTGAAAAAATTAAGTTATTTTTTTTATGAATGTCTAGATGTTTGTGAGTTGTTGAGATATCTTTCAATAGTTTCGTGGTTATTTGATAAGGCCTAAAGCTGAAAAGTGTGGCGTCTGGTATATTTTTTTTGACGACCTCTGTGGCGCGGCGGGCTAGGCTTGGCCTGCGACGCAGGAGGTTGCGGGTTCGATTCCCGCCTCGGAACAAATATTTGTGCGATCGCAGATATTTGTTCAGGGTGTTCTGGGTATTTTCTATGTATAATAAAAAATATCTATCTATGTAATATATTGTATTAAGTATATCAGTTATCTAGTACCCATAACACAAGCTCTGCTTAGCTTGGGGCTAGATAATGTTGTGCGAACTGTCCAGTATTATTTATTTATTTATTTATAAACATCGAGCAGGCCTGCAATGCTCTAAGGGTAGAGAGAACCAATGCAGTTAAAGGAATCGAGAGCGGCGCTATAAACAACCTATTATGCCCACGTCAGATTTGCTATTTTTTAAAGTAGTAGTGCTTGCATTGCTGTGTTCCGGTTTGAAGGGTATGGGTGCCGGTGAAATTACAGGCACATAAGACTTTTCATTTTTATGTCTCAGGGTGGCGGGCGCAGTGCAATGCCACATAGGGCGCGTCCTAGGTGGATGTAACCTATGTGAGAATGCACTGTTCATACGCAGAGGTTACCGTTTAACATCAGGTGGGCCATCTGCTTGTTCCGTGATTGAAATAGTATAAAAAAAAAGATTTGTTTATAAAATTTGATTTATCCTTGGAATAGTTACACAGGAGTTTGTCTTTTGCATTGAAAAGTAGTTTCAAATTCGATAGAAAGAGACAAAACACGGAGTTACTGTTGATAATCCGTGTTTATTAGTACATGGATAGAATTTACTAAGTTTACCAAATTAAGCCAAAATAAGAATACGATGCCTAATAAGAAGCCTATATTCCACGATGGTGCAACCCACTGTGAAATGAGGCCCATTGAGGCTCTGCCTACCCTTTCGGGGAAAAACGCGTGTGTCTATGTATGTATGTATGTAAGAATACGCCTTTCTGCCATCGAGCAACACGGCGAGGCCGCGTTACTCTAAGCTTTCTGCCCATTATTTGTTTGCGAAATTGGATACAGTAAATTAAAAACGTGACTTCCTAAAGCTGCCAAAGCCTAAATGACATCATACAGATACATTCATATATGGAGAGGTACCTAAACAGAAGAATTCATAAAAAAAGTGTGTGTTAGCTCCGACGGCCGACTGGAGTTTACTCTAATCCAGTTCAGTAATACTATATTGAACTAGACCCACAAGGCCCACAAGGCTGAACAAGGCCCACGATACGCAAATAGATGGAGAGTAAAATCGTAAAATGGAGCGTTTAACAAAAGGTGAAGTCCGTTAGGTTTTCCCTGTGTGCAAATTATTCGTGCAAGTATGCCTTGTATGAAAATGGATTCATAAGGAGTAAACTCCAAAAATAAAAAAGAGTTTAGCATAATTTGTGGAGGGAAATATAACGTAAACGCCACGTTACGAAAAATTATTACGTAACGTTATTTATAGTAATATAATATAATATGGTAAAATAATATGTCGTCATATAATTTGGATTTATTCCTTGGTTTATTTTAAAATGATAATTTTTGGGGAATAAAGAACTGAACGTAGAAGAGGAAAACCCCTTCTCGATGGATCAATTAAATTACAGGTCACAGGAAGTCAGTGGATGGAGGTGGCTCAAGACTGTTCATCGAGGTATTTTATAGAGAGGTCTATGCCCAGCAGTTTACTGATTCTGTAGGCTGATGATGTTGGTGGTATGACTCCTTAGTTGAACTCTTTTATATAGCCCTCCTCAGGATTTCGTTTCTAAAATTTATAGTTTTGCCATAGCAACACAAAATCTATGAAATTTTCAACTCTAACGACTTTTCAAATACGCCTTTTCTTTACAGAATACAGACAGAAAGACACACGGATGGCGTCGTAGGCTTAGTAATAGGGCAGCCTTTGGAAACCGAACTCTAAAAACAAGACGATTATGCAAATCAGTCTTCAAAGGTTAGATCAGGTTGCGATTGGATTATATACCTAGCACATTGTAGATTTGTAACAGTACTTTTGGAGTCAATTTTGCATGTACACCAACTTTGGTTCGTCATTATGGCTTGAAAAAGTCCAGTGAGAAACATAGGCCACAACGAAAAATGTACCCGAAAGTTAGGTTTCGCATATATTTAGTATAATTCAAGATGCGGTCGTTCTACAAATTTTGCATTTTGTCATAATAGCACATTGCGTGCGAACTAAGTCGTAGACTGGTTGTTGTTGGTGTCTTGTAGGTACTCGATTTTAACACGGACATTACGCTAGTAATTGACCGAGCGAGCGAAGCAAGCGAGTCCAAGTAACAACTTGCATGTCATCTGTCTGTAGGTATTTTGGTACATGGTCAAAGTTATAGTCAACAATTTCGTATAATTGTATATACCTACACCGTGAGGTTTTTTGAAGAGGGTTTTTGAAATTATGTAGATACCTTGTTCATTATGTTAAAAGTGTACTGAAGTGGGAAGCATGGCGGCGAAGAGTTCACCACTTTTCACGTCTATATTCCCACGATGTCATAGCCTACGGTGAATTGAGGCTCTGCCTACTCTTTCTCTTCTGTTTCTGTCTGTGTATGTATGTTTGTAAGCTTTTCAGCTTCACCACAATATTTCATTCACTGACGGTCACAATTTATTTTCTTTGTAGCTTTCCACAATCCATGTGATTTTATTTGGGCTTTGGCAGTCACGTTTTTAATCTACCGTACCGATATAATCTCACAAACCAATAAGAAGGACATGGGTGTAAGGAATCGTATCGTAATATTATTTTTGGCTCAATTTGCTATAAGTTTTGAGATTATTTAATCAGCCTGCGGCTTTTACCCATACTAAGAGTGAACATAATTAATAAGGAGGCCCGAAATTCTTGTATTTTTGCCCATCACAGCTCATAAACACTTCTCGAGATAGCGAGAACTGCTTTAGCGGAAATAAACAGACCAAACAAATATTTTTAAATCACCTGATATCAAAAAGGTAAATAACATTAGTTTAGCTACGAAAGTCCCAGAACCAAAAAACACTATATACCTACCTACATCATGGAATGAAATTGGTAGCTAAACGAATAATATATTATAACTAGCGACTCGCCCCGGCTTCGCACGGGTATCCCCCGGTGACCCCCCCCCCCCCGTCCTACCCCTCCCACTATGTCCTATCTCCTGGTTCTAAGCTACCTCCCTACCAATTTTCAGCCAAATCGGTTCACCCATTCTTGAGTTATAAGTGGTGTAACTAACACGACTTGAAAAAATAAATTAAAAAAAAAAACTTATAAACCTCACGGAGCCCGAGACCTTTCCAACGAATGCAAATCCGTGGAAATCAGTTCGTTCGTTCTGGAGTTATAGCGTCAGGAAGGAAAACCCGACTTATTTTTATATAGGTATTAGATAAATATTATAGGTAGGTAGGTACTATCAGGTCTCCTAGTTTCCGCTAAATCTGTTTTGCGATCTCAAGAAGTCTGTAATGAGCAAAAAACACAATTAAATTTGAATTTTGTACCACTTAGGTACAAAACTTACCTGAATCTGACCTATAGGCACATTAGAAAGGAGTAAAAATCAAACTTCACGATAGATATTCTTACATACCTACACAGTATAAGCAAAGGACAATTATAGCAGCGGAAAATAGACAACGGTTTGTATGATGGTGTTACAGGCGTAAATGCATTTAGAGCCTCACAGCGCTATCTGTTGACGAGTGGAAGCAGAATGCTGGCGCCATCTGTTGTCGAGTGACGTGCTGCGTGACAGATAGCACGAGAGATAGTTCGAGTTTTTGTATGAAGTTTCCGATAGTGGTTGATATCTGCCTCAATTTATTACGTACTAGCGTCTCGCCCCGGCTTCGCACGGGTAGCCCCGTTGAACCCCCCCCCCCTCCTACCCCCCCCCCCCCCCCTATGTCAATCTCCTGGTTCTAAGCTACCTCCCCGCCAATTTTCATCCAAATCCGTCCAGCTGTTTCAGCGTGAAGAGGTAACAAATACACTCATACACTAACACACACACAAACTTTCGCTTTTATAATATTAGTGTGTGTTTAAATATCAACGGTATTCGAACATTTCAGAAAAAATTAAAGAATTGAACCTTTCCGGATATTTTGGATCTTTCTCGAACATTCTCGAATTCTTCTTCATGAATAAGAGGGTGAGATTGGGGCTACCGTACCATAAACTTTCAGGCTGAGATAGTTTATTTTCGAAAAAAATCCCGAAACTTCTATAACTATCTGGAATTTTTTGAAAGTTCTCGATCTTTTTCAAACTTTTCTAGAGGTTTTGAAATTTCGGAACTTTCTCAAAGTTTCTAGAATTTTTGGAAATTTCTCGAAGGTTTTAGAACATTCGGAAATTTATCGAAGGTTCTAGAACTTTTGGAAATTTCTTGACCTTTTTCAAACTTTTCTAGATGTTTTTGAACTTTCCAGAACCTCCCCGAAGTTTTCGAACTTCCTCGAACCTTCTAGAAGTTTTGTTTGAGTTTCAGGTCAAGTTGACCTCATTCTAAACCGTTTTTCTCGAAACCTTAACCGCGCAGCCCAAAACTCAAACCACAGATTACTTAATAGTTACTACGCCCAAACCTTCTAAACCGTTTTTCTCTAAACCTTAACCGCGCAGCCCAAAACCCGAACCCTCCTGATGGATGGGAGGGTTGGGGCTACCCTACGGTTAAACCTTTTTTGGGCTGCATTGGTTTGTTTTAGAGTTTTATCGGCCCGCACATTTTATCAACTTAGTTTTATTATATATAATGATAAAGATAAACGCCGTGTTTTGTACGAACAGCAGCAGTATTAAAGTCAAAAACGTTTAAGTGATTACTAGCGTACAGTGTAGTGATATACAAACGTAGTTAAAAGTGAACCAGTGTTTTTGGATAATTTATTATGGCCCAAGTTCACCAACAAGTAAATCGGTGGTTACCGTAACTGACAGATAACGTATGAAAACATTTGTCAAAAAGAGTTGTTTAATCTAAACAGCCGTTTAAACGTCCGTTAATGTGTCAGTGGCCTAAAAGTCTAACGTCGATTAAACCGTAGTTCAGTGTAATTATTTTATCCCGAACCCTAGCTCGTAAATATGTATAAAATTGGTTTAATGTTGTGAATATTTCTGGAAGTGTCTCTCTGCTGCCAGTTGACTGAGAAGTTTTACTTAGCTAGTTGAACTTTCTTTGAGTTTTAAGTGTTACCTACATATACCTACCTAGACATCAATGAGAAGTTTACATAAACCTACCTAGATAGAGCTTTCTATTCATTGACAATAGCACCTGGTAATGACTCTAATGTCTGGTAATGTGTCTGAAATCTAATTTCCATCTAATTAATGAGTTTTCGTCGCTTCGTTAAAAGTCTACGTACGGACACAATATTATTTTCAAGTATTTTGTTTCGTTTTGAGGTGTGCCTGCCTTTTATTATGTCTTTTACGATGTGGCCACAATTTTTTTTTCATAATTACGTTATTAATTCTTTTTCTGGTTAATACTTGAACGTAAAGTAACTTTTCTTGCAAATGAGGACCACAATGAAACTAAAGTAGGTAATTTACTAACTACCTAGGTACTCGTAATTTGCTGTACGACACCAGCCTGTCCCGATGTCTGTAATCAAATCTTACAAATTGACCCACTTCCCGGTGTTCGATTGAGCTGACATTTGGGATGCCTGTCAAGTTCCAATCACAATACAATATTATGTTGACAGCTGATCAGCCCCCCTATTCCCTAACTGAAAGTCACTCGGTGACTAACGTTTGACAAGTAGAATGATCATCAATTAAAAAAAAATACTATTAAGAATTGTCAATTGATGGTAATTTTACTTGTCAAACGTTGGTCACTGAGTGACTTTCAAGATAGGGAATAGGGGGGCTGATTATAAAGACAACGGCACTCCTCCATGGATAATGTAGACTAGCAGTGTTCGGGTTAATTTTGATCAGCACACTGCTCCGATCACTTATACAAAAAACTTATTATAGTTACTTGCTAATATAGGTGCACAACTATGTAGTGTAAAAAACAATGGCAAAAACAACAATCAATCATAAAACTAGTTATTTCACAAGAATCTTCACCACATATTCTATATGCATCTTTTATGCACAAGATGTTTTTTTTTTTTTTTTTTCCAAAATGGTTTGTTTTTATAGAATATTTTTTTTCTTGCGTAAATGTGCGCGTGGGTTTTATCAGCCAAGGGAGACTTGACGGTTAGAAGAAAAAAACCCAACAAAATCAAACAACGGCTACGAAATTTGACATCGTCAAGTATGCAGCCCTCTACATCGTCCCAGATGTTTCCAATTGATTTGTATGTGGACTCCTGAGCACGTACTACGCTAAAGAGACAGAAAATATAAAGAAATATACAGAATTCACGAAAAATAAAGTGGTAGTTGCCCAACTTCTAGCCACCCCGAAGAGAGGATTTTTGGGCAATTTTTTTTCTTAACCATGTACAATGATGTCCCTAACCAAAACTGAATCTAACTGACACTCTGTCATGCCAATAAAGTGCTAAAGAAACAGAAGGTACTGTAAATACTAGTTTGTAGCTATCTACTTAACCAAAATGTACGAAAAACCCCACAACAAAAAGGTCCTCTCTACCAAGGTAATTTATCTGACTCTTGGGAAACAATTAATCCATCACAACTAACTTTTCTCTCAGACTTGGAAAAATGTGTAACTACCAGTCACCACACACCATTATTACTTGAGTAACACGATGCGACACTGACAAAAGTGTGTGTTGTGGAACACAACCCTGGAAAAAATTATAATGTTGGAAATGAGTTCCTTCCTGTGGTTTTTTTTCATGTATTTACAGAAAGAATAATACAACTAATACAAGTACGTATAAACAAAAATTAAAATACATATAAAACAGTAGTGCTACCTGAAGATCGCTGCTAACGATCTAAAGGTACCTCAACTGATCCAAATCACTAACAGCTAAGCGTCCCTATGCCACGCTGAATACGCTAATATGCGTTGAGCTAGATAAGAGCCAGCTCTCAAAATCACGCGTCGCTTCGACGCAAATGAAATAATTTAGAAAACGCGAAGGGCCCTGGAACCCCACGGACCCAGAGTCTCAACCCCGAAAGGCTCAAATAAGTAAGCTCTGTCGAGACTTGCATGTTTGCGTCTTTTGAGGTCCTCAGCGGAATCTGCCGCCGCACCGGCCCTAACTGATGTCCCGGACAGATGAGATGGCGCAAGGGTATCAACGTATGTAGCGCACCAAAGGCCCACCCTTCTCCCACGAAACAAAAGTAAGGCCGCCAGGCAGCTTACCATCGTCACATAGCATGTATAATATAACAAACCAGCCTAGAGCGCGTCTGACCTTGCGCATTCACGGTTGCGTACCAATAGAACTTATCAAATGTATAAGATAAGTTAACCTTTATGCATAATTAACTTAGTTATTTTTTTATTTTTGTCATATTATTAAAGATAATTAAGATAGACGGCAAAATAAAAATGAGAAAATTCTTGAAATGTTTCAATCTTTCTGAGATATTATTACTTATTGGTAAAATGTACATGATATTCATTTACGTATCATTTAGGTATATACATTTTTTTTCAACTAGAAAAAAAAATCTTGGTAAGAAATTTTGGAAAACAAACGGATGTTGACGGTTTTTCAAGACATTGTTTTCCATTAAGTTTAAAAATAAAAAAATTGAGCCTTACTGGCCTTACTTATTGAGCTCTAAAAATGATAACTCACATACTGGGGTAGGACAGTTTTTTTTCACGCCCCTATTGCACGGGAGCGAAACAACATTTTCAAAATTATTTTTGTTTGTATAATGTATATGGGTCAGTAAGATACATCAATAGTGTAAATATATAGCATGTAGCTTCAAAAGTTGTGACTGAGGGACGGATGGATGGATGAGTGAGAGCAATTAGGGCTCCGCTTGCATCCTTTGGGAACTCTAAATACCGAGGCAGCTGTTTCAAACGCTATTGCAAGTTTAAAACACATACTGCAACCTCTAAGTTGATGTGTTTGTTTGTTATACTCTTATACCTGAACCGATTTCAAAGTTAGGTAGATTATGACTTGGACTCCAATGCTACGCAAGCAGCAAGTAGGTGTATAGGTAGATAGGATTATAGTTTATCCAATTTGCTTTTAATTTGACGGTAAAATATAATTTCGAACAACTATTGTAGCACCAAGTGAAAACCATTCATAATTGAAAAGCACTTTGGAATTAAGTTTCCAAATCTGCTTACAAAGGGTTTACCTATTGTTGGTAATCAGAAAGGTCTCCTCTGTTCTAAGAGCATTAGGCTCTACAAAACTTAACAGCAGTGAGTTATTGAGCTTCCACAGCTTTTCTGAGTTGGTAACAGCATCACAAATCTGCGACACCATTAATAATGAAATCACGAAACGCAAGGAATTGTATACTTGCCTCTGTAAAAAAAAAACTCTTCTTAATTCTAAAAGTAATGTATCGTGATTCTGGTGTATTTATTCATCTAAAAAAACATCTGCTACGACCGAGATAGATTCCCATGTCATCCTCATCGGATAGGTTTAGGCTTTCTTGAGGTTATAACTAAAATTTTGTGAATCTATCTCTATCCTCATCCGTGGATGTTGTAAAAAGCCGACTAAGGGATTACCCGGACTAATTTTTAAGATTCGTTCGTAAAAGATTTGTCCTGGGTGCTAGCTTGTTTAAGGAGTTTGTTATTACTGGAAGAAAGCTTTACCAGAGTCATTCGTATCAATGGCGGCGATGAGTTCACCACTTGTCACGTCTATTTCCTACGATGGTGCAACTGACGGTGAAAAGAGGCCCATTTAAGGCTATGTACCCTTTCCGGGAAAAAGGCGTGCATCTATATATGTATGTGAGGCCTGGAATACTCTTAGATGTATGTAAATACATAATTACATCACAGCCACACGCCTGTTATCCTCATGGAAAACTCTCGGGGCAATTAGAAGAAGCTTTTGTGGAAAAAGGTGTGTGTGTGCGTGTGTGTGTATGTAATTCAAACAATGAATTCGGTACTTGCCACTTTTGCAGGAGACACGTATCTAACAAAAAAGCGGTCAAGTGCGTGTCGGACTCGCCCATGAAGGGTTCCGTTGCAGCAAGTAACATAATATAAAAGTTCTTGGATGGATTACGATTAATGACGTATTAAAAAAAACTACTTGCTAGATCTCGTTCAAACTAATTTTGAGTGAAAGTTTATATGGTAATGTACATCATATTTTTTTTTTAGTTTTATCATTCTCTTATTTTAGAAGTTACGGGTGGGGACACACTTTTTACCACTTTGGAAGTGTATCTCGCGCAAACTATTCAGTTTAGAAAAAAATGATATTAGAAACCTCAATATCATTATTTAAGACCTATCCATAGATACCCCACGCGTATAGGTTTTTTTTTTTTTTTTTTTTGAGTTTCTGTTCTAAGTATGGGGAACCCCTAAAATAATTGTTTTTTAATATTTTTTAAGTAAAAATCTTAATGGGGTCACAGAATACATCTACCTACCAAGTTTCAACAGTATAGCTCTTATAGTTTCGGAAAAAAAAGGCTGTGACATACACGGACAGACAGACAGACAAACATGACGAATCCATAAGGGTTCCTTGTCTTTGACTACGGAACCCTAAAAACAGATGACCCAAATCTGTAGGTACATAATTGAATCTTTACGTGAACACGTGACAAAGAATCCATGCGCTAGCCTGCGTAACAAAAAGTCGCTGGCTGCAGCACAGATTAAATAATCGTTATTATGTAGGTACCAGACATATCACTCCCATACAAAAACAGACATAAATACTCTATAATAGTCTGCAAAATCCGAATTCTCATATCTGGCACTCGAAATCTACCTTACGGCACTATGTGATCACGAGATGGCATGATGAGCTCTAGAATTTTTAGTTATGATAAGAGTACATAAAGTTTCCAAGAAGAAAAAACAAATATGGTATTCTTAAGCATTTTATCTGGATTCAACAACTTTTTTTTTTTTTTACATTTATAGGCCTTTTTTTGATCACGATCTCATCTGTTGGTAAGTGACGATGTGGCCGGAGATGGAGCACAAAGGTCTAGAAGGCACCTATTCACTCTAGACTTGAAGAGACCCAGATTATAGTTTTCAGGAAAGACCGACGACGGTAGTGTATTCCACTCCTTAGCAGTTCGCATTATAAAGGTAGACCGAAACGTTTTGTGCGAATAGAAGGTATACCAATGAGGTAAGGATGGTACTGAGCCGTACGCCTGCTCGTCCTATGATGAAAAGGAGATGGTGGGATCAGATCGTGCAGTTCCTGGGAGCATTCCCCGAAATGTAACCTATAGAAGATTGAAAAGCATGCAACCTTACGGCGGTGCTCGAGACTCTGGATCTTAGTCTCCGCCATATGTAACGCTAACCTAATATGTATACGGTAACCGCTTACCATCAGGTGGGCCGTAAGCCAGTTTGTCAAGCCATTACAAAAAAAAAAAATATGTTGCTCAGCTATAAGCCTGGAGGGCAATTCTCGTGCTTTAGAGATTAAGTCGAATTAGACATATGTAGAAAAAAGATAGCGAATGTCGAATAAAATCTCAATTTGCTATTCTCGTGATGTCACAAATAGACATAAGTCGACCAAAATCATTCAAATCGAATACGATTTGATGGTTATTGTGACATTTTCGTGACATTATTTGTAGACATTCATGCTTCGACATTATCTCTAATTTAGAGATAATCTCTACAATCCGAGAATCGGCCTCCTGAAAGCTCTACGTTCGATTGAATTACGTCATTCGATAAAAAACAAAACAAGGATACCATTTACCAGGTTAACATTTGTTAACTTATTAATTATTAATTGAGTTAGTGAATTCATAAACAACATTTAACACAACGTATATGAGCGTTTTTATATTATTTTGTTATACACAAAAACAAGGTATAAGAGCGTGCATTCGCCTTCATACAAAAAAAAAACTATGAAACTATAGCGGCATCTCCACTGGGCGCACTGGCTCACGCGGCAGCCTCGGATACGTGGCTCGCGAGCCAGCTTTGCGATCAGCCCGGAGACACTGAGGCGAGCCTCGAGAGGCATGCCGAGCCATCAGAGGGGCTAGTCTGCAAATTTGACAAGCAACTTATACGGCCGTGTGGTGTACACTACACGGATTTTAGTATGGAGAATTCGAAGAGCGCCCCTAACGGGCACCTTGGGAACCTGAAATCCCGTACAAAAATCCATGTAGTTTGTTTGCTTGTCTTTGCAGACTCGAGGCTCAGATGGCATTTATCGCGTGGCATTGAGCTAGCGCCAATAATAGTATCAATATGACATAGGTAATAGGTAGCTACATAAGCAATAATCAAACGCCACACGACATCCGTTTTGTTCCGGTGCGGAGGCCGTCCCTTTTATTTAAAAAGGATTTATTTAACTTGCTTCGTTTGTGTGTCTGTCCTTCCGGGATCCGGACGGGTCTGTCCCAACCTATGTAACTGGTATACATAGGTAACTTCAGGCACAACAAATAAATAAATAAATAATGCTGGACAGTTCACACAACATTATCTAGCCCCAAGCTAAGCAGAGCTTGTGTTATGGATACTAGATAACTGATATACTTAATACAATACATTCCCTACATAGATAGATATTTTTTATTATGCATGGAAAATACCCAGAATACCCTGAACAAATATCTGTGATCGCACAAATATTTGTTCCGAGGCGGGAATCGAACCCGCAACCTCCTGCGTCGCAGGCCAACCTTCGCCCGCCGCGCCATTGAGGTCATCAAACAATGCAATTATATGGTACCATTGAGCTTATCTGATGATGCAGCTGGCAGGGTGTAATTTAGATTCCTCAATTAATTTTACGCAGGTAAAACTGATCACGTAATCAGACCAGGCTGTTTCGTGTGATAAAAATGTACATGATCGGTTTCGCGTAATTGGAACGGACAAACCTTTCAAAACACAACCCCGTCGTGTTTGGACTCGTTAGATTTATCTTGACAAGTTGATTAGACCTAAGTGGTGTCTAGGGTCTGATGATGGAGCGTGGAAGGTGTTCATAGGAACCACGTGACATCACATCGTCGTGTTTACGTTCATTTGGTTTTTTGAAGAGTACGATTCCGATGATAGTACAGTATCATGGTGCTGTCAGCTGATTTGATGTTGTGCATACAACGTACAACAACAACGGAACTACTTGGTGGAAAATATGAGACTACAGGTCTGAGTCAGTCAATGAGGTATGGGAGCGGTACGGGAGGGGTGTTTTCGTCTGTCAAATTATCAGATGACATGAAGCCACGCTTAATTTTGTCGAAACTAAAACCACCCCTCCCGTACCGCTCCCATACCTCATGGATTGACTCAGTTAAGCGGTAGACCTGTAGTCGAGACCTACTTCCATCAGGGTTCTTGTTAGATAGATATATATGTTATTACTTAGTCTTGTATTGTATAATGTCGTAAAAACCCGACCAAGGGACACAGAGGATGGGCAGCAGCATTGGTGTTGAGTACCTGAGTACTCAACACCAATACAGCGATCACCAATCTGCTTGCCAAGGGTGATGATTATAGACCCCCCCCCCACCCTTTGTATTCTATGGGAAGGCCTCGTCCAGCGGTTGACGTCTAATTGCTTCTGTTGATTATGATGATTATATTAATTTTCTCAAAAGTCTTAATCTTTAAAAAGCTAAGCGATATACCCCGTATTGTCTCCTTTAAAGATCTAAATCAGTAATTAATATAAGCAAGGTTTTTCTGCCATTCGTTACATATTCTATTGAATAATTAGACTGTCTGTAGCTCCTTGAAATGATTGGTTTGCGCACGAACATGGCCTCTCTCCGTAAACGTAGTCTTCTGTTTGTACCACTGGTGAGGACGAATTACAGGCAGAACTCGTTTGTCTTATAAGGGCAAGCAAATCGTTTAATGATGTGTCAGCGAATATTGTGTTCACAGATAACAATGTGGATGTCGATTTAGACTTATTTAGTACCTCCTCCAAGCGTCTTAAACGCTGGATGAGTAATTTGTTCTTTGATAAATAGGTAGATTTAAATTTAGATAATTTAAGTAATTTTTGTATTAATTCATGGCTGTTATTTTTAATGAGTAAAATTTATATATTTTTTTGTGGAAAATTGTAATTAGCCTTAAGTTACCAATTAGTTTTTTTAATCAACTCTTGTACCAGCTGTAAGTTTTCATAAAACTGTAAAATAAAATAAAATAAACTCAAAAATGGCAAAACGCACAAGTTTCCATTTTCGAAATAATTTTCACGAGATTTGACAACTTCTATTCGCACAATTCATAAAGAACGCGAAGCTCAAGGGTAGCGTTCATATATTATACACCTAGTGTCAGCCCGCGGCTTGGTTCGCGAATACCGGGATATGAAATTGGCCCTTAACATAAACTGTGCGCGGCTTCAACATAAGACGACCAGGCTAGGAGTAACCCCACATTCAGCCAATCTGTGGGGCTGCTGCCGGGTCGCGGACCGCGCGGGGCTTGAAGTGGCCGTTCTGTACCTAGTGCTATTAGCACATAATCCCGGTCATAATCCATAAAATTACCAAATTTTACCGAAATCGGTTCAGCCGTTTGACGTGATTGAGTAACAAACATACAAACTTCCAAGATGTCTGTCGCATTTATATTATTAGTGTGATGGCAGTGTTTTTATTTTGTACACTATGTATTTTAATTATCTGAAATAAACTGTTTAATAATAAATAAGCACTTCCTACTCAAGTGTAAATTAATAAGTTAAAATCAGTTTAAACTTTAGTTTGCAGGTTTGAAATTAATTTGTGCGTGATTCCATTGAAATTTAATAATAGTCAGTATTTTAATAACCATTTAGGAAATTCGTAACATTGTTATAGAGTTCAATATTATTAGTCTGGTGGTTTCTGCAGGATGCCAATATTATTACGGTGGGATTATTCATCAAAGATTTCTATAGAGCATGTTTACATAGGAGAAGGAAAGGCCCACCAATTGGGATAATTTGAGATTTATGAATAACTCAATAGGTCAGATTGATTTTAGAAACTTTAGGCACAGAAGATAATTATATTACCGCTAGCTTATTACGTAACTTGCAATAGCAAAGCGATAGCGTATCGCAAATTCAGTTCAATATCAGAGATACGTAATACGAATTTGCAATTTGGATGCGATAATCGCGCAATTCTCGCGCAATTATTGCTATCGCATTGCTATTGCAAGATACGTAATAAGCTAGCCGTCCGAATCCATATTTACTTCAGTTTGACTGTTTACCTAAAAGCGCTTCAAAATTTGTAGAAGGTATCTACCTAGGTACTGCCTTACACTTCCCAAACGTGGCAGCAGTACCTACCGTCCTACTGCATAATGTCGCAGTAGGCATAATATGAAAATTAAATGCGAGTCTTGATCGCACTTCAATGATTCTTACATGAGGTAGGATCACAAAACTAGTATATCTAAACTATTAGGTTCGTGGGTAGGATGCAAGTCAAAACTTTAATACTAACGCCATCTACCATCCGTTTATAAGACGACATCGTAAAAATGAACACCTTTTGGCACAGAGTTGAAAATATATTATTAGAATCATTGTTAGAAGAAATACTTTCACATGGTTCACTGAACCTTTCATGAGCTTACAAACCACGTTGCTATTGACTTTACCTCACTACCAACAGATGGCGTAGAAATAGCAAAAAGTTAAAACTCCAGCAACACTCAGAACCAAGATACAACTGTGTTTTCAGCTGAACGACTAGATGGCGTTGTAGAGATGCAGCGTAGTATATCATACTTTTGCAGTCCATCTTTGCCTGGCTTATTTATTACTTGGATATTCTTAAATACTTTTTTTTTAAATCCGTTTGTTAACTTCGAAAGTGTGTCTCAGCGGTAGAAAAGCTTTTAGAGATGTCTTCCATTTATAACAATTTACATGCAATTACAATTAATTACCTATATACATGAACACTTTCGTGCGCTAAATATCCAAAGGTCTTCAAAAGGTATACGAGGTCGTAGAGCACACAATATACGTTTAATCTGTTCTTCTATTATAATATACCTATTTGTATTAGTTGTATTGTTTTTTCTCTGAGTAAAATGTTTATATACTTACAGACCATTATAATGTCTTCATAATGCTATCTCAGAATCCGTGCACAAAGCGCATTGCAGACGTCTCCTGCAATTGAAGGCTTACAATTGGTACCTACTATTAGGTCTTGTAGTGTTTTATCTACTTAGTAGATATTACATCCCTGTCTCATGAGCACAAGTGGTTAGGCAACTGCCAACGTCAGCCACCTGTCAATGTCAGTCGCAAGATGAAGCTTGGCAGACGGCAATGGAGCGGTGGATAACCTGGAAGTGGTGAGCAGACGTGTGCCGAATAATACCAGCTTGGTGTAGCAGTGAGCCAGTGTTAAGAAGGAAAGGTGGATTTTACAGGTCTGTATTTAATTACAGTTTACCTCGATTAATAGAGTAAATAAAACAGGGAAATAATCATCACGGAGGTACTCCTCCGCTATAGAATTCCACCATGATAGGTCACGAGCCACCTCCATTCACCTACTTTCTGTTACCTTTAAAATGTAATCGGTCTATCAGCCGGCCTAGACAAGTGGCATTCGCTTCGAAGCGATTCCATTTCTACAGTCGTAATTCAATACAATAAACCACGTGACATTTCGATAGCTTACGTCAATCTCACATAGGTATTGTTGGCTTTTCTACTAGCGACATCGCTATTAGAATGTTACTTTGTCTAAGGCCTCAGGAGTGGGAGCATTTATACATTTTGATCTAATTCTTGGTCGCCTTTATATCCAAACGGTTGTCGGTTCAGGTGAGCTATATGGCCTGCCCATTGCCACGTCAACTTGCTTATTTTGAGAGCTATGTCGATGATCCTGGTTCTACACAAGCTTAGCTTAGATTTTGATGACGCATGCCACAAAATGTTAAATTCTAGGACATTTTCCTCAAGATGCTTTATTTTCTCTAGCGTATTTTAAGTTATTGATACACATTCGATAGGTAATGTCTGATATGATATCTGATAATTTTACTGAACAAAATAAATTGTGCAGCCAGACTGTCCCAGTCTAAACTCACAAGAATCAAGACTCCCACACGCACGCTTGTGAAAATTTAATTCCAACGGTACACTCGACCGTACCACCACGCGACGTGATCTGTGCGCACGTGATTTACTCGCTGACTGTACCGCCCTGAAATATAAATCGAATCGACAATTCGTAATGTGGAAAACCACATAAATTAACTTATGTGCACACTACGGTCCTGAACTCTTGTTTAGCCATGACGAGTGTATTTTTAACCCCCGACGCAAAAACAACGGAGTGTTATAAGTTTGACGTGTCTGTGTGTGTCTGTCTGTGGCATCGTAGCACCCGAACGCATATACCGTTTTTTTTTTGTTTTATTTGAAAGGTGAATTAGTCGGGAGTATTCTTAGTTATGTTTGATCAAAATCGGTTCAGCCGTTTCATTGCGTTGAGGTTTTTTTTTAATTTTTACAATATTTATTACTTGTATTTATTAATTCTACCAGATTGGCTCAGCAGCACTAAACAAAACAGGCTTGAACCACGCCGAGTTTATTTCTTATTTAGATCTTTAGAGATGACAGTAATGCCAGTTTTCACTGCTCTTAACTTGTAAAGTTTTAATTTATAGAGCCATTAAGTATATCAGCGGGGTTTTTTATGAGATATCTTGGAAGTCACGAAGTAAAAGTTTAAATGGTTATTTTAAATTGTGGAAAATGTATCTTTATACCGGCAGGGAAAAGAACAATCTACATAAGTAAGTTAATTAAAAAACAACTGTTTTATTATATACTCAGATTATTTTTGAATTTATTGCTGAAATATAATTTCACAGGACAGAATAATGTCAAATTTGTCATCAAGAAATAAATATTTACACAGAAATATTTTATTTGTAATTTTTTTGTTTTTTTTTTATATTTACCCTGCAATACTTATCACGTATAGTTTTGCATTTTCTAATCTCTGTGGTTGGTATTTCGTAGAGGCCTACGACATACCGGTATGAACTGTAGGCTTCTACGGCGTAGGCTGCATAATTGTGGCTATGACACATTATTACGAGAAGAACATCCAACCTTGGTTGTTTTCAGTAGAAATTTACGAGAATTAGAAAATAAATAAATAATAGGTATGTATAATGCTAAAACTAAATTAAATATTTACACGACAAATTAGTCGAGTACAGTAATACTAATAATAGAATATGATCCAAACTACCTACCAAATATTATATATTTAATATTATTATATTATTATTCAAGCAAATAATTATTTTCATTTTTCATTTCATTTTCATTTCAAAATATTAGAGATTTTCTTCTAAATAGTGTCCAAAATTGAGCCTCTATAGTTTAATTGCTCTGAGGTCTACAGATAAATGATTAAATCTACAGTGGGTTCAAGAAATATTGGCAGCGATCCGCTACCAATACCTTTATTGCAGACGTGACTAAGGGAGCCGTCCAAAGAAGACGTTTTATTTTATGCAAGATATTATAAACAGCTGAGTGTAAGAGAAAAATAAATATTATAAATCTATTTCAAACAGTTATTGGAGCTTACTATATCAATAATTCTCCACAAACTAGAAAAATAGAAAATATGAGTATAGAATATTTTTACTATTTTTGCAATAAGCTCTTTACCGCTGCAGCTTATATTTAATCGGTGCCTTTACGCTAGACTTTTCTACTTTAGCCATTGTACCATTATAAATTCAAGACGTTTAAAAATCCTTAAGACTGATACTTGAACAATAAATTGAGTACTTAGAGGCTCCTACAGATGTGACTATCTTTATTAATTAAAGCAAATCTACAACAATGAAAATTTTGCATTAAGCGCTCCGATTTACCTAGTTAGTAGGTACCTACTTAGTTGTTAATGTACTTAACTACCATGATGTGGATACCTCACAGGGAGATAAGATACTTTATAGCACACAAACATACTTGCTGACATAAAATGTGACAAAAATAAGGGAAAGTAAACATTGTCTGTAATAACTGCATTGTATAATTTAATAACTTTTGAAACTATCATGGTTATGTACATAATTTTCACTAGAAACGGGATATTTACCATGATTTTTGAGTTTTATATGTTCCCGATATTTCGCCACAGTTGCATGCGCCATGATCACGGGAGAACTCCGTGAATCGTGTATAATTTAATGTTTATCCGACCACGAGAAAGTAGGTTTATGTTTACGACAGTCTAAGTATGTAGGTATGTATGTTTGTCCAACGATAACTGCAGAACCGCTGATCCAATCTTGATGAAACTTGGTAGGTGTGTAGGATATTATGTGAATACAACTTTTAAGTTCAAACATGGGCTTGAGTTTTGATTCATTGGCATTCAGTTTGAGCTCAAAATGCAAATTTTCGTTAGTTAACCTATGTGGCATTGCACTGCGCCCACCACCCTGAGACATACAGATGAAAAGTCTCACGTGCCTGTAATTTCACCGGCACCCATACTTTTCAAACCGGAACAGAACAATGCAAGCACTTTTGCTGTTCGAACAGGATCTAGGGTGCAACGGAGTTTTATTTGTATTCTTCTTCTTCCGTGTCGATGGTTCATTAAATAAACAAAAACATACCTTATAGATTTAATGATAATGACCTGTAATGATGTTAAAAGAAAGAAAGAAATAATATAAATAAAAATTTACAGAGCAACTTACTAATAAATAAAATAAATAAATAAATAATTCTGGACAGTTTACACAACATTATCCAGCCCCAAGCTAGCAGAGCTTGTGTTATGGGTACTAGATAACTGATATACTTAATACAATATATAACATAGATAGATATTTTTTTATTAAACATAGAAAATACCCAGAACACCCTGAACAAATATCTGCAAATCGCACAAATATTTGTTCCGAGGCGGGAATCTAACCCGCAACCTCCGGCGTCGCAGGCGAACGTTTGCCCGCCCCGCCACAAAGGTCGTCAAACTCAAATAGTGCTCCTTTACTCTTAAAGACTTTAAAAGAAGTACTGTCACAAATAACCCGGGGAAGGGCATTCCCAAAGCCTTACGCATGTTTAAATCTAAAATGCTCCAAAAAATAACTACATTGTTGTATTTATTTTAAACCATCTCATAGCTATGAGTTAATTAACGACTTCCTACACCTCTGTAGTACGGCGTGCGAAGGTTCACTTGCGACGCAGGAGGTTGCGGGTTCGATTTCCGCCTCGGAACAAATATTTGTGCGATCTGCAGATATTTGTTCAGGTTGTTCTGTGTATTTTCTATGTATAATGAAAAATATCTATCTATGTGATGTATTGTAAGTATATCAGTTATCTCGTACCCATACCACAAGCTCTGCTTAGCTTAGGGCTATTTAATGTTGTGTGAACTGTCCAGCATTATTTATTTATTTATTTAATTAATCAAAAGTTGCAGACTGAAGATTGTAGAAGTGTATTGTATTTTTTTTATAGAGAAAGAAAGCCTGCTGCTTTGAGAGAACTAAAACTTTTTTATGAAAAGTCCTTCGAAACATATTATAATAACAAAATATGCGCGTTCTACAACTCTACATGATGCAGCGCACTTGAGCGCCTTTTCAAGCAGAATGAGGTCGCGCCGCCACGCGCTGTTTTATCGTGTCTACCCTCATTTTTAGAATGTTTTCTAGTTAAATTTATCACTTTTCCTGTGATATTTGCAAAAATTTATATTTTGTAGTTATCACGTGCAATATTTTTTATTTTTAGGGAAATATAGTATACTAAAGTAGACCGGAAGTAGAAATTTGTAAAATGTTGTGAAGCCACGCACACCAGTTTCCCCGAAGGAGTCTCCAGACCGTTCACCGTGATGTTCCCTGCCCGTGATGTTGGCACTGACCAGGCAGGGGACACCAGTGTGACAGAGAAGCGACGGTGTTGAGGTAAGGAATGGGTTTTCCTATCTTTAATACTAGTGTTACTTGGAGGAAGTTTTCTTCCTAACCATCACACCAGTGTGACAGAGCGGTGTGAAGGTTACTCGGTCGCGGACATTACGGTGAACGGTCTGTAATCACAAGTCTTGCTTGTGACAAGCTCATCACCGCCATATTGCTTTCCCAATACGAACTCTGCTAACGATTGCTTCAAGTAAAATACAGCGTTTCATTTACTCATTCCAGCGTTTGGCGTTATTGAATAACAAGCACCCAAACATACAAACATCGTAACTTTATTATTATTATTTTTACGAAGTTAGTGGAATGTATTCATATTAGGTTTATGAAGTCGTATGAAAATATTACACAAATATTTTATTTATCATCGTCATCATCAGCTTGCAGAAGTCCACTGCTGGCATAGGCCTCCCCCATAGAATATGATGGCGATAGGTCTTGAGCCGTTCCCTTCCACCGACTAACACGGAATTTCAAAATTAAATTACAGCAACAGGGGAAGAATTACTACAGTACCTACTTCACAGACTGCGTCGTGCGGTTCAGGTTCACCACTCAAGAACCTTTATTCTCAATCGATCGTCGATTTTACTAGCTATATGGACTGCCCACTGTCATTTCAACTTGCTGGTTCTGAGAGCAACGCCGGTGATCTTGGCTCTTCTACAGATCTCCTTGTTTCGGATTCTATCACGTATTGAATCTTACCGTTGAGTAATCACTCTACCTTTTTTTTTTTTTTTTTTTTTTTTTTTTTATACTACTGGAATGGCGGAGCAAGCAGGTGGCCCACCTGATGTTAAGCGGTAACCTCTGCCTATGAACAGTGCATTACTTCATAGGTCACGTCCACCTAGGACGCGCCCTATGTGGCATTGCACTGCGCCCGCCACCCTGAGACATAAAGATGAAAAGTCTCATGTGCCTGTAATTTCACCGGTACCCTTACCCTTCAAACTGGAACACAGCAATGCGAGCACTACTGCTTTGAGGCAGAAATAGGTATGGTGGTATTACTTCCCCGGACGAACTCTTTCACAAAAAAGCTCTACTACTACTACCACTATTCTATCACGTATTGAAACCTACTGTTGAGTAATCACTATATCTACCTACTTACTCAATTTAATTTAGTCGCATCCGGTGTAGAATTCATCGCATTAACATCTGCATTAAAATAATTATCAAAACAGCAGTGAATTAAATAACAAAAGCATCGTTCACACAATTTCATAACATTGACAATATTATTTATTCTCTGTACGTTGGCACTTTATCTGTAAGCACTGGCAATAAAGCACGGCATCAAATAAATACCGTCTTAATGGACATCAATTCAACGCACAGACAATATGAAGGAGGAATTTTCACAAATAACAACAAATTTATGACAATGTTTATGGGCTCTTTCCGTTGAGATAGGACATTGAAATTCTGGCTGAATACGGCCACGGCTTCCGGTGCGCTCCTTTTTTTCGTACCTTGCGCGTATTCTGTAAATTTTAATTCAGGGAGAATAAATTTTGGAGAATTATGAAACTAAATTTAAAATATGATATTGGGAGAGATAAAATGTTTTCGGCACGATAACGACAGTGTGTTGGGATTCATGATACCAGCTCCTGACTGCTGAAAATGAGGCTAGATACTATCAGGAAGACGGGTTGACATTATTTACCATCAGGTACTCAACCTGTTGGACAAGTCTGTTTATAAAAGTAGTTAATGCGCCCTAACTCAGTCACCAATTACTGGATTTAAATCCACGACCATTGAAACAAAAGGTGGGGTTGGTCTTCTTCTCCAATTTTGTCAGCCGGTAGACATTCACTGCTGGACGAGATCATTACATATAATGAAATTGGGATTTGCCATAATCACACGCTAGGTCCATTAGTTACCTTTTACAACACCCACAGAAGCTGGAGGAGTCCTAATCTCAGGCCGAGACCACCATTTACGCGGTACATACGCAACATTTGCTCCAGAATAAGACCACACATCCCGTCTCAGTGGCAAAGAAACGCAACTTTTATTACAAACGCATAAAAATCTAGTACACGTTTATTACAGTTTTATACGCCTTAATAATATTCCATGTTTACTGATAGCGGCTGTTATTTTATATATTTTCGAGTACTGCCTTTGTGGAAAGCGTTCACCCCCTGCAGGAAGCGTTTCAAATGATTCGGCTATTTGATTGTGAAGCTGTATTTCCTGAGGGTTTTATGTTACTGGAGAAATTATTTGCATAATTTTGTAGGTAGGGGTTTCTGAGTACTCGAGTATTTGGTTTATTGAAAAATGATAAAGGATTCCTTAAATCATTATTGATGACAGAAGCATAACAGTAACCGTGAATTTTAACATGAAATACAAAGCTGAAGGCTATTTACACGTCTGTTATATGATAATGGATGTACGATAGTAGATTGACGAAACAGTTACTTAAGACGAGCTTGAATGGGATATTGGGAAGGAAAGACCTCGGCGAACGTATTCAGACCAGATCAGAGACGTTCTGGAAAAAGGCCAGGTCGAGAATACACTTAACCGAGGAGCATGTATGAAGAATGTTATGAGAGCGAAGCAAAAGAGGTATGTCAGGATCGTAGCAAGTGGAAATCCGTAGTCTCTGCCTACCCCTCTGGGGAACAGGCATGTGTTTATGTGTGTATGTTATATGACATCCGCTGCTTTGATACCTTGGCGATGCGGTAAATCATGTTGTCGGCTTATAAACCTAGTTTCATAAACATCAATAGCTTTTATACGTACACCGCTGGACGAGGTCTTCTCCATAGCATGTTATGAGGGCTTTTCGACAATCACCTTGCTTGGCAGTCGTATTGGTGATCGCAGTGTTAGTGTTAACTACTCAGGTGGATGCTGCTGCCCATCCCCTGGTGTAATCCCTTAACCGGCTTTTACAACATCCAAATGCGAGTAAGCCCGGGCGGCATCCTAGTTTTATTTATCATGGTACAATTGGGACAAATCGGTGCCAATTGTATCATCAATAGTACTGCCCAATGGTACAAGTGGTCCGGCGGCCATCCACAAGAGGAGATGGAGAAAGATATTATTAATCCGGACATGCCTCAGCCACGGATGGAAACTAACTTACCTATAGAAGACTAAACAAACTTCTTGAAGTGAAGCTGAGATTATTATTTTATGAGTCGTTTATTCAACGACACATTGTTTTATTGTGAGCTCATGCCATATAAACACCTAAATAAGGTTATTTTTCAAATGAATTCTAGTCTCTAAAATATCGCCCAGTGAACGCCGCCGCCGTAACACCTCAAAAGTCAGCCCGTAAACATCCATCGCAAACTTGCCAAGTACCCCAAGTACGCAACTTGAGCAATTCGCCGCCATTTTAATATTCAACAGAAACTAAAACCCGAAGTAAATAATAAATAAACATAAGGGTAGAAACGCAATCTTTTCTTAATATCCGAGCCCAAAAATAAGAAAACCTGTCAGTCAAAAATAGCTCGTGCCTTTACACTATTATGCGACTTATCAAACTGTGCCTATTGGGCTGGTAGGTATATTTACATTCCGATTAATATCATAAATGCTAATGTTAGGATATCTGGATGTTTTTTTTTTGGTGATGGGTTCGCCCAGGAAATTGCTGTCACCATACCTATTTCTGCCGCAAAGCAGTAGTGCTTGAATTACTGTGTTCCGGTTTGAAGGGTATGGGTAGCGGTGAAATGACAGGCACACGATCTTTAAGTCTCAGGGTGGTGGGCGCAGTGTAATGCCACATAGGGTGCGTCCTTGTTGGACGTGTCCTATGAGGTGATAAGTTGTGACCTGCATGGATTGAGCTATATAGGCTACTTTTTATCCATGTAAAAGCGAGCGGAGCCGCGGGCGGACACAAGTTACTCATAAAATATTCATAATTATAGTGAACACATATACATTTTTTGCAAGATAAATGTGTTTAGACTAGTACAGGGGCACCCCCTGTATCATTTCACCAAAACCGTTTTTTCTGCATGTTGGTTCTATCACTATTCAGTTTACGGAGTCTGTATTTAGATTGTCCACTACTCCACTATACATAATAGGTAGGAATTTACCAGCAATGCTGCAGAGGATATGAAGGAAATCGTGAAGAATTGTAAAGTGGCGCACTCTACCAAAAGTGCCGAAGAAGGGTCGGAGTGCCACTTCTATTATATTCCTATTTTATGATTCAACATAAACTAATACCCCAAGTAGTAAAGTTAGGCGGTTTAACTATTTTTACGTGGGACTAAGTTCTAGCTTAGTTTAGCTCACCTCAGACCAAAGTTAGTATCAAAGGTGCGTTTACCATTTATTTTGTTGTATCCCAAACTTTACAACAATGTATGCAGGATTGGATCTCGCATCTCAAATATTTATTTGAGGAGTGGCTTTTTAGGGTTCCGTAACCAAAAATTACGGAACCCTTATAGATTCGTCATGTCTGTCTGTCTGTCTGTCTGTCCGTGTATGTCACAGCCACATTATTCTGAAACTATAAGAGCTAGGCTATTGAAACTTGGTAAGTAGATGTATTCTGTGAACCGCATTAAGAATTTCACACAAAAATAGAAAAAACACCAGTAAATTTTTGGGGCTCCCCATACTTAGAACTGAAACTCAAATACGTGTGGGGGTGGGGTGGGGTATATATGGATAGGTCTTCAAAAATTGAGGTTTCTTATATAATTTTTTTCTAAACTGAATAGTTTGCGCGAGAGACACTTCCAAAGTGGTAAAATGTGTGTTCCCCGTAACTTCTAAAATAAGAGAATCATAAAACTAAAAAAAAAAATATGATGTAAACTTCCAACGAAAATTAGTTTGAACGAGATCTAGTAAGTAGTTTTTTTTTTATACGTCAAATCGTAATCCACCCAAGAACTTTTATATTATGTTACTTGCTGCTACGGAACCCTTCATGGACGAGTCCGACTCGCACTTGGCCGCTTTTTACTACTTATTTAAGTAACTGACAGCTGGCTTGTAGCCCGCATGTTATGCGGTGACCCCACCATTCCTAAGTCACGTCCACCAACCACACCCTTCGTGGAATTGCACTAAGTCCTTCATCCCGAGACATAAAAGAAGAAGTCTCTCTGCCTGTAATTTTATCGGCATCCAGCGACTACAGTATGGGGTTCTTCAAAAGGGGTGTTTGGAAAATTTTCAAGGGTCGGCAACGTGCTTGTTGAGCCTCTGGTATTGCAGGCGTCCATAGGCTGCGGTAACCACTTACCAACAGGTGGGCCGTATGCTTGCGTTGTACCTTGGTAGTATACTAAAAAAAACCTTAAAACTAAAGTGCAGTAAATGCGAGCAATACTGCTTGTAGGTAGAAAAAGGTATGCTGAGATTACTTCCCGAAAAAACTCTTAAACAAGGATCTAGAGGTCCTGAATAAATTGGGATTGGTGTTACATCCAAAATTCTTTACTATTACAATTAAATTGGGGTTACCTTTAAGTCTACTAATCTACCAACTAAGTAGACTTAAGCTTTAGGTGCCCAGTGAGGGATACCCACGACTTATGATCTGCTTGTTCGGGTAATATGCATTAAACATTAATTGTAATTAATATTTAATTGCTTTTAATAAATGATTAATTGTAATCAGTTTTTACATTAAAAATAATACTATGCGTATTTTTACTAGTTCAAAACGACGAAGGAAAAGATATAATTATCCTCGTAGTAAAATTATATTGTCGTCTTGCTCTCATCTTGTTATCATTAAAAGTTAGTTACATACTTAATTATGTATTTAAGTTATTATACTTAGTTTTTGCCTTTTGTAGGCAATATATTACCTATTATGTTTTAATATTTTTTTTTTATCTTATTTTTTGAGTGTAATTTTTTCTATCCATGTGTGCCGTTCCATATAAAGATTTTTTCTTTCTCTCTTTCTTTTTTTCAAAAACACCATTCAGAGCTACAAACTTCAAGCAGTTATACTAAGAAAGAACCAGTGTTACAAGAGGAGCATTGTTTTTATTTTGATAAAAGTAGACTCTTATTAGCTGGTTCAACTTTCTGCCAATATTTACAAGTTTAGCAAGTAACAAGATACCCAAATTGCACAAAGCATCACGTTACATTATTCAAAATAATTCCGCGGTACATTTCCCGAGGACTCCAAAGGAGGTGAGAAGTCTGAAAGTTTTTATTGTTAAGGCCATCTTGACAGGGTCGTACTCAGAGTTTTCAGGAATAGCGTAGATAACATAGCCGCAGGTTCACCTACACTATCCAGTTCGGTTTGATAGATAGAGAGATAAATACTTGAAAGCACACCAAATTAAAAATTAACACGTTCAAAAGAATCTTACGAAACAAGAAATCAATTTTGTAAAAATTAAAAAAACCCTCAACGCAATGAAATGACTGAACCGATTTTGATCAAACATAGCTAAGAACACTCCCGACAAATTCAATTTTCAAACAAAAAAAACGAAATCGGTTCATCCGTTCGGGAGCTACGAGGCGACAGACACACACACAGACACAGACACGTCAAACTTATAACACCCCGTTGTTTTTACGTCGGGGTTAAAAAAGGCTCCACAAATCAGTCCCATTTTTTTTTTGGTACTCAATCACACTTTCACTAACGAACCTATTTTTAGATAACATTCGGTACCTTTGACCAAAGTAAAAAGTATTGGTACATAGATAGCATGAATAATCTGTATTGAGCAATATGATACTTATATTCACAAGTAATAAATATAATATGTAGACACTAATTATCTTATATTCACAAGTAATAAATATATGTAGACACTAAATATCTCACAAATAACGAAAAATATAGAAATTTTAAGCTTAAATTTGTAATTTAAGTAGCCCCTTTTCCACCCCTAGTTACAGCACTGCACAAGTCGTCGCGCAGATGGTTAAAATTTTACTTTTCATTACTTTGTACCATTTATGTTTCGTCGTGAACATAAAAATGTTTTAGTTCTAAAGTTTTTGGTTGTGAAAACAAGAATAAATAAAGCTTGGGCTTGCAGTTTTGTTTTTCTTTCGAATTATTCATCTAAACTTTGTTGATTTTCTTCTAAATGTTATAATAATAAGTATTCGTTTTTTTTAGAGATTTTTTTTTTGAATTTTCGTTATTTATCGAAATACCATGAACACTGTAAAATAAGACACAATTACAAAAAAAAAAGAATATTTCTTAGTGATAACCCAGATTTAGTCTCCCTAAGCTACATTATACCGGTATCAAAACTAAATCCATCGCTACGTACACTCCTGCGTGCAATAAAGTAAATCAGTGCAGTGGATAACTGCGCACCAAACGGTTCCGAATCGTATATTTGGTAACTAAACGACTGGTATAAATTGTACGTAGTGACACAAGCCGACCGAATAGTCGGATGGAGTCTACTGGGTGCTGTGTAGCGTTGCGTAGCATCATATAATGCTACGCCGTAGTATGCTACGGCGTAGCATTATATGATGCTAACTGAACTAGGCTAACTATGATGCTAGGCGTAACTGAACGCGCTTTTTTCGATAAAACCTAACTTCCAGACTCATGTGCTTCCTCGTCTTTCTATTTTTTTATCTATGGTAGACTTTCATTTGACTGCGATCTCACCTGTTGGTAAGTGATGATACGGCTGACGATGGAGCACGAAGCTCCAAAAGGCACCTATTCACGAGACCCATATTATAGTTTTTCAGGAAATACAGACCACGGTATCGTGTTTCAGTTTGATGAATCTTGTTATATAATAATAATAATAATAATAATAAATAATGCTGGACAGTTCACACAACATTATCTAGCCCCAAGCTAAGCAGAGCTTGTGTTATGGGTACTAGATAACTGATATACTTAATACAATATATTACATAGATAGATATTTTTTATTATACATAGAAAATACCCAGAACACCCTGAACAAATATCTGCGATCGCACAAATATTTGTTCCGAGGCGGGAATCGAACCCGCAACCTCCTGCGTCGCAGGCCAAGCTTCGCCCGCCGCGCCACAGAGGTCGTCACCGTCATATAGGTCACCTACTTATTTATCTGTTTATAAGTTTTAAGTTCGAAGATGAGCTCTTTCAGTGCAGGGGTTTTTGAGCTATGGGGGTCCGCTAGGTCACGTTTGGAGTGAACTATTCGTTTAATTAGAAAAACAAACAACAGCCTTATAAGTATATTTTTAACCGTGGTCGTTGCTGTTAGTTATTCAACTCTCCTCACATTTAAATCTCAGCCCCTTCCTCCCGCTCTGGATGTATAGCAAGCCTTACGCTTAGTATGTCAACGTACAGACAGTGCAACTTTGCATTATGACGTGTGTATTAACGAATTTATTGAGATTGCTTTTGTGTGACTCTGATTATCTTTTTGAGAGCATTTCGGTTTGAAATTGCGGTTTGTACTATTATAGCTTGCCTGTTAATTGTAAATATGTTTGTTTGGAAGTCAAATTTTCCATCACAGTTCGTTTTATTACTTATTAAATTAAATAAATATATTCCAGCCATTATCCCTGTTAGATGACACATAGACAAAAATTAAATCCAGTCAGCAGATGAGAATTGCTATGGCAACTAAAAGGTCTTAATTTTCTTTACACTAAACTAGCTACAAAAAATATTTTCCCTCAAGAACAACCATTTAAAGCTAAACATAAGCGCAACCTCTACCTCGCAAGATCTCACTCTAGATATATTTTTCCCATCCACTTTTAAATGCAAATGTATGCGCCTTATAAGGCTATATACTCGTGAAGTATAATATAGCTACACTCTTCTCGCGAGTTTCGCAGAAGAGCGGTGGGGTCGAGGCTCTAGATAACTTTTGCCCTGTTAAATAAAGACGACAGTTTTATTGAAAGTAGGGCCGTTTGCCTTCTGTAATTTTCTCGGGATACCCTTAAGTTGCGGTCCAATTCACAGGAGCTTCGTTACTTTTGTTGTGTTTCATGTACAAAAACGAAGTCTACTGAATAAATTAAAGGCAAGTATCAAAGAGACGGTGAAAATAAACTTGTGTTATGTGAAATATATTAAATAAAACTGTAGTAATGTATTAAATATGATTTATATTTTTTGTAATATTTATGAATTTGGATTAATATATTTTTTGTAAATAAAAAAAAACTGTTTCACGTGGATTCTATATAAAATATTTGTGTTACTACTGACGCTTCCAGTGTTTCCTGAAAAATACCTTCATCGGAAAATAATATAAAATAACTATGGTGAATGACAATCAGACAGTCTACAGCTTGCACCAATACCCAAAAGAGATAGAGACATTTTTCGCTTTGCCACAAAGTTAAAAACTCGTTACTCGCGGGCGAAAAGTTAAGGAAGCTGGCATTGTGTCTGGCGCGAAATTTATCGCGTCGTCACTGCTTGATTGTGACCAACAGACGGCCGTAATTGGTAGAATATTTTTGTATTGTTTCAGTCCGATTTACATTTGAACTGTTTTTCCTTTTAGCGGCAATGCAAAAAGAAGAAAAAAATTGCGAGAACTAAACAGATGATTTAATTGGTCTATTACGAATCTTAGCATGATATTTCATATTGTCTGGAGTTTCCAATTGTCATGACACTACACGAACTAAAGTGGGAATAAATTTAATTATAAGACAAATAATGTAAGAAAAAATAACAGGTCATTCCATTTGATTATTATTCAATAAAAAATGTTGCGGTGTCACTTTTCTTGGAACAATATGGTAATAACTTAAAAATATAGAAAAGATAGACGCTTTCTACTTTTATAAAATGTGATACAAAATATGAAATACTGAATTCATAAACAACAAAAAGTGAAACAAAGAGATGTCGCATTTTAATTTTTCTATAACTTACAAAACTTGTACAACTTACCAATTATGGAGTCAAAAATAGATACAAATAATAAATTAAAAAAAAAAAAACTGTGTCTATACTATCTTGCTCATGTACGCAGTGTGTGAGCAAGACAGTTAGATCGATATGGAGTCTGTATTATTGACTAGGTGTGTAGGCATTTCGACTGGCAGGCATATTTTATGGAGATCACAGCGCTCTTTTTGCAATAGAAGCCAGAAGGCGCGCACCCTTCATATTTACGATTAAGTCGTGATCAGAAAATATAAAATACTCTTGTTTTTTGTCGATATGTTACACGATACATGATATTTTTTTGCTAGACTTTTTTATATTGTATGTTAACACAAGGTCTTAGAGGGAATAATAATATTATATATAGTACATTTATTTACAGAAATAATAATACAAGGTATGTACAAAATACATATGAAACAGTTGTGCTACCTGAAGACCGCTGCAAGCGATCTATAGGTAGCTCAACTGATCCAAATCACTACCAGACGGAAGCGTTCCTAAGATGCTGGCTGCATTGCCACGCTGAATGGCAATACTAATGCGTTGAACCAGATAAGAGCCAGCTCTCGGGTCACGCGTCGCTTCGACCAGATGCCCTGAAATAATTTTGAAAACGCGAATGGCCCCGGAACCAGATTCTCAACCCCGAAAGGCTCAAATAAGTAAGCTCTGTCGAGACTTGCATATTTGCGTCTTTTGAGGTCCTCAGTGAAATCTGCCGCCGCACCGGCCCTAACTGATGTATCGGACAGATGAGATGGCGCAAGGGTATCAACGCATGTAGCGTCCCTCACCAAAGGCCTACCCTTCTCCCACGGAACAAGAGTCATGACGTCAGGCCGCTTACCATCGTCACGTAGCAGCCGGCAGCCCTCGTGCACGATAATCAGTGGTGACCAAGCAGATCAACAGCAGTACCGCACTGGCAGTGATGAGGGGCACAGCACCCTGCACCTAACCGCAAAGAAGTTGCAATATTATATATATATATATATAATACTACATATATGTACTACATATGTGTATATGTACTATATATATGTATACTATATTGTATATAGTATTGTATATAGTATAATATACTCAATAATATTTGTGATTCATGCGGCACTGAGACATACGAGTAGTCGCTATCTGTAATAGCGCTGTAACTGTTATCCAAAGTTAGAAACCATAGATCTCAGAATTTACGAGTCGAAGTAGCAATTAGTAAACTATAGGCTCGTAAAACCGACAATGAGCGCTTTTTATTTTGGCTTAAAAAAAAAAACATCTGTCTCTATAGATAGCGCTGACTTCAAATCCACGGTCAACATTTTTTTGTGAGATGCGCGATATTTGCCCTTCTGGTTTATTAGTTTGTTTTCCTCGGAATTAGATAAACTTAACTCTTTTTTTGTGAAAAATACGTGTCAAAACTAGCTCGTCTGTCGGTGGCAGTGCGGTTGGCGACAGTGTCGCCTGCCACTGCGGCCGAGCGTCAGGTGACACTGCCGCTAGCTTCGGTAGGTACTCGTATTTCATAGAAATTAATAGAAACCAGTAGTGTCGCGGCGACACATCGCGCCTGCTGCTGCCTGCAGGCGGCAACGGAACCGCACCTTCGGTCGTAGGAAGTCGGTAGATGGAGAAGGCTGAAGACCATTTATCTTCTTCTTCTTTTTTAAACTACTTGAATGACAGAACAAGCAGATGGCCCACCTGATGTTAAGCGGTAACCTCTGCCTATGAACAGTGCATTACCTCATAGTTCACGTCCACCTAGGACGCACCCTATGTGGCATTGCACTGCGCCCGCCACCCTGAGACATAAAGATGAAAAGTCTCATGTGCCTGTAATTTCACCGGCACCCTTACCCTTCAAACCGGAACACAGCAATGCGAGCACTACTGCTTTGCGGCAGAAATAGCTATGGTCTCTGGTATGGTATGGTAGGTATCTGTTGGCATTCTAGGCCTTCAACAGCTGATGATGATGATGATGATAATGTAATTGGTATCAGCTGTCTCTCAGATACATAGTTGAATAAATTAGGTAAGTTTTATATTGAAATAACTTTTAATAAAAGTCACATTGAATTCTAAAAACACATTCAAGAAAATAACTTTTTAATCCCACAGAAATACAGAGCGACAATATTTCACGCGAAGTTTCTCCAATCCAATGAATTCCTTCAGAAATACGTTTTAGTTTGTACATTAAAAATGTAGAAATAAGTCGATGAGTTTCCAGATCACGATTCCATCGTAAACCGTGAGTTCAGCCATGTCTGATTTTTAGCAATACTGCTCTGCGGGAGTGTACGCGGTAGAACAAATGTGTTTATAAAATACTAGCATCTACCCACGGATTCACTCGCTGTACCAAGACAAAAACTAGCCACGCTTGTGTATTTAATAGCTATAGTTTATCATGACGTGTGCAGGCCTCTAATACCCTTACAAATTACATTGAAATAAAATCAGTCGTAACTGAGTTATTGAGTAGCAAACACCTAACCATCCAAGTAACATTCAAATATATTTTATAACATCGATGAGTTACTGACTCACTGACTCACTGTCAATGCAACGCACACCCTAAACCTAGAGACCTGAGAAGGTACATTCAGTTTGTGCGTAGGGGTGCAAATAATTTCCGGAATTCACCCCCTAATGCGGTGCAAAGGGTGTTGAAATTTGTATGGAAAAAACCCACGCGAATAAAGTCACGGGCGTTCCACTGGTAATACATAATAAGACACCAAAAGCATTTCAAAGCATAGAAACGGTTCTTGAACACATTTAAACATAGTCAAAGTTGTTATTATTGTCTAACGCTCAGAACGACAATCAAATTGTTGTTTTGGTTTAATCTAACAATTGTTATTTTTCAATTTCTTATCACAATCCACAGTAAATTTACTCGTCGTATCATTAAAGGAAACCGTAAATTTATGTTCAAAAAACCTCTTCTATGTTACTATGTAGCTGTAGACTTACACATATTAGATGTCTCTGTTTATACTCGTGCAAATAAAGAGTTGTCTAATTATGGTCTCTCAATTAGCTTACAAATTCAGAAACGTAACGGCACTCGCTAACGGATTGTGTAAGCACGGTAACGAAGTGGCGACAAAGATTGCAAAGTTAATGGAGGTGGTTATTTATTTAAAAAAATGTGTTAGTGAAATGATGTGTTACCTACAGAGGATGCGATGGAAAAGAGACTGATCTGAAGAGTTTTCTAAAAATAATTATGTACGCTACTTACCTACCTAAAACTTATTTCTGAGATAGATTTATGCTGTCATATTATGAGAATGTGTACCAACATAATTTTTTTTAACATTGATATACCTTTGTCTGACCACGATCTCACCTGTTGATAAGTGACGATGTGGCCAAAGATGGAGCACAAAGGTCTAGAAGGCACCTATTCACTCTAGCCTTGACGGAGATCTGCAATTCTCTAAGCCTTGAAGAGACCCAGATTATAGTTTTCAGGAAAGACAAACGACTGTAGTTATACCACTCCTTAGCAGTTCGCATTTTTATTATTATTTATTCACTAATTTTTTAACTCTGTGTCTAAAATGTTACACAGAAGTACATTGTTTTCTTGTTTCGAATCATGTCAGAAAAAGAACCGACATTTAAGCTATCGAGTAGTGACTACGAACTAGCCGACGCAGATGACGCAGAGTTTGTAAATGGATCCCACTTCCCCCCACGGTACAGAACGTCGCAGGAAGTCATGGCATTCTCATTTGGCATTGTGTAGCCCTATGTTCAAAAGTGATCGTCTATGAATGTTGAAATTTAAATGTTACCCAAAAACTCAGTTCCAGCGGGACTCGAACGCTATAGCCTAGTTGATAGTGCCCACAAATTTTGTCTACAACGTCATAGCTCGTTCTATGGCCGAACTGGTGAAAGCATCACCAGTTACAGGCAAAGATGCGGGTTCGAGTCTCGCTGGAATGGAATTTTTGGGTCACATTAAAGTGTGGTTTACACTTGAAAAATGAACTTTCATGAGTAAAGTGAGTCCCATTATCTTCATAATCATCAGATAAAGATGGTCTTGAATCAGTGTACTATGGTTTTTTTTTATTCATTATGGATCCACATAACACATAGTTTTATACAAGTTTGTGCTCACGAGGCCTACTGTTCGCAGAGCTACTAGTAAATAATAAACAGCTTTTTCAACACGATGTCCATTGACGATTAAGGGCCACGTCCTTGAAAATCCTTGAAAAGTGGTGTTTTGAAAAGCCAAGAACTTCCCGAATTTAGCTTTATTCCTAACAATATTTAGATCAGAAGAAAGAACACTTCAGGCTGAATAAAAGTAAGTAGGGGTTTTCTAAAATTATTTTTAGATTTTGTGTAAATTGAAAAACTACCTACCCATTTTCACAAAATTGATCAAAATAGAGCATCTACATATGAGCTAAAATCTACGGAATTACAGCTATTTCTGAGAAATAAAACACTTTAGTATCATGTCTATACACTTGGTTTTAAAAGTAGGTTGGGGTTTTTGATCTTTTCATACAAAAGATGTGTAAAAACACGAAAACATTTTCAATTCGCCGTATCTACACGATTTCTACGCCATTTTCTCTCATTCCGTGGCTATCCACGGCGCTGGAAGGAAGGCCCTCGTTCACTTTTTTATTCACAGGTGAAAACGGACAACCGGATACTTCGATATATCATTACAAAAACTTGTATTATTTTACTGAAAATTGTTGGTTTTCGTTGTTATAATTGTAATTCGGGTAATAGGAAACCCATCCAAATACCTATTTATTTGAGGTTTGTGAAAATTAACGGGACGGACATGGTTTGACAGTTCAATCATACAGTCGTGAACACAAACCAATTCTACAGATCCACCAACTTATCAGTAGAATGAAATGTATGTAGTTTTCTATCATCTACATACATTTAATTCTACAGATAAGTTGGTGGATCTCTACTTAGAACATTGCAAGCCTCCGTAGTTGCTCGGTGCAATTCTACGGTAGTATACTCACGAAGGAGTTTATATTGTGATTTGTGACCAAAAGAGTTTCGCTTAGCGATTTTCCTCACAATATACCAAGCTGTACTTGCTTATTTCCCGACTTACTAGTGAGGAAGGATATGTTTTTTTTATTTTTTATTTATACTATCATTCAATTTTTATCTATGTTTGGCTGTTTGTTACTAATAATAATACTGGTACTTCAATTTGATATCGAAACAATAAATAAATAAATAATGCTGTACAGTTCACACAACATTATCTAGCCCCAAGCTAAGCAGAGCTTGTGTTATGGGTAGGTACTAGATAACTGATAAACTTAATACAATGTATTACATAGATAGTTACTTTGATGATACAATGCTGCTATTAAAAAAATCTCCATTAAAGTCCATGCTTTATTGGAGGCCAAAGATAAATAAACTGGTCAAGTGCGAGTCGGACTCGCGTGTAGAGGGTTCCGTACAATACAAGTATAAATAACTCTGTCAACATAGTAACAACTAGACCAATGGAACTTAGTATAGTCCTCGGTGAAATGAAGCCACACATTTTGTACATATTTTCTCTTCACGAATATTTTCGTTTCCCGTCGGAATTTAAAAACGTATAGCAAAAATAAACGAATTCTGATTTTGGGTAAGTACCTACTAACTTTGGACGATTATAATATAAAATAGATACTAGCTAGGTATAGGTACTGTAACCCGCGACTTGATTCGGACGCGTAATATTATTTGTAGTACAACTATATTGTCTGGGTTATCTATGACATACTAGTTCCTCATAGATAATCCAGTTGATCAATATAATGTTTATTGTAAGTTAGGTATGAGGTATGAGGTTGACGTGTTTGTATGAGCTTGATCATGCATCAAAAATGTATCCTAAATATAATCACCGTAACATATTATACGGTGGTTATCTGAACTATTTTTATTATTATGTTAGACTAAATACTACACATAAGAATAGTAACGTCATACATAACATATATGGTGCTTAAGACTAGTGTTGATATTATAGTACCCGGTGGACTCATCTAGACGAGTCAATCCATTCAGAGGGCTGCCGCGCGCCAGCCGGATCGCACGTGAAGTTAGTTCGGTAAACTAACTCAAGCGCCGCGTCACGTCGTCCGTCAACTAAAGTCTTCTACTATTATTTATTCTATGCTTAAATGAAGATAAAATATCCAACGAGATAATACAAATATCAAAATTTATACTAACACGTCCGTTGAAAAATTTGTTCAACAAAATCCTCACTGAAGAAAAAATCCCGAACTCATGGGCCATTTCGGATATAATTCTCTTGTATAAAAAAGGAGATCCAGCTGATGTAGGAAACTACCGTCCAATAAGCTTAATGCCCAACATGTACAAATTATTCGCCTCTTGGTTAGAAAGCAGAATTAAAGAAGACATAGAGAAACATCAACCAATAGAACAAGCGGGCTTTCGCAAGGGATTTAGCACAGTGGACCACATACATGCAATAGAACAAGTGATAGAAAAGTACGAAGAGTTTAACAGACCCCTATATATAGCATTTGTCGATTATACCAAGGCGTTCGATTCGATTCACCATGAAAGTATTTGGGATACCCTTTTGGAACTGAATATCTCGAATGTATACATAAATATAATTAAGGACATATATGATAAAAGCAGAAGCAGAGTTAAGCTAGATAAAACTGGCGAAACTATAAAAATATGTAGAGGAGTCAGGCAGGGAGACCCACTTTCTCCTAGAATATTTATTGCTGTGTTGCAACACATAATGTCGAAACTTGACTGGTTTCGTAAACGAAAAGGTATAAACATTGACAATAAATACTTCAACCATCTAAGGTTCGCAGACGATATCATAGTTCTATCAGAGACTTCCAAACAACTGGAATCAATGCTGAATGACCTTCATTCAGTTAGTAGTGGAGTAGGGTTGGAAATGAATCTATCAAAAACAAAAATACTTACCAACAGGGCGAAGGAACCGATAAAAATAAACGACAAAGAAATTGAACATGTAGATAGCTATATATATCTAGGTAAACAAGTATCCTTCAGCAAAAGAAGAAATATGGATGAAATTAATAGAAGAATAAATCTAACCTGGAATAAGTTCTGGAGTTACAAAGAAATAATGAAATCAAATCTACCGATTAAACTAAAAACTAAAGTAATGAATTCATGTTTACTACCCTGCCTCACATATGCTTGCCAAACCTGGATATTTAATGAGTCCGCCAAAAATAAAATACACGTTTGCCAAAGAGCGATGGAGAGGAGCCTATTGAACATAAAGCTAAAACATAAACAAAGGAACACATTGATCCGAAGCAAAACCAATGCAATAGACGCTGTTCAACACGCACAAGCTCTAAAATGGAGGTGGGCGGGCCATTTGGTACGCACAGAAGATGACAGGTGGACTCGAAGAACAACCCTATGGAAGAGCCCAAATGGTAAGAGGAAGAGAGGAAGACCTCTGGAAAGATGGCAGGACGAGATCGCCAAAGTAGCAGGAAAGATGTGGTTGAAGAAAGCGAAGGAAAGGAAGGATTGGCAACTTTTGGAGGAGGCCTATACCCGCAAAGGGGTCCCTAACTAAGTTTTAGGTTACATATACTTACAATTAGTTTTTTTCTTATTTAGATGTTTTTTAGTTAGGGAATAATAAAGGCTTTTTTATTTTTTTATTTTTTATTTTTTATTTTTATTTTTATTTTTATTTTATTTTATAAATGAAGATAAACGCATATTGCATCGCATTCGGCTGCCTGAATTATAACAAGGATCCGAACCTCACGTTTTTCACACTTCCAAGGGACATCGAAAGGTGTAGAAATGCACGTCTACATTATAGGTAATTAGGTACACCTACCTAACAAATGTAGACTTTTGCTACCTATCCTTAAATTGTATGTCTCCGGATTTATTTATGTAGTTAGATAGGACTTACAAGAACAAAAATACAAAAAAAAACCATACATTTTTGGGGTTCCCCATACTTAGAACTGAAACTCAATACTTTTTTTCATCAAACCCATACGTGTGAGTTATCTATAGATAGGTCTTCAAAAATGATTTTGAGGTTTCTGATAAAAAAAAAAACTAAACTGAATAGTTTGCGCGAGAGACAGTTCCAAAGTGGTAAAATGTGTCCCCCCACCCCTTAACATCTTAAATAAGAGAATGATATAACAAAAAAAAAGATGTAGCCTCGTGAGGAATGGGAGCGGCACGGGAGGGGTGACATGTGACGTAAAGTACTATCGGGCTACACACGTGATGAAAATTAGTGAAGATAGATCTTACGATATATACAAATAAGTACCTAAGTCATTGCGAAAGTGAATAATATACTTGTTCAAATAATTATTATATTTAATACTAATATCAATATTTTCAACTGAACTTTCAATTTGTTAGCTTATGTCCATATCGCTACTCGAATCACTGTCAGTATGACTGGAATCACTTTCGTTATCTGAGTCTTCATCTCGTAATCTTATTATAAATTGATCCATTATATCGTCGCTAAGATGGTCGTGTTTGAAATACTCTTCCTCAACTTTCTTTACGTGACCGTCACAGTTTTGCCATTTCTCAAATGAAAAATTAGCAAATCACTCTTCTAGTGCTCGCTTTTTCTCAGTTAAATTTGAGTTAATATGTTTTCGTGCCAGCTCGCCCTTGATATCTCCCCATACTAATTCGATTGGTTTTAAATCCGGATGTACGGTGGCAAATAAAGTACCGTATGACCATTTTCTTTTAATATGGCATCAATTTTAAATTGTTTTTCTAGTTTATTTCGTTTTATTAATTTTAACAAATCCCTCTTTTTCATAACTATAGATTATATCGTGTGATTATACTGTGTAGATTTATATCGTTTTCATGCTCGGCGGAATTTGGATCAGATTTACTAACCTTGAAAAAATTATATACATTATAAACAACATCTTTAGTTTAAGCTCTAATCTGAGGATCCATCTTCGGTTGCTAATCTCGTGTGCGGCCGGTCCAAATAACACGTATTGACGGCAGCGAGATCGCCGCCCGACTGACGTCAAGTGACGTCTCGCGACATTTGACATAAGAAAATCACCACTCTCCCGTGCCGCTCCCATACCTCAGGAGGCTACTTAGCTAAACGCTAAACCTGTAGTTGGGAACCGATATTATGAATATTGGATGTTGGCTCTTGGACTATTTTGTTAGCGTCGTATGTCATTCCATAACATAATTATCTAATGGCATAGGTACGTTAGTCTGTACCTTGTCACTACCTACACCTAAAAGAGATATTTACTTTCATTGACAAGGTACAAACTAACGTACCTTTGCCATTAGATAACTATGTTATCGTAAGCGACTAGTCGTCAACCCTTACGAGCAACGTCACTCCGCGCCAGATAGCGACGCAGTTACGCGTTAGAAGAGAGAGGAAATGTTTAGGTAAAAATCACGATAGGCATTGAGCACTAATGCAAGCTGAATTGCACTTTCTTGCATCCCAGCAAGAGTCGCTATTTATATAAATTTGTTCGTGAAGTGAGCCTTCTGTACTTGTTCTATTATTTATTCTGTGCCATCGTCTTGCTAAGTAAACGAAAACTGTACGAAACAGTAATCGTAGACATTTCAATCGTAGGTATAATATATTTACGGCTGTTTTGCGTAGTACTACTATTGGTTTTGAGACGCAGGAGGGCGAAGTATTTGTAAGTTTTTAGTAGTACTTAGTAGAGTTGTTTTTTGTGAAAGAGTTCGTTCGGGAAAGTACTACCAACCACCACTACTACCAGTACTATTTCTGCCGCAAAGCAGTAGTGCTTGCATTACTGTGTTCCAGTATGAAAGGTATAGTTGCCGGTAGACGCAGTGCAATGCCACAAGGGGTGGACGTGACATATGAGGTAATGCATTGTTAAAGGCAGACGTTACCACTCAAGATCAGGTGGGCCATCTGATTGTTCCGTCATTCGCTAAGATAAAAAGTGGGGGATTGGTGCTAGTCAGTCAGTGGGAGCTCAACAAACGGTGACTCACCAAAGCTGAAGTGGGTAGGTCGTGTGTGGCGAGTTATGCAAAGGCGATACTCGCGACGATAAGTACGCATGTAAAAGCTTTAGAAAATGCAAAATAGCTAGTACAAAGTAAAGAAGTACCCAGAAGAAAAGTCTCTTCCAACTACTTAATTAAACCTAGTAATTTTGAACAAACTGAGGTGTGTATAACCTTTCTCCTTACAAATATTAACCTACAAACGACACATAGGCCCAGTCATCTAAAACATTTAAGGTCGCAAAAAATTGCAAAGTTCGCACAGCTCTATCGAAGTTGCAAACTTGGTTTTATACAATTGGTATTTATCCTAACAACATCCCAAAAAAACAGAACCCTGCAACTTTTTGCGACCTAACACGATTTTTGTGTCTACGGTGACTGGCCTAACAAGACTGATGGGGATTCTGAAAAACAGCAATTGGTTGCCTACAAAATAAGCTCAGATCATATGAAATACCTAATAAAATTATTAAAGAAGTTATAAAATAACGTCATGATATACACAACCGTGTGTATCACACTACTGATGAGAAAACGTATCCAAAAAACTTTATCTTCCCAGGGACTTAACTATTTAAGCATATAAGCATGTATTTCTGTGGTTAGATATCACAATTCACAACAACAACTTTTGGTACAAAAACTGGGTTTTCATGTTATTCTTTGTTAATAGTATCAACAGCAATATGGCTAGCACTTGCTCATTAACTATCAAATGTTCAATAGCTTCATGTCTACAAATTAATTTCACCATCAAGTGAAACTTGCTATGAAAACAAAATCAGCAAATCAAATCTATGATTTTCAGGATTTTATAATTATCGAGATCACGCATCACAAACATGCTCCAGTTTTTTTTTACATCAAATTTACCTGAGAGAGATTATACTGTAAAAGTAGATAGGGGGATTGAACCCCAAAATATAAAACTAGTCTCGGTGTAAGTAAGTTAAAATCACAATGGATTTACCACATTTTTTTTTTCAACTCTTTGTTTTCTAGAAGCTATGCCCAATTTTATGGCAAGAGGTATAACTGCAGAAATAAAAGAAGAAATCATAAGCAAATTAGTGCCATTTATACCAGAAAATAGGAGATACTTCTAGCAAAATTTACCAAATTATAACTTCACCGTTAGAATGATTTAACTGACTGGTATAAAATAAGGTATACACCACTATTCCAAATACACTACAAAAAAAACTTGGATAGTCAGTATTCGATAAAGATTGAATCTACGCAAAAATAATGTACCAATTAACAATTTCCAAAAATAACCATTAAAAAAAAGCGGCCAATTGCGAGTTGGACTCGCCCATGAAGGGTTCCGTAGCAGCAAGTAACATAATATAAAATTTCTTGGATGAATTACGATTTATGACGTATTAAAAAAAAAACTTACTAGATCTCGTTCAAACCAATTTTTGTTGGAAGTTTACATGGTAATGTACATCATATTTTTTTTTTAGTTTTTAATTCTCTTATTTTAGAAGTTATGGGGGACACACTTTTTACCACTTTGGAAGTGTCTCTCGCGCAAACTATTCAGTTTAGAAAAAAATGATATTAGAAACCTCAATATCATTTTTGAAGACCTATCCATAGAACCCCACACGTATGGGTTTGATGTTTTTTTTAAATTTGGTTTTCAGTTCTCAGTATGGGGAACCCCAAAAATAATTGTTTTATTTCAATTTTTGTGTAAAATTCTTAATGCGTTTTACAGAATACATCTACCTATTAAGTTTCAACAGTATAGCTCTTATAATTTTGAAAAAAAAAGACTGTGACATACACGGACAGACAGACAGACATGAAGAATCCATAAGGGTTCCTTGTCTTTGACTACGGAACCCTAAAAATGGTAACATTTGGTCAAAACAATTTAAGAGTGCATGCGCCATAGAAAGTTACCAAGTTATTATTTCTACGCGTCATGCCTCACCGTACAAAGTCAATAACAAGTATTTTGTCCATAAATTTATTCGGATTTTGTCAAGAAAACAAAAGTTTAAATCTTTTTTAATTCTATTCGAAAAAAAACATTACGCAGATTAAATTTGTACCGAATATACTTGGAATAGTCATTTAATTTTAATTTAATTTGTGTTTAAAATTCAAATATACAAAGAATATTAAAAGGTATAAAATTATAAAAATATATATATTTATATATATATAATACACAAATAAAAAGATTAAAACATCAGAAGAATGCGGAAATGTTTAGGTGAATATCCCGCTAGGCACTAAGCACTTATGCAAACTGAAATGCACTTTGTTGCGTCCCAGCAAGGTTGGTCATTTTTTTTTCACGATGTGAGCCTTCTGTTCTTTTCTATTATTTATTCTGTGGTCTTACTTACAGTTATTATTTTTTCTCCCAGCTTAATTAGGTGTATAACTGAGTTAGTAGCTATGTTACCGCACATAAGATTGGTAAAGCTTGAGCATATTCCGTTTGCTGAACACCGTAACAAAATCTCTAGACATGCGAACAGTAACTATGTTACATACGGCGCACATGCTTAGGTTAAGCACGTTCTAAAATAATGTTGCACTAGACAACTATTATTTACTAAATAATAAAAAATCATTAATGTTATCACGATATAATAAACACTGTTTTAAAGGGAATGATCGTAGCGATCGTACAGATCAAAATCATAACAGATAAATATTTACAAAATCACTGACTGATCACTAATTTAAGATAAAAAACTTTAGGCGCGAATATCTCGTAACAATACTTCTTGTAGTTACGGTTGTCGCAGACTACGTATTTGTACACTGATGGTAATAGCATAGCTCTCTCCATGCATAACCCGATGTGATACTTTGAGCTTTTGTGTGTGTGATAGTTAGCGATCACGTCTCAGTCACGTAAGTCATCTCTGGCAACACGCACTAATTAAGATGACTGAAATAAAGTCCTCGAGTGGCGACCAACAACCGGACGACGCAGTGTAGGAGGGGAACTTCCGATGTACCAAACATTATAAAGGTCGCGGGAAGTCTGTGGACGGACGCGGCTCAAGACCAGTTGTCGTGCCATTCTATGGACATGTTCTATTTCCAGCCGGGCTGATGATGATGATTAATAAAAATAAGGCAAGTAAATATAAACATGTTTGTTTTCCCCTAGGTACATACCTACTTATAACACACTTTTTGTATTTTTTTTTGTGTCTACCTATTACGGACCAAGGGATACCGCGTTTGTTAAAATCACTTTTCTTGTATGGGAGCCCGCTTTAATTTTAAATTTTAATAGAATAACAAACAATACATCCAAACTTTATGACCCCAATTAATAATAAACAATAGTAATGATAATAATAATGGACATTTCACACAACTTTATCTAGCCCCAAGCTAAGCAGAGCTTGTGTTATGGGTACTAGATAATTGATATATTTAGTACAATATAATACATAGATAGATATTTTTTATTAAACATAGAAAATACCCAGAACACCCTGAACACATATCTGCGATCGCACAAATATTTGTTCAGAGGCGGGAATCGAACCCGCAACCTCCTGCGTCGCAGGCCAACCTTCGCCCGCCGCGCCACAGAGGTCGTCAACACCATTGATTTTATGGTTTGAATTTCCTATAATCCTTTCATAAAGACGCCAAACAAATTCATGGCATGTTTCAAGAAGAAGGTACTATTATTTATACTGTGGTAGTACTGGAAATTAGAATTTAGAAGACGATAAATGTTTGAATGCATGTCAAATGCAACGTCCTCGCCGCGCCGTTTTTTTTTGTAGGTGGTCAGTATGTTTCAATTACGTGTATTTCTTCCAACATAGTTTGTAGGTACCTATATAATTTATTTGTTTCTTTATCCGTCTTTCTGTACAAAATAACTCGAAAAACTGTTACTATGTATTTTGACGAAATAGGATTAAATTAATAGTTTTAAATAATAAAATCACTGCATGAGCGTTTTTTTAAACAGCCCTAAACGTGTAGGTTTTTTTATTTTTATGTATTTCATACTCAATATATTTTACACATTTAATTATAATATTGTACCTTAAAAACCTCCAAAGGTTGAATCGACAAAAAGTAGGCGCACATATACACATTCAAATTAATATAAACAAACAAGGTAGGTATGTTAGTGGATGAAAGTTCATATGGAAAAAAACATCAGCAGGAAGTTTGGCAGAATAGTGAGTTTTGAGGCGGAGAAAACGATCTAATTTGGGCCTTGCTGGGAAAAATCCCGATTCCCAAGATATTTTCCTGAGCAAGGCCCGTCGTTCAATACCGGTTTAAATTGGGTTGTATGAGTTTGTACGAGGTTTTAATTGTTTCTTAAAGTTTAAGACTTGTATGAACTCTAGGGAGGTAGAATAGGCTAAACCCTATGTTTTTAGGAATTGGAAGGGGTTTTTTAGAGGCACAAACCTTCTTAGGTTGTGAGAGTTTTTAGGGTGTTTTTGATTTAATTTTGTTTTTTTGTGGTCCTGTATTTTTTGTGGGTTTGTTCGTTTCTTGACCATGTTCATTTGCGATTCGGTTATGATGGTTTTGAAATACTAACTTTGCACCCATATTGGTACAGTTATTGAAGTTGTTGACCACTTTGTCTATTTGGGGTAAAATAAAACGAATAAAACTGTTATAAAATATAACGAAACCTGACACAGCATAATATGTAAACCACAATAGGTATGTGCACAGAGATTCCTCAAGTATCCAGTAGTGGAACGCCTGGGACTTCGCCCGCGTGTAGTTTTTGCTATTCAAACTTCAACATCCCGCTGCACCACTTTAGGGTGTGTATTTCGGAAATTCCTTGCTTAGAGCACCGCTGTACCACAAAAGAAATGTACCTATGTGAATTTCAGGTCTCTATGACCTAGTGTTTAGACTTCGCGTTGATAGTCAGTGACCGAGTCAGTCAGTCAAGCAACGATTGTGTAGGTAGTATACATTTATTTTATTTTTACATTTATCTGATTACGTACAGAACAAAAATTCAATGATGTTATTGACAAAACAAGTAATGCGTTTTCTACACAATTGTACGGTTGAGAGATTTGTTTACCTAATTAGTTTCAAATCCCACCGCAAGGTGGAGGTCACAGATAATGGAATAGTGTCAAAATTCGAAGTGTCATTTTCAAGGACTAGCCCCTTAACAGTTAAATTACACTGACTAAAAGACTGTCAATGACCCACGTTTATAACCATATCCTAAGTTTATGGCAGCCAGTCTAGCGTAACTTCACGTGACTGATTACTGCGACACTTGACGAACTGCATTCAGCTGTTTCATCACGATCTGACTGAATAAAAACATCTTGAAACGATTTTGGGACAAAAATACTTTTTTTTTCCAACCAAAGACCCAACAAACTTCCCTTTATTAGAATTTCTTTGCTTCCAACCATCGAGCTGCAATGCTGAGTAGGTATATATAATATATATATATATATAATATCAGAGTAGGTATATCATAAATTTCAAAGTTTGGATGTTTGTTACTCAATCACACCGAAACGTTTTTACAGATTTCGGTAAAATTCGGTATACATATAGATTATGACCTGGATTGAGCTATAAACTACATTTTATCTCAGTAAAACGCTAGCTAAGCCACTGGCGAATACTTGTAATTAAATATTTGTTCACGTGAAACGCTAGCACAAAGTAGCTTTTTTAAGCTCATAGGAACAGTGCGGGAATGTGATATGATAATCCATTACATCAGAAAAATAATACAAACACAGTTAAATTACAAAAATACAAGTTAAACTGTTGAGCTACCTAAAGACTGATACAAATTATCAAACCATAGCTCAACTGCACTAAATCACTAGCAGACGGAAGCGTCCATAAGATGCTGGCTGTATTGCCACGCTGAATAGAATTTCGACAGAACTCAATCTTCAGATTGATAAGTCTCGAATGAACTTATTTAACGCAGTCTGCTTTGCTTTTACGTGCAATTGTATTTATCATCATACCTATGAATATTTTTGCAGTATCACACAAGCAGGTGGTGATTTCAATCTTATTCATGAGCAAATTAAACACAGTGTGAAATTGAGTATTTTTAGCACTTCCCGAGCCTTGCAGTGCTTTAGACACGAGAGCTCGAGTTATATCCACGGTATTTCGAGTTGTGGCAAAATGTTGTGGCTAGCTATTTATTTGTACCTATATGAATATAAATCCACCGTCGACCTTCACAGGTATTCATTACCACTCTTCCTTAATCTAATGACACAAAGTATCATAGCTTAAGATCCTCTTAGTACAGATATTTAACTTTTGATCAAAGCGTTGAAGTGCAGCCCGTTTGAAGCCGGCTTAAATATTCTATGTGCGGTCGCTACTACCCCCAGAGTTATGGGGGTACGTTTGACCTGACTTAGTTATTGCATGCCTCCCGTACTTTATGTCTGCAGGGTTAATACGAGGTTGAAATTAAATTAAGTGTAGATGTTGACGAGGACTTCGTTTATGAGTCTGTGGTATCTTTGAATTCTAAAGTTGGAGAAAATGGTTCAGTTAGCTCATTTTTTTTGTACTCACATGCTGTTTAATACTTGAATACGTGAAACTAAATTAAACTTTGAAGTTTCTATAGAACAATAATTTCTCAGCAAAGTCTGTCTTATTTTAGCAACACTGCTCAAGGGTTGAGTCGCGTTTCTTTTTCCCGTACTCTGTTTTGGTAGATAGGCGGCTTATTAAATAATATACTTTATCCAGAAAACATTACAGTTTTAGTGTTCAAGCCATAAAAAACAATTCCATCCACAATTACATTTTACAATTGCCCCCGACAGCCCGACATCCTCATTCACATATCCACGTAAAACTATCCAGTTGTAAATTCAGACAGACTGTAAGGCACGTACACACGGTGTAAAATATTCACGACGACGCGGGACGAGAGATAAAACCGGTTACAAGACACGAATATGCAGCTGCCTGTGGGGGAGGTATGGGATAATGTTTATAGATTCAGTGTGTTCTATATTTACAGAAAGAATAATACAACTACACAGGGCGTCCCAACACAATGCGACATGATGGAAAAGTACCTTAAATATTGTAGAAAGTATATTTTTCGGAAATGAAACTTTTTTAGTTTTTAAAAAATAGTAATATTGCATTCAAAGATTTTCTAAAAATTTCTTGCTTCGTCTGGGAATCGAAACGACTTAGATTAAAAATTTAAATTAAAATGATTAATTTTACGTAATTCCTTTGTTTTAAGATACTTTGTTACATAAGAGGTTTATTTTTTGTCCAGTCTTTCGATTGGCGTCATAAAAATACGGAATGGTTTTTTTTCGCATTAAAGTCGGTTAGATTCACAGACGAAGTAAGTTTTTTTTTGAAAATCATTGATTGCAGTATTACTAAGTTTTAATAATAAAATAAATCTCCTTTCAGCAAAACATCCTATCTATAATAATATTTAAGGTACTTTCCCTTTTTGTCGGATAGTCTAGGGACGCCCTGTATAGCAGGTACATATAAAATTATAACAATACAAATTAAACATTTAATACATCATAAGATCGTAGTAAACGATGTAAAGATTGCTCAACTTATTCAAATCACTACCCGACGGATGCGTCTATAAGCAGCCAGTTGGCTCCATTGCCACGCTGAATGGTAATGCCAGATAAGAACCAACTTACGCGTTATCTATCCCTTCAACCCTGAAAAAAGTAAACAGTGAAATATATATATTTCATATACATTTTGACGACCTCTGTGGCGCGGCGGGCGAAGATTTGCCTGCGACGCAGGAGGTTGCGGGTTCGATTCCCGCCTCGGAACAAATATTTGTACAGTCTGCATATATTTGTTCAGGGTGTTCTGGGTATTTTCTATGTATAATAAAAAATATCTATCTATGTAATGTATAATTGTATTAAGTATATCAGTTATCTAGTACCCATAACACAAGCTCTGCTTAGCTTGGGGCTAGATAATGTTGTGTGAACTGTCCAGCATTATTTATTTATTTATTTTTATTTATATACATAAATATATGAAATAAATATGTTCCTATGGAGTATCTTTAAGTATGTAATTTCGTGAAAATACTAGTATCTACTCACGGCTTTGCTCGCATTTTACCAGGATAAAAGTAACAATTATTACCTAATCTAGGTCATAATCTATCTGTGTATGTGTGTGTATCATTTTCAAAGTTAGATACCTGTTATGGCAAACCAAAACTGGACCAATAATTCTCCTATTTCAGGAACAACATATTCTTAGTATACAACAAAACACAGCAAGTTATTTCGTATCCAATTGCTCACACTTGGCACCGAACTTTGCTCCGTCAGTGGGTTCTGTTGGTTTTTTTGCAACGTACTTGTGCGTGCCATATATTAAAGAAGGCAATTGGGAATTCGCGTGGCTTACGAAACAGAGGTCGACACGTGAAAATCAAATAAGTACTATTTGGGCTCCAACTGAGAGTAAGCATTGTTTTTGTAGCTTCTGTTTGTCATCAAACCTAAAGGAATATTAATTTTCACTAGAAACGGGATATTTACCATGGTAAATATCCCGTTTCTAGTGAAAATTATGTACATAACCATGATAGTTTCAAAAGTTATAAGGAATATTATTTTCGTGTAAGCCAACTTACCTACACGACAATTTAATTTAAAAAAACCCTGAAAATTTACCTTTAAAATTATGCACGCACATCGGTGTCTAGCACGCTTGGGCCGACAGACCATATCCTGATATATGGGCTGTATATGAGCCCCAGAGCTTATTACTCTATTCACGACTAGATGTCACAGGAACAACAAGAACGCGCTATCTGACGTTCCTTGCAATTGTCATCCGAAGCATCTACGCAGTCCGCCCGGGCCCGGGCCGAACCCGTTAACAGTCCGGCTTATCTACGTAGCTACGCGTATTTGTACGCCGCGCGTCGCGCGCGTCAGATGCCAAAATCGTCCTAATTAGGATGTTGGACAGTTAGAGGATAAATAAAATTAGTCCTAAAAAGGTGTTTGGACAGTTGAGACTGCGAGCTGATGATCCTGGAAACGGATGCATCAATTTCCACCAACATAGCTATGTACTATCTCGCAAATGCCATCTTTCATAATAAATAAACCGTATCTAAGTCGGTCCAACCGTTTTGGACAACATTCGTTTTTAGGGTTCCGTAGCCAAATGGAAAAAAAGAAAGAAAGAAAGAAAGAAACGTTTATTTATGACTAAACAATCAAAGACACACACATGCAACACGCAAAAGCAAACATCATAAAATAAAAAACTAAAACAAAAACAAATTACACAGATATACAAAATAAGGCAATTTTTTTTTTTTTTTTCTTTTTTTTTCAAAATGGCAAAATACGGAACCCTTATAGATTCGTCATGTCTGTCTGTCTGTCTGTCTGCCCGTGTATGTCACAGCCACTTTTTTCCGAAACTATAAGAGTTATGCTGGTGAAACTTGGTAAGTAGATGTATTCTGTGAACCGCATTAAGATTTTCACACAAAAATATAAAAAAAAACAATAATTTTTTGAGTTTCCCTATACTTAGAACTGAAACACAATTTTTTTTTCATCGAACTCATACTTTTGTGTTATCTATCGATAGGTCTTCAAAAATTATATTGAGGTTTCTAATATAATTTTTTTCTAAACTTAATAGTTTGCGCTAGAGACACTTAAATGTGTCCCTCCCCCCCCCCCCCCCCGTAACTTCTAAAATAAGAGAAAGATAAAAATAAAAAATAAATATGGTGTACATTACCATGTAAAGTTCCACTAAAAATTGGTTTGAACGAGATCCAGTAAGTAGTTTTTTTTAATACGTCATAAATCGTTAACCATCCAAGAACTTTTATAATATTATGTTACTTGCTGCTACGGAACCCTTCATGGGCGAGGCCGACTCGCACTTGGCCGCTTTTTATTTGAACTCACATCCTTTCACCCTAAACGCATATAATCGGCTCAGTTTCGGCGGGAGTAAAGAAATAGATCTAAAAGAGGTGCAACTCTAACCAATTTGTTACTTATGCCGCATGAAGTAAACAATTACCACAGTATCCGACACAAAAAGCAACTTAAATTGCCGAAAACTCTCCTTTATTAGAACCTTGAGTCTGATCATAAATCAACGAGCACAAAAACTAACTAAAAGTTCTCCGCGCGAAAATGATGAAATGTCGCCGAGTTTTATTCAGTTAAAGAGATAACGAGGTAATTGGTGAGGGGGGGAATGGAGAGAGACTTGAAGAGGTTCATCTTTGTTTGTGAGCTTCATAAAAGGAATAAGAATACTAAATTGGTTTGTTTTTCGATTAACATACATAAAAAAAAAAAAAAAAACTGGACAATTTCACACAACATTATCTAGCTCCAACCTAAGCCAGAGCTTGTGTTATGGGTACTAGTTAACTGAAATACTTAATACAATAAAATACATATATAGATATTTCGTATTATACATATAAAACACCCAGAGCACCCTGAACTAATATCTGCAGATCGCTCAAATATTTGTTCCGAGGCGGGAATTGAACCCGCAACCTTCTGCGTCGCAGGCGAACCATCGCCAGCCGCGCCACAGTGGTCGCCATACATAGACAGACGTCTCTTTTCCCGAAATGTAGGCAATGCCACAATGGGCCTCTTTTCATTATAGGTTGCACCATCGTGGGAATATAGACGTTACAAGTGGTGAGAATCTAGGGTCTGATAATGAGCTGCATAGGATGAACAGGAACTCCAGTTTGGAACTAACCAATGAAATAAAAACAAACGATAATTTAATAAAAAAACGTGCGAGTAGACTCGCGCACGAAGTGTTCCGTACCATTACCTACAAAAATGGCAAAAATGACTGTTTTTAGTAGGTATTTGTTGTTATAGCGGCAACAGAAATACATCATCTGTGAAAATTTCAACTGTCTATTTATCACGGTTCATGAGATACAGCCTGGTGGACGGACGGACAGACGGATAGCCGAGCCTTAGTAATAGGTTCCCGTTTTACCCTTTGTGAACGGAACCCTAAAAATATTAATACCTCTATTTGAGTGTTTCAAACACCAGTTTTAATACAAATCAAACTAAATTAAATTGTTGCATCCTACATACTATTCACCGTGTGCTGGTCATCATCATACCCTGGAGTCTGCGGGAGGAAGACATGTAACATTTAGTATGTGACATTTAGTAGTAGTAGAGCTTTTTTGTGAAAGAGTTCGTCCGGGGAAGTACTACCACCATACCTATTTCTGCCGCAAAGCAGTAGTGCTCGCATTGCTGTGTTCCGGTTTGAAGGGTAAGGGTGCCGGTGAAATTACAGGCACATGAGACTTTTCATCTTTGTCTCAGGGTGGCGGGCGCAGTGCAATGCCACATAGGGTGCGTCGTAGGTGGACGTGACCTATGAGGTAATGCACTGGGCAAAGGTTTGCTTGTTTGCTTGTTTTGCTTGTTCCGCCAACCAAGTAGTATATAAAAAAAAAAAAAAAAAAATGTAATGTAATCTTAATTTGAATTGTGAGCTAAAACCTGAAGATTCAGATTCAGTAGTACCCTAGATCCTGTTCATTCTATGCTGCTCATCATCAGACCCTTGAGTCTGATGTCATTGAAAATAAACATTTTGAGCTCAAACTGAAGGTTCTAGCAACAGAAATCCTTAAGTTAACTTCGGTATAGTTGTTGTGAGCTGATGATCCATGAAACGGCTTCTCCAAATTCCAACAAACAGCTAAGAACCACCTCTCAGACACTATGGTGTGAGAGGTGATTCTTAGCTATGTTTGGTGTTTTGTGTGGTTTTTGTGTAGTTCATTAAAAAAATTACCGCAATGAAATTAGATTACCTATCTGGAGCTACGTAAAACAACTAAAACATGCATACAGGCATTCATACAGACAGACAAACCATGGCCCAATCATAAAACACCCCTCTTTTTAGACGAGGATCAAAAATAACAATGATAGGTACACTTTGGTACCATGTTTACACAGCAACTATTATTTAACCTGAAATGACGTCTTTTACCATTTAGCAGTTAGAAAATAACATTTTGCCTGATTCATAATCATCATAATCTATTATAATTCCACTCCTGGGCAAAGGTCTCCCTTACAGATGCCACGATGGCCTTGAACCGCCTGTATCCACCTGCTTCATGCGACCCTCACATTGTCATCGGTCTTTCGATAGGAGGCCTAAATATCCACTAGGTTACTTCGATAAAGGACTAAAATCCTAAATATCATGTTTCAAAAACTCCTTTCCAAAAATACTTCTTAAATCAATTTACCTAGAAAATTCATAATTAGCAATAAGTTACACGAAAAACCGATAGAAACATACTGCCATAGAGCCATATAGTGCATAATGCCACCTGCGACACTAGCGCCGCCAGTTTACGAGCGGGCCGTGGCGCGAATTGCAACTAACTGCCAATACAGTGTGGAGACATACGGGATCTAATTAATCAAACGTTTGCTTGTTCAATCACATAAATAACTAGCAGTTCCCCCGAACGTGACCTGCATTGTATCGTTATTTAGGTTTATAGTATATAGTATAGTATAGTATAGTATAGTATAGTATAGTATAGTATAGTATAGTATAGTATAGTATAGTATAGTATAGTATAGTATAGTATAGTCAAGTAAGTTATTTAATAGCATTGTGTACCGCAGCAGTCACTATGCGCTTGCATGTACGGCCACGGAAGACCTATGTCACTAACTCTGCCATAGCACATGCTGAGTGATTGCCTTTTTTTAACCGATTTTAACGCCTAACTTTAATATTCGAACTTGTTTTAATGTGGTTACAAAATAAATATCTTTTTATCTTTTATCATATCTTATCGTTAACAATAAATAGTTATAAGTTGAGTGTTAGGTATTTTTTAGGGGACCTCATGAACTCCCGTAGCTCAAAAACCCATCTGCCGGTTAAATTCATGTTCAAGTTTAAATATTATATTCACATAACCTACCTACCAAGTTTCATCAAGATTGGATCAACGGTTCTGCAGTTATTGTCAGACAAACACATCATCATCATCATCAGTTGAGTAACAAACAAACATCACACAAACAGTCTATATCATTGGTGGGATATGATCATTATTCCATTTAACTCTAAGATATCACTTTTATTTTTATTTTATTTGTATAACCGAGTCAAAAAGATGATTGCGTTACATAAAAATTGTGTTCATCTAGACCGATGAAATAAACAAAGATTATTGTTCTGTAAGATTCGTTGGTATAGTATATTTTGTCCTGGCTGCTAGCTTATTATGGAATATGTTATTACTGGAAGAAAGCGTTAGCAAAGTCAGTTGTGGGAAGCAATGGCGGCGATGATCTCACCACTTGTCTCGTCTATATTCTACGATGGTACAATCCACTGTGAAAGGAGGCCCATTGAGGCTCTGCCTACCCCTTCGGGTAAAAAGGAGTGTGTCTATATGTCTATATAAACTATATATTTATTGTTCTGTATTATGGGCTGATAATGATTACCTAATGTGAGTGTACTGCAACCAAAATTCCCTTACAGGTTTTTAGTTTATCATCGTACTGTTGTTAGGCAGATTAGTCATATTCACGAGCTAATCGTATGGGTATTGAATCAATTATGCGAAATATTGGAAGTGGTAAAAACCCAGTCAGCTTGGACGTGGTATTTTTCGTCCAAGCCAGTCAGAGATAACAGTAATCTTAATAAAAAGCTTTAAAAAAAACGTTGCGGTAAGACAAACAATATGATCCCGTACGTCCCCACAATAAACAGCAATAACAAGCACATTGCTGCGAGCCGTGTTGTAACGTATTTATTGCCTATTTACAATCATTTCGCGAAAATCGACAATTTACAACAATGTCGCTCTCTGTTGCGCTTTTTAAAGCTAAAGTTTTGGACTTTAGCGAATATTGCTTTTGCAAACAATAAGTCTGTTAGGCAATCCATGTTGTAGGCTTTCTCGATTTTCCTAATTCTTCTTAGCATTAAGTTCGCCTATGTACATTGTTTTTTTTTTTGCAATAAAAAATATTCCTTCTGACGCATAATGACCAATATAATCTGTATTTTTATTGCATAACGACGCATTTGTAAAATGATACATCAGCATATTATATACCAATATTATTTTAGATTTTCAGATAATTTTTTTAACACTGATTTTTGTGTGACCACGATCTTACTTGTTAGTATGTGACGATGTGGCCGAAGATGGAGCACAAAGGTCTAGAAGGCACCTACTCACTCTAGCCTTGAAGATACCCAGATTATAGTTTTCAGGATAGACAGACGACGGTAGTGTATTCCACTCCTTAGCAGTTCGCATTATAGAGGTAGAACTGAAACGTTTAGTAAGAATAGTGGTTCTTTCGGGCGCGCCCGCTCCTTGTGACGCCATACGTCAAACCTCCCCTTGTTTCAGCTTGTAAAAAGTAAATATACGACATCCGTATAATATCATGTAATAAGTAAATATAAGTTTCGTGAAATTAGTGTGTGTGTGAAGATTAGACCATATTACAAGGCACTTGGGGTAACAAATATTATGCTCTGGTCTCTGACTGCATTCTCATCTCACTCAATCCCACTGATCTATGCACTCTCGCATGAAGTCCTATCATTGGGGGATAGAATTACCTAATTACTGCCTTCCGGCTCAAAGCCGCTTGGCTATACTCGTATTAGCGCGTCCTTTGTGTGAGTGCGAATGAATCCTGTAATGGATAGCGAGTCTGATTTTATGTTTTTATTTCGACTATACGGTATTAAAGTTCCCTGATTCTTTTTACTAACTTTCACATTCACCATTTCAGAACCAGCCACCACACCCGTCTATAAGTGTGACCTACCGTAACTGGCCCTGGCTTCGATCATTTGAAGTGTGCTTCCTCGTGTAACCTAACGGTTGGTCGAGCAGCCGCTAATCACCATGGGTATGTCGTAAGACGAGTGACGGTTATCATTATCATTATAGTTATGTAGTGTGAAGCCGTGTACGGACTGCGCGTTCCAATGTACGCGTAGTCGGTTACGCGTATCCTGGAATGCCATGTCCATAATAGCAGCTACGCGTACATTCTTGGAGAACGCGTGCCGCGTGAGCTAGTTCGCATGCGAGCCACCGTCAGTCGCACAAAGTACCTTTATGTATGTCAGTCGGTTTATGGTCGCGCATCAAAGGGGACGCGCACGCCCGGGTACGTATATATATGGACGGCAAAATGGATAGACACGCGTGTCGGAGTATGGAGGATGACTGGCGGGGTTCGCGTAGCGCTATGGATCAATTGACCTCGCGTACAGCGAGGCGGCGGCTATCCATACAGGAGCTGTACGCGTATCCAATGTACGCGTGGACAGCATATTCCAACTACGCGTACATTTGGAACGCGCAGTTCGTACGCGGCTTCATAATAATTCACCGATACTTTAGCTTTGGCTGTGTCTACCAAACGAATGAAGAAAATCATTGATGTCTGCTATGAGAACCCCTGGCTTTAGCAAAAATATATGAGCAAAAAACTTTGTAAAATAACTTTAGCTGCTATTCTCCACAGTTTCTCTGAGATATTCGCTTCCTTGTCTTTTAAGTATGAAGCCAGTTGGTGTGCAGATCATTATTTCCAATTTGGCGGTCGGTTGCATATTAAAGTTTAAATTGAACGAACACTGTGGCTCGGTGTAAGTCTGCATTAGGAGTCTCGCGGGAGACGAGTGATAGGAACTGGGCATGGTAGATGAGCGATAGTGGGTTCCTTTTATGAAGATTTGAATGAACTTAACAACAACGGCATCCAGGTAACTTTCATTTGAAAAAGCTTTTGTAATGCTGAGCGTATTCAATGAACATTAAATAACTTAAGAATACTTTTTCCTTCAAATCTTATGTGTTGTTGACAGAAATTCTAAAAAAAATACCGCGTATTTTTTACGCTCAGCTCAGCACCCCGTTTAACACCTTCAGATATTCCCACTCTCGCAGGCGGAGCATATCATTGCAGTTGTTTGATTAATTCAATTTATTGCTTCCGCGCAAATGATTAATTCTTTCCAAAGTACCACAGCGCAAATCCAATGTTCTGTTTCCTTTCACTTATCGCTCATCTGAATGCTCTGCTTGTAACCGAGTCCAGATATTCCCGTTCTCGAAGCCGGGAACAATGTATTGTTGCAGTTGTGTGCATAATTCACTTTATTGCCTCTGCGCAAGATGTTCGCGTCTCCGACGGCTTCCACAGTAAAGTGCCTCTAAGTAACCTGATGTATGAACGGATTTCTAGGGTTTTAATAACTTCAAGAGTAACTGGGTATCTCTTTTTCTGTTTGTCCTTATCATTTCACTGAATATTTCTTGGTAGTGCCTGAGTTGTGGTAAATTAAAGGATTCACAGTGCCTCCAGAGGCTTCTAGGTTGGGTTTTGGTCGAGCGAGCCTAGTCAGAAAATGAGACTACATACTATAAGGACCAGCTGATTGATTAATATGTGGTGTGCAGAATACCTAAATACAGAGAGGGCGTTCATTTGAATAGGTAACAAAGGTCATCGTTACTTAGATAAATATTTGACTTCTAAAGAACCTTGCAAGTCACCATCATCAGCCTGTAGAAGTCCTCCCCATAAAAAAATGCTACGATGACTGATATTGAGCCGCCTCCAGCCAGTGACTTCCTGTTGACTTATTGCGTTTATTTATTTAAAACTTTCACACAAAACATTCGTGCAGGAGGACTCAATACTTATAGGATTGTCTATTAGTCATTTTGTGAGTGCAAAAATATGGACAGGTATGCCGTACAAAAATTTACAAAGATTCGTTTAGAAATGATATCACTATTTAAAACCAAAAAGTAAACACAAAGTAAATAAAACATACTAATATTAAATTAACTATGTGACCCAAAATTTCGTTCCAGCGACACTCGAACCAGCAACTAACTTCGCCTATAATCGGTGATGCCTTGACCAGTTTGACCATGAAACGAGCTAACGCTGGCGATGAAATGTGTGGGCACTATCAACTCGGCTAAGCGCCGATGGATGCCATCAACAGGTGTTTCGTTTGGTTTTCATAGAGAAATGTTAAAAATACAAAATCAAAAAAGAGGCCAAGTGCGAGTCGGACTCGCCCATGAAGGGTTCCGTAGCAGCAAGTAACATAATATAAAAGTTCTTGGATGGAATACGATTAATGACGTATTAAAAAAAAAACTACTTACTAGATCTCGTTCAAATCAATTTTGCGTGAAAGTTTACATGGTAATGTACATCATATTTTTTTTTTCGTTTTACCATTCTCTTATTTTAGAAGTTATGGGGGGGGGGGGACATACTTTTTACCACTTTGGAAGAGTCGCTCTCGCAAACTATTCAGTTTAGAAAAAATATATATTAGAAACCTCAATATCATTTTTGAAGACCTATCCATAGATACCCCACACGTATGGGTATGATGAAAAAAAGTTTTTTGAGTTTCAGTTCTAAGTATGGGGAACCCCAAAAATAAAAAACTACTTACTAGATCTCGTTCAAACCAATTTTGAGTTAAAGTTTCCATGGTAATGTACATGATATATTCTTTTTAGTTTTATCATTAACTTATTTTAGAAGTTACGGGTGGGGGACACACTTTTTACCACTTTGGAAGTGTCTCTTGCGCAAAGTATTCAGTTTAGAAAAAAATGATATTAAAAACCTCAACATTATTTTTGAAGACCTATCCATAAATACACATCCCCACACGTATAGGTTTGATGTTTTTTATTTTTTAGTTTCAGTTCTAAATATGGAGAACCCCAAAAATAATTGTTTTTTTTTCAATTTTTGTGTAAAAATCTTAATGCGGTTCACAAAATACATCTACCTACTAAGTTTTAACAGTATAGCTCTTAAAGTTTCGGAAAAAAAGGGCTGTGACATACGCGGACAGACAGACAGACAGACAGACATGACGAATCCATAAGGGTTCCTTGTCTTTGACTACGGAACCCTAAAAAGCGGCCAAGTGCGAGTCAAACTCGCCCACGAAGGGTGCCGTAGCAGCAAGTAACATAATATAAAAGTTCTTGTAGTGCGTTGTAACTTTGATCGATGTTGTAATACTAACTAGATCTCGTTCAAACCAATTTTCATTGGAAGTTTGCATGATACATGATATTTTTTTTTAGTTTTATCATTTTCTTATTTTTGAAGTTACAGGGGGGGGGGGAGGGGGTGACACCACTTACCACTTTGGAAGTGTCACTCGCGCAAACTATTCAGTTTAGTTTTTTTTTTATTAGAAACCTCAATAGCATTTTTGAAGACCTATCCATAAATACCCCACGCCACAAGTATGGGTTTGATGAAAAAAAAAATGAGTTTCAGTTCTAAGTATTCCCAAAATTTATTGTTTTTTTTAAGGTTCCGTAACCAAAATTTACGGAACCCTTATAGATTCGTCATGTATGTCTGTCTGTCTGTCTGTATGTCCATGTATGTCATAGCCACTTTTTTCCGAAATTATAAGAGCATACGTGTGGGGTATCTATGGATAGGTCTTCAAAAATGATATTGAGGTTTCTAGTATCTTTTTTTTTAACTGAATAGTTCGCCCGAGAGATACTTCCAAAGTGGTAAAATGTGTGTGTCCCCCCCCCCCCCCCCGTAACTTCTAAAATAACAGAATCATGAAACTAAAATATGTGATTTACATTACCATGTAAACTTCCAACGAAAATTGGTTTGAACGGGATCTACTAAGTAGTTTTTTTATATACGTCAAATCGCAATCCATCCAAGAGCTTTTATATTATGTTACTTGCTGCTACGGAACCCTTCATGGGCGAGTCCGACTCGCACTTGGCTGCTTTTTTTCTATTTTTGTGTGAAAAACTTACATTGCGATTTACAGAATACACCTACTTACCAAGTTTCAACAGCATAGTTCTTATAGTTTTGGAAAAAAGTGGCTGTGACATACACGGACAGACAGACAGACATGACGAATCCATATGGGTTCCGTGTTTTGCCATTTGGCTACGGAACCCTAAAAATGGGTGATAGTATTATTCTAGAATTGAAGTATTATTCTAGTCTATTATCTATACAGCTTTAGTATCATAGATCGTAAAAACTGGGCTAACGTAAATAGTACTTTAACTTCTTGCGAAAAGTTCACGTAGACGAGTGACTGTTGGGCGCTTGCCTTCCTGCATTCACGTAGACGAGTGACTGTTGGGCGCTTGCCTTCCTGCATTCACGTAGACGAGTGACTGTTGGGCGCTTGCCTTCCTGCATTCACGTAGACGAGTGACTGTTGTGCGCTTGCCTTCCTGCATTCACGTAGACGAGTGACTGTTGGGCGCTTGCCTTCCTGCATTCACGTAGACGAGTGACTGTTGGGCGCTTGCCTTCCTGCATTCACGTAGACGAGTGACTGTTGGGCGCTTGCCTTCCTGCATTCACGTAGACGAGTACTGTTGGGCGCTTGCCTTCCTGCATTCACGTAGACGAGTGACTGTTGGGCGCTTGCCTTCCTGCATTCACGTAGACGAGTGACTGTTGGGCGCTTGCCTTCCTGCATTCACGTAGACGAGTGACTGTTGGGCGCTTGCCTTCCTGCATTCACGTAGACGAGTGACTGTTGAGCGCTTGCCTTCCTGCATTCACGTAGTCGAGTGACTGTGTGGCGCTTGCCTTCCTGCATTCACGTATACGAGTGACTGTTGGGCGCTTGCCTTCCTGCATTCACGTATACGAGTGACTGTTGGGCGCTTGCCTTCCTGCATTCAAAAGAAGTTAGCTCGTATTTTGTATATAATATTATCAAACTCCATTTAATTCTGTATACATTATGATCAATACACTAATATAGTGGTTAATCAAATTCTTATAAAATTATATAGTTTCAAGATCACAGTGACTTAAATATTTGTATGGATTTCTTATAAACCTTGCTATTTTGATTCTAGACTAATATTTGTATTACTAACATTTAAAATTAAAATTTGCTATGCTAAGCTTTTATTAACCCCCGACGCAAAAACGACGGGGTGTTATAAGTTTGACATGCCTGCGTGTGTGTGTGTGTGAATGTGTGTGTGTGTGTGTGTGTGTGTGTGTGAATGTGTGTGTGTGTGTGTGTGTGTGTGTGTGGTTGTGTGTGGCATCGTAGCTCCCGAATGGATGACCCGATTTAGTTTTTTTTTCCTTTGAAAGGAGAATTTGTCAAGAGTGATCTCAGCTATCTAGCTAGGCTTGGAGGGTAGCGGGATCCGAAGCACGGTTCTCCGCTGGCTGACCGCAGGTTGTAGGGGGCCCAACTAGTGAGTTAGCCACTCATGAAAGGCTGCCCCGCCGCCTCGCGAAAAATCCCAGAATGCTCCATCGTGCCGGTTGGCGACCGGATGAGAGGACCCGATGGCCATTCCTGGGGGGGTTCGGGCGTCCCCGCAGTCTCCAGTCTAGTCTCCCACTGGCGCAGGAGCCTGCTGTAAGTCTCTAAGTTTTCGCTGGTCAGTGCCTCGCTCAACAGCCGTTTTTCCCACAAACCTAACACTCAAAAACCTATATGAAAAAGTCCAGAAATAATAAGTTGTCTTTACAGCGGAAGCACTTCCTCTCGCTTCAAGTGCACTCCTCCAATATTCGAGGACTGCACTCCAATCTCGATCCGGTCCACCACCACCTAGAGACCACTAAGCCACACTTATTATTCCTCACGGAGACGCAGATTCAATGTCCTCCCGATACAGCTTACCTTACATACCCAGGCTATGCCCTGGAGCACAACTTTAAACCCAAAGCTGGTATTTGTCTATTTGTCCGCGAGGACATTTGCTGTCTGCGTCTTCGTGACCTTGAAGAACCCGATTTTTCCGTTTTATGGACTTTGGTGGACACCGGCTTAGATAAAATTATCTATGCTGGTTTATATCGGTCTCACTCTGGAGACTACGAGACAACCAGGTTGTTCAACTACATCTGTGAAGCGGCGGATGTGGCCCAACAACGTTATCCTGGTGCCCAACTGGTGATTCTGGGGGACTTTAATGCCCACCACCAACAGTGGCTGTTCCCATACCAGTTCACCGACCATGCTGGGAGAGAGGCGTGTAAACTTGCACTCACGCTAAATCTCACTCAGCTGGTCAATGAGGCAACCAGAATTCCAGACGTTGAGGTCCACACAGCCAACTGCTTGGACCTTCTGCTGACGAACGTGCCGGATCACCACTCAGTATCAGTGTTGCCTCCTTTGGGTACATCTGATCACTGTGTGGTGAGGTCTGTATCGTCATACTCGCCACCCGATCCCTCGCCCAGAGGTAGTAGACGAGTGTGGCGTTACAAGTCGGCAGATTGGGATGAGATGCGACATTTCTTCGCTTCTTATCCTTGGCGGCAAACCTGCTTTTCTTCTTGTGACCCGACGGTCTGTGCTGATGCCGTTTCGGAGGTGATCAAAAGAGCAATGGAGTATTTTATTCCATTCTCCGATGCTTCACCTTCAGGCAATGCTCGCCCATGGTTTAGTCCCGCGTGTGCTAGCGCAGAAGCGCTTAAACATGCGGCTTACCTAGCCTGGGTCGAAGCAAGAAACGGTAAAACCTCGGATGCACGGATTAAGAAGAAAGCCTTTAACAAAGCCGCCAAGTCTTGCAAGAAGGTGATACGGAAGGCTCGCTTCGATCGGATTGGCCGTCTGGGGGCTAAGCTTGCCGCATACCCTGCGGGAAGTAAAGCTTTCTGGTCTCTGGCTAAGTCGGTGGAAGCGAACTTCAGCCGCCCTTCACTCCCTCCACTACTGAAACCGGACGGGTCCCTAGCTCACGCTGCGGTTGAGAAAGCAAATTTATTTGCCACTCAATTTGCGGAGGCTTCGCGTCTTGACACCTCTGGCGAAACTCCACCCAGCCTTCCTCGGTGCGAAGCTTCAATGCAGGAAATTCGCATCCAGCAAAAGGAAGTGCTCAGAACGCTACGTAGTCTCGACGTGAATAAAGCTAGCGGTCCGGATGGTATCTCGGCCATAGTGTTGAAAACCTGTGCCCCTGAGTTGTCTCCAGTATTAACGCGTCTTTTCCGCCTCTCTTTGAAAACTGGTGAAGTCCCTAAATCTTGGAAGCTCGCTAACGTGCAGCCTGTACCCAAGAAAGGCAGTCGTGCTGACCCTTCAAACTATCGCCCTATTTCAGTCACCTCCCTACTTTGTAAATGTATGGAGCGTGTACTGAATAGGAAGCTCCTTGCATACCTCGAAGGTAACGACCTCCTCAGTGATCGCCAATACGGGTTTCGCCAAAACCGGTCTACTGGGGACCTTCTTGTGTATGCCACGCACATTTGGAGCGAGGCCATCGAGAAATATGGTGAAGCACTGGCTGTTTCATTAGACGTCTCGAAGGCTTTTGATAGGGTTTGGCACGCTAGCCTTATTGGCAAGCTTCCTGCCTACGGACTGCCAGTTCAATTCTGCTCCTGGCTCGCAGACTTTCTGAGGGAAAGATCCATTCGAGTAGTTATTGACGGCTGCTCGTCGGTTGTTATTATATCTATAGTTATTCTGTAGTAACCAGTAGGATTTATATTATATTTGTTGTTGTATTTAGTTCACCGAGATTAAGTATATTGTATAAGTTATAAACTTTCTTGTTTACTGCTTTAAACATTGTGTCGCGCGCCGTGCCGTGTCCGTGCATCAATCGAGGTTCGCGCTGAAAATCAGCGCTGCAGGTAACTGCAGCATTATGCTGAGCGCGAACCTTTTTTGTCGGTACTGTACACAGCTCATCTACGTTCTTACATTTGTTTTAGTTTTTATTGATTCTGTGTGCAGTTTCGGTCAAAATAAATTTTATTTCTTTCTTTCTTTCTTTCTTTCTTTCAATTGGCTATTAACGCCGGGGTACCTCAGGGGTCAGTGCTATCTGCCACACTGTTTCTGCTGCACATTAATGATCTGCTAATGCCCGGTATCATTGGGTATGCAGACGACAGCACAGTTGTGGAGAGATATGTTTCCACTGCGCGAGCTAGGCAGAATGAAATTCAGGAGTTAAGAGATGAGATGCTGCAGCGTCTGAATTTGACTCTCAAGGCTGTATCCGACTGGGGCGATGCCAATTTAGTCATGTTCAACGCCTCTAAAACGCAGGCTTGTCTCTTCTCGGCGAAAAAAAGTCCGTTTCTCCAAGTTCCTGTATTCCGAGATGTACCTGTTGCTATAGGAGATCACCTCGAGCTCTTAGGTGTTTCGCTCACGCCTACTCTCAACTTTGGCTCCTACATCGAGTCTAAGGCAAAAACAGCTGCCATGAAGCTAGGCATCCTGAATAAGGTAAAGCGTTACTTCACACCAGGACAGCTTCTCAGTTTATATAAAGCACAAGTCCGGGCTGGTATGGAGTACTGCTGCCATGTTTGGGATGGCTCGGCCAAACACCAGCTTGCTGCCTTGGACTCGATCGAACGTAGAGCTTTCAGGCTTATAGGTGAGCAACATATGGCGGAGACTAAGATCCAGAGTCTCGAGCACCGCCGTAAGGTTGCATGCCTTGCGATCTTCTATAGGTTACATTTCGGTGAATGCTCCCAGGAACTGCACGATCTGATCCCACCATCTCCTTTTCATCATAGGACGAGCAGGCGTACGGCTCAGTACCATCCTTACCTCATTGGTATACCTTCTATTCGCACAAAACGTTTCAGTTCTACCTTTATAATGCGAACTGCTAAGGAGTGGAATACACTACCGTCGTCTGTCTTTCCTGAAAACTATAATCTGGGTCTCTTCAAGTCAAGAGTGAATAGGTGCCTTCTAGACCTTTGTGCTTCATCTTCGGCCACATCGTCACTTACCAACAGGTGAGATCGTGGTCAAACAAAGGTCTATCAATGTTAAAAAAAAAAAAAAAAAAAAAACTATGTTTGATCAAAGTCGGTTCAGCCGTTTCATAGCGTTGAGGGTTTATTAGTTTTTACAAAATTAATTACTATTATTATGTAAGGTTAACATATATTTATGTTCAGACTATCTGGCTACGGTTTCGTAGGCGGCCGAAGGGGGTGATTGCTGTACGCCTAATTGGTATTCATATCAGAAGTTGACTTATGACTATCGTCTGTGAGCTATTGTTAGAAGTATCATAATGTGTTTTGTTGCTGTATCTCTTAATAAATATATAAATACAATAGGAAACTGACAAACCATAGTGTAACTGTGTCCATAAAATAATTTATTATAGAGACGAAATAAATTTAAAAAAATGTATGTTGCGGACTACCTTAAACAACTCCTCTAAGTCAGCCATTTTAATATCTAGTGGCAAATCGTGTACATCCATTTACTGTTCTCAGCAAACCTAGTTTATTGAAGCGGTCCCACGCTCGCTCCGTGCCGCAGAGTCAATAGTAGTACTTCCCCGCTAGTGCGTTGCAGTTCAGTCAACGGCCGACGAGTCTCGACGAGTCTCGGCGAGCATTGGTATTCATATTCCGAACTGACTACATTTGCAGGATAAACGACGAACCAATTTTGAACACAGCAGACAATATAGGAATTCTGAAACACGTTCTCTCACGTTTTAAAATATTCACGTAAATAATAAATTGTTTTTATACGAGTATCTACAATTTCTTATTTTATATGTATTTTACAATTTTGATATTGTGAAAATAAACAATCAATTTTAATTAATTTACAAGCTGTGATTGAAAAAGCTCTTACCTACACATCATAGAACCCTGAGTATGACGAGTGACTGCTAAGTACATCAAAAAAAAAGAATGCAAATTCCTAAGCCATCGTTCACAAGCATAAAACGCTAGTTACAAGGTAAAGAGGGTTATTCTTCAGAATAGGTAAAATAACTGTAGTTTTTATATGAAATACCCTTCGTATCTGTGAATTCGGATAATTTATCATCCCCTATCACTCTTCGGGTACGTTTATCGCGCATTATTCACCTACGAACGGAACTATAAAACATGATATTACCATCATAACACCATAGACTCGAAAGATGCTCAGAGTTATGGAAACCATGCTATAGATCGCGAGTGATTAGGGACCTAAGCAGCTTTTGACGCTTAGGAATTAATAACAGGCAGTTACCACACGAGTTTTAAATACTAAGTTTTTAATCTTTAGTTAATCTAGAGCTATGTACTACCGGATCGAATTTGGTTCGTGACTCATACTGCTTTCGTCTCGCGTGCTGTTTTGCAGACTCTTGGAATAATTTATGTAATATCAGCTCTTCATGAATAAATTAATAAATGAATGAAAATAATTTATTGCATGTTATTTCATAAAATAACAAATGCAAATCTGTAAAAATCTGTAATCTCTGTATAATCTGTATTAAAACAATTGCATGTATACTATCGTTCAGCTTAAACGACTATGGCTAAAACTAAGGACTCTCGTACATATATAAGGGCAGCCAAATTTCTCAAAACCTCGGGTCATATTAAACTAAAACTAACTAAAAGTAATTATTTACTATAGTCATTAGGTCAATACCAAATTGATTGCCTATCTATGTTTTTTTTTTGATGCTGTTCTTACTTCTAGGTACTACTATACCTACTACGTATACCTACTGATGAACTATCAAATTTACAAAACTAAAACAGATAACTAGTTACCTACCTATATTGAAAATGTCACCTACGTTTTATAATATAATCTATTAATTTTTCGCTCAGTTGATAGTTCTGATTTGTGTTATTTAACGTCTACGCTGTCCGGCCCTGGCCCGGGCCGAACCCGTTAACAGTCCCGCTTATATATGTTGCTACGCGTATATATACGCCGCGCGTCACGCCCCAGAAAATCCAAGATTTATCGCGTTTTTTCTATGAAACCGTCTTAACATCAAATTACAGCAGATGCATGGATGGGTAGTTTTTATGGTTGATAGTAGGTACGGGACTAGATAATTCGATCGTGTAACAGGCCGTGGAGACGGCATTATTTATAGCATTATCGCAGCTTGCACAAATATGTAAATATTCTTTGTTAATGAAGTGATTTCGCAATACTACTAAATTATGTGGGTTGTTTCAATATCATGTTTGCTTATATTCGGTAAGATGTAGGTTGTGTGGTTTTTGTTTGTTTGTTACTGATTAAAATGGAAGGAACTAGTACCTATAGCACAGGCTCGGCCTAGTTTAGGTACTAAAGATTACGTATACCTATATATAAGTACCATAAACATATAAATACCTTCGACGCTGTCGCTGGTATTAAGTTTTAATGTGTATGTATACCTACTGTGATCTTTTTTGATGAATGTAATGTTTTTTTAAAATTATATTATTATTATTATTAACTAATCGACCGAGCGAGCGAAGTCCATGCAACAGTTTTTTTTCCTCTTTTTTTTCTTTATTTAATGGCTTTTGAATATAATGTTCATGTCAGCCCAAATTAACAAATACAAATAAACTTTTAAAGGTACAATGACAAAAAGGAATAAAATAAACATTTAGTTTGCAACAGCTTGCAAAATCTGCTTTCATCTGTCCGGTTATACGTATGTATGTATGTATGTATATATGTATGTATGTATGTATGGATGTATGTATGTATGTACATACATACAACTTGGTAACAAGTTCTAAAGCTTCATTGTTTTTTTTGTCGTCAGTGATTATTGATTGGAGTGGTATTTTTTATAAAAATAGAGGACGTTTGCTGCGCATTTACCGACCGATTTTAATAATATTTGGCATTCTGTATCAATAATTTCAAACATGAGCAAAATCGGTCAAGAGATCGTCAAGATATACAGGTGTTTTTTTCAGGGCCACTCAGGCGAAGTCTGAAACCGTGATAGTTATCGAAAAGACACGTTAGGAGTCTTTACTTGTAGTATTAATCATTCTGTGGTCTGACTTGATTTTGAAAATAATTAAGTTTTTTAATAACAAAGTTGAAATTTGAAGTCGAAACATCGATGATTGCTGAGGCCTATTATTTCCGTAGTACTATCTGTATGTTTAGGTTAAGTCAATACGCTGAATAGTACGTATTAATATTCATGCCAAGAGTTCATACCTGGCACAATTGACAGCACGTGTATTGTGTCTCCGCGGCTCAAGAAACAGATAAACATGATAAGGGCGTTAGAGATGCCTGTAAAAGCACATATAAAAACGATATGGATCGTAAAATCATGGAGCCATACGTTTGGAGTTGTATTTTATTTTGTAGTGTTATTGAATTTGGAATTATAGGGGACTACGAGGTCGCCAACATCATCATCATGAACCGACTGACGTTCACTGCAGGACGAGGGTTTCCCTGGGCCAGGGGCATTTCTCAAAACTTACTAGCTACAAATTACGAGCATGTTACATAATATAACATAATTTGGCAGTTCTCACCACCTTCATACTTGGAGACAAAGAATGAAGTATAGTTTCTCTGGACGGATCCAAAGATACATCTACCATTTAGATTTCATTTCACAAAATATCTTAAGGAATCAAAATAAAATTAATCCCTTGTTTCTCCAGCAAATTGTATAAGAAACATAACCGCAATCAAAACCACTTTAAAATGTTCATAATCCAAGAATTTAAATTTAATTTCTGAAAGTTTCAAAGCTAAAGGCATCCGTCGAGAGGCTTCGAAGCAACGGTGCATGGCAATGTTTCAGGTCTTGTGATTTGCCAAGCAAATGTAAGTCTTAATTACCACATTTTAAGGGTTGTTCCTGGGTTTCCACAGGCTCTCAGCATGAGTGCGGTAGACTTGAGGTATGGTGGCTGGTAAAAGGTGGAAGATGAAGAGTTAAGTAATACTGTTGTTGGATCAAAATGAGTTTCAACAAGAATGTACAGTTTATATGAAGCTTTTTATTATTATTTTCCCTCTGATGATCATAAGATTAATAATAAGAATAAGAAACAATTTAATTTGGCTACAACTAAAATTACGGCGATTATTCGCCGGTCCACAGTCGAACCGGTCGCGGGCGGTGCTCATGATGAAGAGGCTGCTGAACTCAGTCTCGAAACGTCAGCAAAGTGACGTAAAATAGTGGTAATTAGCCGTTTTTCATTTAAAATGATTCCCAACCCGATAGTTTCAATTCTATAACTAAAAAGTTCAAATCAAATCAAAATAATTTATTGCGTAATATGGGTTTGTTACAGAATATTACATAGTTGTAAACTTACAGACAGAATAACTTTGCTTACAGATACAACTTAGGTTATTTTTTATTTTTTATTTTTTTTATACTACTTGGATGACGGAACAAGCAAGAGGCCCACCTGAGGTTAAGCGGTAACCTCTGCCTACGAACAGTGCATAACCTCAAAGGTCACGTCCACCTAGGACGCACCCTATGTGGCATTGCACTGCGCCCGCCACCCTGAGACATAAAGATGAAAAGTCTCATGTGCCTGTAATTTCACCAGCACCCTTACCCTTCAAACCGGAACACAGCAATGCGAGCACTACTGCTTTGCGGCAGAAATAGGTATGGTGGTAGTACTTCCCCGGACGAGCTCTTTCACAAAAAAGCTCTACTACTACTAAAAAGGTAGGTGGTATAAATCATAGGATTAGGATTTTACAAGCATGGTTATTATGAATGTACCCATATCCATATCATGGATGTTAGTCTTGCGGTATGCAAAATTCATCAGTTGCCTGTTTCCCGAGAAGGCAGTGTGACAAGAGACTATAGTCTGTGGAGCTGTGAGCGATGCCTGTCCAGAGGAGTGCTCTGTAAAAAATGATGAACAGTGATGGTCCAATGAGCCGTTTACGAGGGAACCAGGAAATACTTGTGGCTTACGATACTACAATGCCAAAACAAGTAACCGAAATTGAAATCTGATCAAAATTAGCCTAACCTCTCAGTCTAGACTCTGTAGTACTCCATCGAAGAATACCGGTGTCCAACTTGTTGTTGGAGAGTTTTATCACGCAGTGAAACCCCATGGCCCACTGCCTGACTTTGGCCTTGTTTATGACGACAATTCCACAGGGTGCCAGCAAAGAAAAAAAAACGGCCAAGTGCGAGTCAGAGTCACGAAGGGTTCCGTAGCAGCAAGTAACATAATATCAAAGTTCTTGGATGGTTTACGATTTATGCGTATTAAAAAAAACTACTTACGAAACAACAATTTTCGGTGGAAGTTTACATGGTAATTTTTAACACATTATTTTTTTTTAATCTTATTTTAGAAGTTACGGGGGGGGGGGTGAAGTGGGGGGGACACATTTTACCACTTTAGAAGTGTCTCTCGGGCAAACTATTCAGTTTAGATTACAAAAAAAATAGAAACCTCAATATAATTTTTGAAGACCTATCCATAGATACCCCACCCCACACGTATGGGTTTGATGAAATTAAAAAAAATAGTTTTAGTTCTATGGGGTACCCCTAAAATGTATTTGTTTTTTTTCTATTTTGGTGTGAAAATCTCAATGCGGTTCACAGAATACATCTACTTACCAAGTTTCAACAGCATAATATCTCTTATAGTTTCGGAAAAAAGTGCCTGTGACATACACGGACAGACAGACAGACAGACAGACAGATAAACAGACATGACGAGTTAGGCTACGGAAAACACGTATGATTAGCTCAACGCTAAAACATTTTGAGAAGTGTTATGTATGTGTGCGTGGCTGCGCCCACCACCCTGAATTGCATCGTACAATAAACCAGTGCAAAGCTAACCAGCGTTCGTATTACTTGTGTCCCTCTCTGTCCGTATATTTAATAGTGGCGACGATCTACCCCCAAAAACGTGTATGAAAAAAAATAATGACAAATTGTGCGCAGTTTGGAATACTGAATAGTTTCGACCATAATTTACAAACATGGAAAACGTACAAGGGTCGAATTAGCCAATATTTTGTGGCAAATGACATCAACGGAACGACAGATGCAGCTGGCAAAAAGAGGAAGGCGATACTTCTTAGTGCACTCACCGAGGGTACTTATAACTTAGCGACGGATTTAGCATTGCCTAAGGACCTTGAAGATGTGCCCTACCAAGATATCTTATCACTCCTAGATAGCCATTTCACTCCGAAGCTGGTCGGGTTCGGTGAACGTCACAACTTTTACGCAGCTGCTCAACAAGCAGGCGAAACTCATTCACAGTGGGCGGCAAGACTGCGTGGGTTGACAGCAAAATGTGGGTTTCTCAACGTCGAAGAGGCGCTCCGCGACAAATTCATCATGGGAATGCAGCCGGGGCGAGAGAAAGAGAAGCTGTACTCAAAGGACTTGGCTGACCTCACGCTGGCCAAGGTCGTGGAGATGGCGGAGAACCTGAGCCGCGCGCGCGCTGCAGCCGTGGCCAGTGCAGGGGCCGCCGCGTCACCACCGACGACGCTCGAGAATCAGCTTTTTAAGATCTCTGATCAAGGAAAAAGTAGAAGTGTAGGAAAAGTGAAGTGTAGTGTATGTGGTTTTACGAATCACAAATAATCCGAATGCAGATTTGCAAATTACATTTGTAAAAAGTGTCACGTAAAAGGCCACTTGCGTAAAATGTGCACAAAAGTGAATTACGTCGAGTTGGATGGCGGGGACAAGGGTGAGGATGATGAAGGCGATGACGGTAAGCTTTATTATATCCGTTCAAGCAGGGGCGAACCCATGGTAGAAAAAGTTCTCATAAATAATGTGCCATTTAAGTTCGAAATAGATAGTGGGTCTTCGGTAACTGTTGTTTCAGAAGGCTTTTACAAAACTTATTTTAAAGATGTGCCATTGTCAAGTACTTGTAAACAGCTCATGACATATAATGCAAGAAAGATTGTATGCATAGGTACGATGCGGTTATCAGTGTGCTACGCCGGACAAACGCACGTAATTGTCTTATACGTGGTCCGTGACGGCGGCCCACCGCTGCTAGGCAGGGATTTTATATCTCAATTTAATCTACAGTTAATGCCGGTAAATTATTGTGTAGATTCCGATTTATCGATCAAAAACTTGCAACAACAATATTCAGAGCTATTTTCAGATAGGTTGAGGACTTTTAACAAATACAAAATTAAATTATTGTTGAAAGACTGTACAAAACCGGTTTTCTGCAAGGCACGCCCCGTCGCATTCGCGTTACGTGATAAGGTTGGGAAAGAAATCGATAGGTTGGTCGATTTAGGTATTCTTGAACCTATCGAGTACTCGGACTACGCATCGCCGATAGTTCCGGTCTTAAAACGGAATGGGTCGATCCGGTTGTGCGCAGACTACTCGGTAAGTATAAACAAACAGTTACTGGTAAAACAATATCCGCTCCCTACGACATCGGAACTGTTCTCAAAGATCCATGTAGGTCAACAGTTTAGTAAACTCGATTTATCTATGGCGTATAATTAATTTGTTTTAGATGACGAATCTAAAAACCTAACGAGTATAAATACAAACCGAGGATTGTATAGACTCACGCGTTTAGTGTTCGGGTTAGCCAGCGGGCCGTCTATCTTCCAACGTGCGATTGAGGGCGTCCTTTCAGGTATAGATGGAGTCTTGTGCCTGTTGGATGATATTTTAGTAACCGGGAAGGATAGGAAAGAACATTTGGAAAAACTGAACGCCGTCCTTAAACGTTTACAGGACGCAGGGTTAACGTTACAAAAAGAAAAGTGTACATTCTTTCAGGACGAAGTCAGCTATCTAGGATATATTATCACAAAGGATGGTTTAAAAAAAGCACCAGAAAAGATCAAGGCAATGGTGGAGGCACCGGTTCCCACAAATGTTAATCAGCTACAATCATTTTTAGGGCTAATTAACTATTATAGGAGTTTCGTACCAAACGCATCCACTATTCTGAGTCCTTTGTATGAATTGCTAAAAAAGGGTTGTAATTGGAAATGGTCTGAGAGTCACGACACGGCTTTTAGTACTATCAAAAAGTTGATGACGTCGAAAGAGGTTCTTGCCCATTTTGACCCAAATGCGAAGATAATTTTAACAGTAGACGCTTCGCCAAGTGGGTTGGGAGCAATCCTCTCACAAGTAGGTTTAGACGGTGTTGAAAGGCCTATCTCGTATATGTCACGTACCCTAAATACCGGGGAAAAACGATATGCTCAGATACAAAAAGAAGCAACCGCCATTATTTACGGCGTGCGACGATTTCATCAATATTTGTATGGCCGGTCCATACCATTCATTTTACGAACGGATCACAAGCCGCTGTTGTCTATTTTTGGACCTAATAAAGGAATACCAGAGATGTCTGCAAATAGGTTGCAACGGTACGCTTTATTCCTGAGTAGCTATAACTACAAAATAGAATACGTGCGCAGTGCAGATAACAGTGCGGATTATTTGTCTCGCGCGAGCTTACCGCGAGCAGTGCATGCGTGCGCGTGCACCGAACAGTGCCGGTGCTGTGACTGCGAGGTAGCTTACGATCGAGCGACCTATGTTTGTTTCGTAGTAGACGGAAGTATGCCCGTGACATTAGATAAATTGCGAGATGAGACAAAGAGTGACATGGTTCTAAATCGAGTAACAAAGTTTATTGTGAATGGTTGGCCGCCGAAAGTTAGCGACATACGGTTAAAATCTTATCATTTGTGTCGATCACAGTTATCGTATGAGAATGGTTGCGTTATGAGAGGTCACAAGGTCGTTATACCTGTAAGTTTATACGAAACTATCTTAAAAGAGTTGCATTCATCACATTTGGGTATAGTTAAAACTAAGGCCGAAGCTCGGTCAAGATTTTGGTTTCCAGGAATCGACCAAGCAGTGGAAACAATGATAGGCTCATGCGACGTTTGTATTCAGCTGCGCCCCTCTCCCCCACGCGCCCCTCTGGCTCATTGGGAATTTCCACCTTGTCCTTTCTATAGAATACACGTCGATTTCCTGGGTCCGATTAAAAGTTGTGTTTATTTGGTAGCAGTAGATGCATATACTAAGTGGGTAGAAGTGTACAACATGAATACCGCTACGTCATCAGCTGCGGTAATTGGAAAGCTATGCGATTTTATGTCAAGGTTCGGAATTCCGAAAACGTTAGTAAGTGATAATGGCACAGCTTTTTGTTCCCGGGAATTTGAGTTGTTTTGCGAGACAAATGCAATTTCTCATCTGACGTCACCGGTGTATCACGCGCCTAGTAATGGCCAGGCTGAAAGTTTGGTAAAAGTTGTCAAAAAAGGAATAAAATCGTGTCTTTTGTCGGATCATAGCGTGAAAGATGCATCAATAAAATTGCTTAAGTATCTTATGGATTATCGTAACTCTGTTCACACTACCACGGGTCTGTCCCCTGCTCAATTGGTATTCGGCCGCAAGCTGAGGTCGCGACTGGATTTAATTGATCCAAAACCATCGTCACCCTTGTCACTGTCTGTACCTGACCATGTCAAAAACCAACAGTGTATGCAAATTAAACAACAAGGGAGAATTAAAACAAAACAGTTTAAGAAACATGATGTTGTACTTTATAAAAAATATGTAAACAAAACAAATTATACATGGTGTAAAGGAGTTATACTGAAAAAAATAGGAAAAGTTTTGTATTTAATAAACTATAATCTGGGTCTCTTCAAGGCTAGAGTGAATAGGTGCCTTCTAGACCTTTGTGCTCCATCTTCGGCCACATCGTCACTTTCCAACAGGTGAGATCGTGGTCAAACAAAGGTCTATCAAAGTTAAAAAAAAAAAAAAAAAAAAAAAAAAAAAAAGATATCGATAGCTCTAAAAGTCACAAAAGACACATCAATCAGTTAATACTATATAAAGGGACCAGTAACAATCATAGTGATGGTATTCAAAGTTCCAATGCGAACTTACCGGTATCATCCCCTCAGCCATCGCCACCGTCATCACCGCCGCCGTCACGTGCGTGTTCGCCGTCACCGCCAGCATCACCGTCGTCGTCCACAATCGTGCATTCGCCGGCTGCATCGGGGACGCCTGTACCCCAGCCTTTACTCTCTTCACCAAATGTAATGACTAGTAGTTTGGCCGGAGGGAGGAGATCAGAACTATACGAACCAAGGACGCCATCAGCGGAGATTGAAAGCGATCCTCAACAGACGGCTGATGATCGACAACAAGCTCGTTCGAACGACTTTGAGGATGAGTATCAAGAAGCCGAAACTGATCCCGATGCTCAAGAGGTAACAGAAATTGATGTGTCAGCAGTTGTACCACAGAGATTGTTACGTAAGCGTCCCAAGATTTGTTATAAAAAGTATTTCTAGAGATGCTCATGTATAAGTAATATATGTTATTTGTATTTATCGTATTATTGTACTAGAGGGAGGATTGTTATGTATGTGTGCGTGGCTGCGCCCACCACCCTGAATTGCATCGTACAATAAACCAGTGCAAAGCTAACCAGCGTTCGTATTACTTGTGTCCCTCTCTGTCCGTATATTTAACAAGAAGTTAGCCAGTGTTATAAAAAAAGGAGTAGCGGAAGTATGGCGGCCCGTAGGTGTCCGTAATTGCCCTGTGCAATATTATAATATCTAGAATACGAATAAAGTGCCATACAGATATCATGTCCCTAAGGAAAGTTATAATTTTGTAAAGTTCCGAATTTTACAGGTTCGTTCCGCTTAGCGTTGTGCTAGTAAAACGTATTTTTTTTGCTGGCTCCCTGTCTAAATAGTATTGCCTGTCGCATTGGCACACTAAGATTAAAGGCAGAAACTCGATGGGCTTATCTGACCCTGTTGAACCCTGGTGGGATGACGTCATGACAAGCACGCCTCATCCCATTGTGTAATTGAGCTAAGTTCTTGACCAGTCTTTCTCTTACAGGCGGACTTATGTTAATATAGTCGGAAAATAAATAAATAAATAATGCTGGACAAGTTTACACAACATTATCTAGCCCCAAGCTAAGCCAGAGCTTGTGTTATGGGTACTAGTTAACTGATATACTTAATATAATATATTACATAAATAGATATTTTTTATTATACATAGAAAACACCCAGAACACCCTGAACAAATATCTGCAGATCGCACAAATATTTGTTCCAAGGCGGGAATCGAACCCGCAACCTCATGCGTCGCAGGCGAACCATCGCCAGCCACGCCACAGAGGTCGTAACATGAAAGGTTCATGGTTAAAAAAAGTTTATCGCTTCACGTTTTGACACACACCATCACTCTAGGTGAAAAAACAAAGTTTTCTTGAGACACCGTGGTGGAATATTTAAAGTTGCATTTATGTTAGCTTATTTTGAAGTGATAAGGGGTAATATTTTAAAGTTTTAATTTGTCTGCCTACTTAAGTTTATGTATTCTTGCCGTTAATGTTTTAGTAAAGTTTGTTGACTTGTTGGGTTTGAATTTTGATGGTCTTATTTTCATGAGATCGGTAGAAAAAAGCTCAAAAATATTACTCGATGTAATCGTACTACACTCACTGCAGTAATATGTTAGTCTTTACATAATTTGGTATATTGCGAAGCTGTTATGTTTTACCCGACTGCCCAGAAGGAGAATTTTGTTTTTTTATGTTGATTTATCATGCATATTAGTTACACATACATATAATATACACATTTTTTAAAGTAAACATTTAATTTAACACCATTGAGTTTTTATTATTCTGGTCTGTTATGTTATTTTTATGAGTACCTAGGTAGCTATTTATATTTATATTTATCTAGTGTAGTATACGATGAATGCTATAATAAGAGTGTAGGTATGTATTGTAATATTATTATGTAGGTATATTATTATATTATATGTAGGTTTGTATTTATTTATTTATTTATTATTCCATATGTGTATTTGTCAAGGTGATAACACCACTGTCCCATTCTTCCATATAGTCCTCTCCATCCTAAGGTTGTCTGGAAGAAATCGCTTTAAGCGATAAGACCGCCCATTGTAAATTTCTGTTATTTTTGTTATTTAGTTATGTTTTGTATTTCTGTGTGTTATTTTGTCATAAATGTATAATAAATTAATCTGTCTATCTATCTATCATTATTTCTGTTAATACGAGCACAATTGAGGAAACTGCTACTGTACAGTTGTCGGTCAAAGCAGGTTCTCACTATCCGACCGTGGATTACATTCCACTTTTAAACTAATTACTAACTCAGAGACATCCTTTTAAGAGCAAAAAAGGACTTTAATTATTCAGGACTGCCTTCGTTGAATATTAAACGCCCAATGCCTCTACTATTTTACTCTAGTCCACGCGCGATGGATCGTGGCCGCCCTGAAGATAGCCGTTTGGTATCTATAACTAATATCTAGTATTTTCTTCTTTTGTAAATCTGATACAAGAACGACCTTCATTTGGATTATTATTAGTTTAAGGCGCGATAGGTTCTCAAATGTCTCTACAATTTTAAATTTTTAATAAGAATTTTCATAGTTTTCTATGAAGAAAAAAATATATGATATTTTTGAGCTTTTTATCTAGTGAAATCAATAATTCAATACAATATTTGAATTACTTCACTCGATAAAAAAAAATAACAAAGATACCTCCTTTTTAAAATGTAAATGCTATTTTTCACTCACTTCTCTCACGTTTTAATTTTTGAATCATTTGGTTACATGTTAGTTATTATTTGATTTAGTGAATTCATCAACAAAATTAAACAAAACTTTGATCGACATTTTTATATAATTTTTTTATACATAAAAACACGGTATCAGAGCGTGCGCTCGCCTTCTTCGCCTCATACAAAAATTTTCGTTGAACCTATAGCGCCTTAAATGGTTCTCATATAAGTGACATTTGTCTTTTTGAGAATATTTTTTTTAAACCTAAACCTAACTCATAATAGCTACATCCCCCTTACTCGACGTGACGTGACATAACGCGGGCTCGTTACGATATCTGCGTGGTATCATCGTTCAGAATACATTGTGACATCACACGTTATTGTCAAGTAATCTCCTATGGTCATAGTGCATAACCGCCCTGGGCGGTCAAAATATATAGTGCTTTGCTACAGTATTTGGTATAGATCTGTTTCATTATTAGTATTCTATAATGATTTTCATATTTCACGCTGATGGGTCTCTTAAGACCCCAGTGAAGGAAAACATTATGGGGATGCCGATCTGTTTCTTGAAACAGAGATGGAAAAGATCAAGATGCAAAAAAAAAAAAAAAACTGCTGCTACTTGAATTTTTATACTTATATTATATAACTACTAGAATTTAAATTTAAATTTGTGAATCTTTTTAAATTTTATTAATATGTTTGTGTGACTTGCCTAGTGTGAGAAACTGTGTCATAAGGTGAAATAAATAAACTGAAATGAAATGAAAGAGAAAAAAAAAGATGCCACGCGTATTGTTGCCCGTCTCAATAATGCGGACTTAGAAGGGGTATTTCCTGTTTTACACAACTACCAACTTCAATTATAAGTAATTTTCGATGGAATTTGTACCTACCTACAAAAATTTCCTTATTACTTTTCCAAGTAGGTACCTACTCTTTATAAGTTATCAACTATTACTTGTTAACTTGTAAAGCCGACTTACCTGTGATAGTTTTCCTTTTAGTTTTGTGTAGGCAAAAAACCGTTTTCCTAGCAGGGACACTTGAGTTTTATTTTGCAAACGGATCCCTAAATCAAAATAAATAATATTTTAAAAAATAAAAAAAACACGCTTTTATAGCTAACCGAACTAAAAAATAGAAAATAATTTTCAATTTCAAAGAGTTTATATTACAGCAGTAGAAGATCGAACAAACAATCCGTTTTTTTTTTTAAAAAAAGCTTGCGGTGCTTGATATAGTAAATGTAACAATCATTCTGTTGGCAACTATCTATGAGAGGAGAGTTATGAAAAGCAGTAAAATGCAACCTACGCTTTTAAAAAAAAAAAACTGATTGATTGTTCGATCTTCTACTACTGTAATATAAACTCTTTGAAATTGAAAATTATTTTCTATTTTTTAGTCGGTTAGCTATAAAAGCGTGTTTTTTTTTTTTTTTAAATATTATTTATTTTTAATTTTTTAGTTCGATTTATCTCTGTCTCTCTCTCTCTCTCTCTAACTCTAACTCTAACTCTAGCTCTAGCTCTATCTCTAGCTCTAGCTCTAACTCTAACTCTAACTCTAACTCTAACTCTAACTCTAACTCTATCTCTCTCTCTCTCTCTCTCTCTCTCTCTCTCTTTCTCTCTCTATGCAAAGTTTCAAATTAATCAGACTTCTGGAAATTGGTGAAAATTATGCTCAAAGATTCAGTTACATACATACATACATACATACATAGATACAACCCAAGCTAATAATAAAAAGCGTGCTAAAAATGATTCTGACACACACGCAATATATTGTGACGCGACCTATCAAATGACAACCACAAAGATATAGAAGAGAAAACAAATGAAAAATTCGAAAATAAAAAGTTTATCTATGCCGAGTGTTCTAAGCATAGATCTAGCGAAAAATTCTACGTCTATGGTTCTAAGAGTGCTTAATTGCTTACAAGTTACATGCTTTCTAGTACAGAGTCTCTGAGCTAAGCCGCAGACAGACAGACGGACATGGCGGAACTATAACGGTTCCTTGCTTTGTTGACTACGGAACTCCACAAAAGTAAAGCATGGCAGTCATAAGTCACCGATGTGCATGCTCCTTTAGTTGTTGCTTTTGTAGAGTAAGCCTGTTCCAGCGAGGACATTACAGGCTGGTCATGTATCATGGTAGAGGTCGTGTCAGACTACGTTGGCGACTAATTTTACAGGCGGCTAAATGTGATTAGCTTTTAAATGGCAAGAGATTGAAGCGCTGCTGAAGAACCCATTTGCTTTGTGGATGTTTACATTGTTTGTAATTTTTGTTTTTGAGAGTTATAGTGGTGTGACTTTTTTTATTTATTTAATTAAAATGGCTTAATAATTAATGTACTGCACCACATTTTAGTGCAAAAACACGTCAGTTTACTCTTATTTGACGACCTCTGTGGCGCGGCGGGCGAAAGTTGGCCTGCAACGCAGGAGGTTGCGGGTTCGATTCCCGCCTCGGAACAAATATTTGTGCGATCGCAGTTATTTGCTCAGGGTGTAGTGGGTATTTTCTATGTATAATAAAAAATATATATCTATGTAATATATTGTATTAAGTATATCAGTTATCTCAGAACCCATAACGCAAGCTCTGCTTAGCTTGGGGCTGGATAATGTTGTGTGAACTGTCTAGCATTATTTATTTATTTTATCGCCCTGTTTTTTGAGGTTCCTAACTGGTTTTTTTTTTTTAACGTTGATAGACCTTTGTTTGACCACTATCTCACCTGTTGGTAAGTGACGATGTGGCCGAAGATGGAGCACAAAGGTCTAGAAGGCACCTATTCACTCTAGCCTTGAAGACACCCAGATTATAGTTTTCAGGAAAGACAGACGACGGTAGTGTATTCCACTCCTTAGCAGTTCGCATTAAAAAGGTAGAACTGAAACGTATTCACATGTTATGTTGAAGTTACTGTTGATCTCCACTTACGGTTCCCTGACTCGTTTTGTTCGTATTAGCTTAGGCACAGATAATGGTTCTGTGCATTATTTGCAAAAATTTAGCCAATGTCAAGTGATAAGATCCAGAGTCTCGAGCACCGCCGTAAGGTAGCGTGCCTTTCGATCTTCTATAGGTTACATTTCTTGGAATGCTTCCAGCAACTTCATGATCTGATCACACCATCTCCTTTTCATCATAGGACGAGCAGGCGCACGGCTCGGTACCACCCTTACCTCATTAGTATACCCTCTATTCGTACTAAACGTACAAACAGCAGCAGCAGCGTGTAACGTTCAGTTTTACCTTTATAATGAGAACTGCTAAGGTGTGAAATACACTACCGTCGTCTGTCTTTCCTGATAACTATATAATCTGGGTATCTTCAAGGCTAGAGTGAATAGGTGCCTTCTAGACCTTTGTGCTTCATCTTCGGCCGCATTGTCACTTACCAACAGGTGAGATGGTGGTCAAACAAAGGTCTATCATTGATAAAAAATAAAAAATAATATGTCCTCTCTCCATAACTAGACAGCATTTGCTGTCAATTCAACCTGTAACTATATATAATAAATGTCAAAGTTATGATGATTGGATATTTGGATGTTTCTATGTTTGTTACTCAATCACACCAAAATGGCTGAACCGATTTTGATGAAATTAAATAGTACACAGATAGATTATAACGTGAAGTGAGATATAAGTTAACTAATTATGCTAACTATGGTAGACGAAAGTTACACTTAGAATGTGTGCATCAAGACCTTTCTTTTGATACCAAACATGATATGATAATCTATTTTTTTTAAAGGATTGTGTACCGACTTATGTATATTTTGGCGCCAATTTATTTCTGTAATTTTATTATTCCCATAGTGGCATTCGCATAATACAGACGAATCTCACGAAATATCATTCATCAAAGTATTTTCAGCCGTTTAGTGATTACATAGGGACGGATATACATACATACAGATAAAAAACATAACCCTCCTCTTTTCGCTTCGCTGCAGTCGGGTAAAAACGTCCTAAGATCATCACTGCTAAGGAGTGGAATACCCTTACGTCGGATCGTCTGTCTTTCCTGAAAACTATAATCTGGGTCTCTTCAAAAATAAAGTGAATGGGTGCCTTCTAGACCTTTGTGCTTCATCTTCGGCCACATCGTCACTTACCAACAAAGGTGAGATCGTGGTCAAACAAAGGTATATCAAAGTTAAAAAAAAATTGCCTTCAACCTCGATTCAAATCGGTTCTTCATCATCATCATCAGCCCATTGAAATACACAGTTGGACATAGCCCTCCCCATAGAATGACACGACAAACGGTCTTGAGCCGCCTCCATCCACTGTTTTCTTGCGACCTTTATAAAGTCTTTGGTCCATCGAAAGGGAGGCCTTCCTCTTTTGCGTCATGTGGTTTGTGTTTGCCTCTCGAGAACCAGCCAGCATGTTCTTATATAGCAAAAAAAATACAAACAATAAAATGCAATAAAATAAAATGCCACTGTGATACAAAACTGTAACACAGAGGCCGCCACTTTAACACGTGCCTGTATGCCGTTTTTCAAGTGCCTGAAATTTGTTTCATTTCGACGTAAGGGCGGTGCAGGCGTGCGAGTAAAGGCCTTTGCCAGCTTTGTTTAATCTCATCATTGTAATTTTATAGTTAGTTAGTTGTATAAGTATGCTAAAAATGTATTTTATTTTTAAATTGCCTGTATCTGCATGCACGGCACTCAATCGGAACCGAAGCGGATATCCGTGGTTCACTCTGGGCCTCAACGGAAGATCAGCGCTGGGTTGCCAACGCGGCCTAGCAAACGCTGAGTTGAGGACCCTTTTGTGGCTTACGTCAGGCACACACACAAATTGTCTTATTTTTGATATCTGTGTAATTTGTTTTTGTTTTAGTTTTTTATTTTATGATGTTTGCTTTTGCGTGTTGCATGTGTGTGTCTTTGATTTTTTAGTCATAAATAAACGTTTCTTTCTTTCTTTCTCTCTTTCTTTGTTGAAGCTTAAATTATATGTATTATATTATAACAGCATTAGCTTTGTTCTGATGCTGAAGAGCTTATTGTTCAGTTTCAGCTTTGGGAGTAGGTTCTATCACTACCATGCTATTTAAAATGTTATTAGTGTTTTCTTTAATTATTGAAACTACAGTAACAGTACAAAATTCCTTGTCTATGATTTACGCAAAAAACCTATAGCTACCAAAAGCCTGAAGCAATTTTAATAATTCGTTTATAATAAAGTTTATACGGTAATCAATAAAATAAGTAAAGATTTTCGAAAATAGATATTTATTTAAGCTATGCTGTTTTCGTGATTTTTGCTCACTTTTCGTTTCCCGAGCGCTGTTCTGTAATATTCTTACCTAAATCACAGATAAAATAAAACTATACTAGTACTTATATGAACTTTAATGAGTTTGATAATGACAGAATTTGAGGTAACTATATAATCATTTTAAAGGGTTTAGCTTCTTATAACCTCTATGGATCACTTACCTGTTGTATACAAAACTATAGTATTTATGAAATTATAGTTCTATCAGTGTGTATTAAGCTTAACAGACACTGAAAACTTCTGCACGACCTACGCCAAGTGGTGATATTCATGCAATTAAACCTAGCTTTTGGTACTTTTATTGTTATTTTCAAATGATAATGTAAGTTGACGTCGCACAAAGGTTGTGGTTTCAGTATGTGGATCGCATGACTGAAGTGGAGATGGGCACTTGGTTAGAAAGGACGATGGGAGATGGACGAAGGTGATCGCAGGATGGTGGCCAAGAGATGCTCGATGGCCAAGAAGCAGACTACCCGCCGATGTTCGAATGACATCGTCCATTTTTTTTTTTTTTATACTACTTGAATGACGGAACAGTCTGATGGCCCACCTGATGTTAAGCGGTAACCTCTGCCTATTAACAGTAGATTACCTCATAGGTCACGTCCACCTAGGACGCGCCCTATGTGGCATTGTACTGCGCCCGCCACCCTGAGACATAAAGATGAAAAGTCTCATGTGCCTGTAATTTCACCGGCACCCTTACTTACCCTTCAAACCGGAAAACAGCAATGCGAGCACTACTGCTTTGTGGCAGAAATAGGTATGGTGGTAGTACTGTGGCGTGTGGTGGCGTAGCCGGAAACCAATGGACGAGACTCACGATGGACCGAAAAAAATGGCGTATTTAAATAAAGAGGCCTATACCCAACAGTGGGTGCAGACGGGCTGAAATGATGATGATGAATGCAGATTTGGGTAAGGACCCGTGCTCCGCCCAAGGTCTCCAACCGGGCGGAACATGAGGTACTTACATGACCTGCTCCAACCTTAGAACTTACTCTAAGATTCTAAATGATAAATTATTCTACTACAGCCAGATACGTCATGTAGGTATGTTAAGTTTCTATGGAAAGTTTGCCTGTTCTGTACCTTTTTGGTACAGAACGAATACGATAAGAGAATACGATATTTATTCATAGAAATCACAAGGATCATTTAAATGCGTCTTATAAACTAAAATTACTCCTGTTCCAACGCGAAGAAACCTTTAGAAGACACAGCAAAAACGCTTGATTAGGAGATCATTATTATAATGCGCGTCACGTAAAAAGAACGCTGGCGGTCAAGCTTCTTCAGGCGTTCCAGCGTTCTTTTTAAGAGATTACTTACTTTTCTACTTATTTAAGAGATGTATACCTATGCAATGAATGAGTGCCTACCTAGTTTACTACAAATAATGTACAATTATCGTAAGTAAAATTGTAAAAAGAATGCTGGAACGCCTGTAGAAGCTTGACCGCCAGCGTTCTTTTTACATGACGCGAACAATACTACTATAGGTGGGAAGCGCCAGGGTCTATGTCTAAGGTGAGGTATGAAAAAAACTGAAGACGTTGAAACAATCAGTACCTAAAAGGATTCAATATGCTTTTCTTTGTATTACGAGTAGTAAACACAATTTCTCAGCTCACGTTTATTCTTAGAAAGTTTTAATATAGGAAAGTAGCCAGTTCTCATAAGCCGCCACAAAACACATAAGTGATATTTTATTATGACACCAGAACAATATATCAAGGTGGCAAAAAGCTTAAACGCGTTGAAGACGATAAATCTAGCGTTTGTGACGTCATTTTATCTCGCGCAGACGTTGATAGATCATTCGCGCGCCGCACTTCACTCATTTATTAATGGTGCCGCTTTACGGTGTTGATTCACACCATTCCTACTGCCGGATAACTTCCAAATTATGTCTACTACTACGTGACTTGTTCAAGCTTATGACGTAAATGTATAATTTAGATTGTGACGCAAGTTCAAACAAAAAAATAATAATTCATAGATATCATAAGGATCATTTTGAGTCTTCTTATAAACTCTTTTGGAAGAGCTTGCTAATTACATTGGTTTAATTTTGCAAATACTATGCAGTCGATTCGATTCTGTGACAAGCTTGTGCTAAGAATACACGTAGAATACACGTAGAATACACGTAGAATACACGTAGAATACACGTAGAATTCACGTAGAATTGGTTTAATTATAATGTGCAGATTAATAAAACTTTTTGTTTTGAATAAAACCTTTTTTGTCTTTTTACCAAAGCTGCTTCATGACTGGGCGATCTTTTAGATTACATTTAAAACCTATTTGTAAATAACAAAACAACATAATTCAGTTTTATTCAAAATAATCCCAGACCCTAATTTATTATTCCAGGGATCTCCCTGGTGTGTGACCGCACACGAGGTACTTGAGGTCGTCTGCTTGACCCCCTAAATCTAACTTAAACCTAAGTAAAGTCGAGGACATGCTGCTTGCTCTACGTGGTTATAAAGTTTATGTATTATCGAATAAAACTTTTTCGTGTGTGTATATTATGTAGCAATTTTAGAAGTAGTTGAGTTTTTTGTGAAATAGTTTGTCCGGGTAGTATATCCACCATCTACACGTAGTTCTGCGGCAAAGCAGTAGTGCTCGCATTGCTGTGTTATAGTTTGAAGGGTATGGGGTGCCGATTAAATTACAGGGACATGAGGCTTTTCATGGCCGCGGCCCGGCTCACCATGGTCCGACTCGCTCGGCTCGGATTAATTAAAAAAATACCTAACGGAAAGGCCCGACTGGCCCGGCATCCATGAGAGCGGTGCAAGACAATGGATGGTAATGTCAGAAAGAATAGCGTTTTGCTTGTTTTAATATTTGTATATTATTAATATTACTGTATATTACGGTTTTTAACCCCCGACGCAAAAACGAAGGGGTGTTACAAGTTTGATGTGTCTGTGTGTGTGCGTGTGTGTGGCTGTGTGTCCCATCGTAGCTCCCGAACGGATGAACCGATTTCGATTTTATTTTTTTGTTTGAAAGGTGAATTTGTCGGGAGTGTTCTTAGCTATGTTTGATCAAAATCGGTTCAGCTGTTTCATTGCGTTGAGGTTTTATTTAGTTTTTATAAAATTAATTACTTGTTCAATCATCAAATTATACAGTCACAGATTGGTTGGACAAACAGTCTCAGCATATTTTATACGACCATGAGTCCAGTATTATGATATCAAAAAATGTGCAATAATCTCATCTCATATATAAAAGGCAATAGGTATATAAAAGGTAATGTCCTGACTGACTGACTAACTGATTGATTGACCGAGTGACAACGCACAGCCTAAACCGCTGGTCGTAGAGACTTGAAAAATTTGAAGGGAGTGTTTATCTCGATGCGTAGGGTTGTACTAACAAAGGAATTTTGAAAATTCGCATCTTAAGGTGGTTGCTTTTTCATACAAATGTATTTGCACAAATATAAATAAAATAATAAATAAGTAATGCTGGACAGTTCACACAACATTATCTAGCCCCAAGCTAAGCTGAGCTTGTGTTATGGGTACTAGACAACTGATATACTTAATAAAATATATTACATAGATATTTTTTTTTAAATTATATACATATTTAATGGGTGTCCCATATTTAATGGATAATCCAGCAAGTGCATAAAGGGGGGGAAAACGCCGCTCAGAAAAAAAAATAAAAAATAAAAAATCTTTAACAGTCCTGGAAATACGACACTTTAAAAAAAAAAAAAAAAATTGCTGCCTATACGCACATTATTGGACACTACAACCACAAATGGAGTATTTTTTTTTATTTTTTTTTTCTGTGAAATATTCCTGAATGTTGGGCCTTGCTGACGTCCTACCCAATTCATGACCAGCTATTGCTGTTTTTTTTACAAAAGGTTTTAAAAAACCAGAATAGCAAATGTCTGTTTTTAATGTCTAAGTTTGAGCACCTCTGGTGAAAAAAAAAACGTATGGTGACCTGGGTGGCCAACAATTTTGAAAACATGCCTACTTTATGCGGTTTCTAAAACGGTATTACACGCGATATTTTTATTCGAAAATTATTAAGATATTGCTATGTGACACACTAAAAACGTATTTTTCATAAATTTAATATTTTTAAAAGTTGCAAATAATATCAATAATAGCTACCTAAATACGTTTTAAAACGTGTGCAGAGGATCAGACGGACCTGGCTGATAGACCATTACTTGCTACCTGACTTGAGACAGGTAATAACAGGTGGTAATAATAATGGTCGAAATTCTTCCTGGGTGCATGACGCACACACAAGTGCTTGTGTGAGAGAGATAACACTATTTGGCCGCATGCGAGTAAGAGGGATAAACAGGTACGCTTCCCTATCCCTTTGTGTGTTTAGGATTTGTTACGTGGTTGACTGATATTTAGATAAGTGATTTTAGTGCGTATCTTGATTCTCCCGACATCAAATGTGCATTTTTGGTTCTCACGGCTTACTTTCGATATCACGACTACTCGGCATTCTTTCGGACTTTGTTTTGTGCATTACGGTTGGACTATTTTCTGTGCTGTTTACAACGACTCTGCATTCAACTGGACTGGTTTTGGTGCTTCAGTATTATATCTTGTTTGGCGCTACTCAAAAGACTGCTATGCCTCGTGTACAGTACTCAGCTCAGGAGTATTGCAATATGCATTTCCTTTATGGGGAGTGTGGTGGAAACGCCAGTGCAGCCGCAGCACTTTATCGGGAGAGATACCCAAATGCACGCCACCCTGATTACCGCGTATTTATTAGAGTGCACAGCTGCTATTTAGAAGGAAGGATTCCTGGTCGTGGCTTAGGTGGTACAAGTGAAGGAAGACCCCAGTTAATTGACGCCTAGGACATTGTGCTCAATAAAGTTGCAGAAGACTCTACAATTTCTGTTCGAGATATAGCAAGACGCGAATGCATTGCAAAGTCGACAGTGCATAGAATATTGAAACGGCGTAAATTTCACCCATACCATGTCACCCGTGTGCAAACTCTGCAGCCAAGGGACTTTGCTGCAAGAGTAACTTTTTGTCGCCTAATGTTAGTGTCACGGTGCAGCCGTGGACAGGTAGGTAGTCTAGGTTTTAGGTTCCTATCCTACCTGATAGAAGAGCTAGGGCTAGGTAGAAAAACGATTAGGACATTTTTATACATATATTAAACTTAAAATGCTAACAATAAGGTCACTGAATGGATTGTTAAACTTAGAGTCTTTAGTATTATGCTGAAGGCAGAAGTGCAGGCAGAGGGCCAGAGTAGCAGGCAGAAGTGCAGGCAGAGGGCCAGAGTAGCAGGCAGAAGGCCAGACGGCTATGGGCCGGGGTTTGATCAAGGGTCTCAATCTCAGCAGTAGAATAGGTCTCAAAAGGTCACGCTTGTAGAAAAGAACACTTGGACACGCGTAGTACGGAACCCAAGAACAGGTGTGGACTCTCCACGGTACTGTCCTGTGAGCTGTAGATCGGAAGCACGTGGTCTAGACGTCATGGTGAAGAGCGCGCCCCTTGTCTGCGAGGTGGCTCGTGGCTGGCTGGTAGCAGCAGGTAGGGCTGGAGACAGCTGGTAGACAGCAGGTAGCTGGTGAGTCCGGTTGGTGGCTGTGAAGCCACCAACCGTAAGGTTCGACCCGTAGAGTTGGACCCTGTAAAGATCACGTAGTTGTAGTGACAGCCTTGATTCTTCCCCCTGGTGTAAGTTGGTTGAAAGTCGCCTCTAGGTGCCGCAGACGTGGCTCGCAGGGGTAGGCAGTACGTGGCTTTCAACTTTATTACACCGTAGGGTTTACAACAGAGATTAAGAACTAGTTAGTCAGAAGAACAGACATAGTAGGTGTCTTAGAGAGCACTTTAAGACGAACGCAGACGTCCCTAAATGAACGATGATGCTAGAATTTACAACATTTAAGAAAGATAAGAAGTTCCTCAGATTAAACAGTGCTAGTTAGAGTGTAGTATATTTAAACAAACTCACCAAAATTGGGCGTAGTGGAAGTATATAGAGGTATTATTGATTGCTCCGTCTAAGTGTGGAATGTGTGCCTGGGCGTAGGGCGCATGCCAATTTATAGGTGAGTCTAGCGTAAATAGTTTCTATGTGTGCGTGAGATGTAACTGATGGCTGATGGCTGTGTGGGTAACGATTGTCCGTTAGTTTTTTGTCAACAAGCTACTTGTGTGAGTAAGGAAGCTTCTAGAAGTTTTATATTAATTTTGTAATGTTACATTAGACAAAATTGAAGAAGATTCGGAGTTTTTTGATAGAATTTTGTGGAGCGATGAATCTTCGGCCAAAAGAGACGGCTTTTTGAACCTGCACAACCTTCATAGCTGGCAGTTGACAAATCCTCATCTGATACGTGAGGATAAATCACAATACCAGTTCAAAATTAACTACTGGACAGGGATACTAAATGGCAAAATTATAGGCCCATACGAAATGCCAGGCAACTTTAATGGGCCGGGCTATTTAATTTTTTTGCAAAATGTTCTGCCCGGATTATTAGAAGAAGTGCCTTTAGCGATCCGACAAATAATATGGTTACAGAATGATGGGTGTCCAGCACATTACGCTGTGTCTGTAAGAAGATACCTGGACGAAACATACCCCAACAGGTGGATCGGCCGTTTGGAACCAATTTTATGGCCACCACGGTCGCCTGAACTAAACCCCTTGGACTTTTTTTATTGGGGCTGCCTTAAGGAAAAAGTGTACAAAAAAGCAATCACAACAATCGAAGAACTGCGTCAGCGCGTTCAGGAAGCGGCTCAAGAGATTGAACAGCGCAGGTACACGCGACTGCTGAAAAGATCTTTTGTCAGACGGTGCAGAGCTTGTATTAGAGTAGGGGGCAGGCAATTCGAACACCTATTGTAATAAAAAAAATAAAGATTACAGCATGCTCAAATTGTGGTTTCAATTATTACATACCAAAAGAAACATTTAAATACATTTATATTTTATTTTTAACTTTTATGTTCTAGCAAAGAAGGGCTCTTGATACATAACTAGCAATAACTTAATAATTTTCAAATAAAAATATCGCGTGTAATACCGTTTTAGAAATCGCATAAAGTAGGCATGTTTTCAAAATTGTTGGCCACCCAGGTCACTATACGTTTTTTTTTCACCAGCGGTGCTCAAACTTAGACATTAAAAACAGACATTTGCTATTCTGGTTTTTTAAAACCTTTTGTAAAAAAAACAGCAATAGCTGGTCATGAATTGGGTAGGACGTCAGCAAGGCCCAACATTCAGGAATATTTCACAGAAAAAAAAATAAAAAAAATCCTCCATTTGTGGTTGTAGTGTCCAATAATGTGCGTATAGGCAGCAAATTTTTTTTTTTTTAAAGTGTCGTATTTCCAGGACTGTTAAAGATTTTTTATTTGTTATTTTTTTTTCTGAGCGGCGTTTTCCCTCCCTTTATGCACTTGCTGGATTATCCATTAAATATGGGACACCCTGTATAGAAAATACCCAGAACACCCTAAACAAATATCTGCAAATCGCACAAATATTTGTTCCGAGGCGGGAATGCGAAGCGTTCGCCCGCCGCGCCACAGAGGTTGTCCAATATGGGCAAACAGAGTATAATTTTAAACTGAAATGACTGTTATTGGCTTCTATATTGGTCATTATTTGCGGCAAATCATATTTGGTTGAAGAAAACAGCGGATTAATGGCGAAAATAACATCGAAAATTTTGTCCATTCAAGTAATTTCCATGTTATTTTCGCTATTAGTACACTGTTTTCTTAAACCAAATATGATTTGCCGCAAATAATGACCAATATAAAAGCCAACAGCAGTCATTTCAGTGTAAAATTATACGATAACTGGCAATCTGGTAATAGAAGAATGTTTACTCCACGAAAGCATAAAACACTTTCTTGCAATCTGTGAGTGAAAAGGACGAAGTATCACCCCGGTATTGAAGTCACTTCCCTCCCAGGTAGGTATTCTATATTATCAGATACGGAATTGTTGATCTATATTATCTAAAGATTTCAGGTATTGTGAAAGTTAAATAATACTATAAAATCAAATCAAAACAGCCAAGCACTTTTCGCTATAACAGTCCAAGAAAAGGATGCCGGGCCAGTCGGGCTTTTCCGTTAGGTGTTTTTTTAATTAATCCGAGCCGAGCAAGTCGGACCATGGTGAGCCGGGCCGCGGCCCTTTTCATCATTATGTCTCAGGGTGGCGAACGCAGTGCAATGCCACATAGGGCGCGTCCTCGGTAACTTATGAGATAATGCACTGTTCAAGACGGCACCGCTTAACCTCTGAGGACCTCTGTGGCGCGGCTGGCGATGGTTCGCCTGCGACGCAGGAGGTTGCGGGTTCGATTCCCGCCTCGGAAAAAATATTTGTGCGTTCTGCAGATATTTGTTTAGGGTGTTCTGGGTGTTTTCTATGTATAATAAAAAATATCTATCTATGTATTGTATTATATTAAGTATATCAGTTATCTAGTACCCATAACACAAGCTCTGGCTTAGCTTGGGGCTAGATAATGTTGTGTGAAGTTGTCCAGCATTATTTATTTATTTATTTATTTAACATCAAGTTGACCATCTGTTTGTACAATTTGTAATTTCAATTTGTATATAAAAAAACATCCAAACATTGTACCTTTGACGTTTATGTTAATAGTGGGATTACAAAAAACATATGTTATGCTCTTCGACCAAAATAATAATTATGCTATGGCCTATGTACTTTTCAAGTAAAATAATAATTATGCTATGGCCTATGTACTTTTCAAGTAAAATAATAATTATGCTATGGCCTATGTACTTTTCAAGTAAGATAATAATTATGCTATGGCCTATGTACTTTTCAAGTAAAATAATAATTATGCTATGGCCTATGTACTTTTCAAGTAAAATAATAATTATGCTATGGCCTATGTACTTTTCAAGTAAAATAATAACTATGCTATGGCCTATGTACTTTTCAAGTAAAATAATAATTATGCTATGGCCTATGTACTTTTCAAGTAAGATAATAATTATGCTATGGCCTATGTACTTTTCAAGTAAAATAATAATTATGCTATGGCCTATGTACTTTTCAAGTAAAATAATAATTATGCTATGGCCTATGTACTTTTCAAGTAAAATAATAACTATGCTATGGCCTATGTACTTTTCAAGTAAAATAATAATTATGCTATGGCCTATGTACTTTTCAAGTAAAATAATAATTATGCTATGGCCTATGTACTTTTCAAGTAAAATAATAATTATGCTATGGCCTATGTACTTTTCATGTAAAATAATCCATTGTGGTGCGCGTTGTAAGGCCATTTTTAGGGTTTTGTAACTAAAAATTACGAAACCCTTATAGATTCGTCATGTCCGTCTGTCTGCCTGTTCGTGTATGTCACAGCCACTTTTTTCAGAATATAGTTTCTAGAATATAGAGCTAGGCTGTTGAAACTTGGTAAGTAGATGTATTCTGTAAGCCGCATTAATAATTTGACAAAAAAAAATAAACAGTAAATTTTTGGAGTTCCCCATACATAGAAATGAAACTCAAAAAAAAAAAAACATCAAACCCATACGTGTGGGTATCTATGGATAGGTCTTCAAAAATGATATTGAGGTTTCTAATATATTTTTTTTCTAAACTGAATAGTTTGCGCGAGGGACACTTCCAAAGTGGTAAAAAGTGTACCCCCCCCCCCATAACTTCTAAAATAAGAGAATGATAAAACTAAAAAAAAAAATATGTATGTTACCATGTAAACTTCCAACGAAAATTGGTTTGAACGAGATCTAGTAAGTAGTTTTTTTTTTAATACGTCATAAATCGTAATCCATCCAAGAACTTTTATATTATGCCTAATGCAATTTTTCTTGTCCACCCATCTATATTGGTTTTCATGTGGAAAGGACCACGGAGACTTAAGAGTACTCGTATCTTTCCCGAGAACAATTATGAACAAGCAGAAGTTTTGTCTTTTTATTTCTCTTTCAAAAATCTCCACTGAAGGTGGAGCCCTGAATCATTACTCTATGAAGAACCCTCCGAATGAAGGGGTTGTTCAGTGCGGCACTGAAAGGATGCAACTTGTTTGGAAATGTTCGCAAGCCATTTCTCGCTGAGATTTTTTCCTCCATTCATTTTATGGTAGCTAAGTTGTATTGAGATACAATTTTATGAAAACACACTTACAGACGTAGTTTTGCCTATTTTCATAGAAACTCGTCGCTGCCCTTGCTGTTATAAAAGTTATAATACAAGAAAGTAAATTTTGCCTGAACATTTACATCTGAATAATAATGTCATTAACTTTGTAATTGCAGAAAGGACAAACTAAGCATAAAATAGAGTGTACTAAATGAATATAACCCAGTAAACCACACTATATGTGTTTTTAATATAATATTGAATCTAGAGCGATAAACCATTCAGAGAAATGTTGATTAAAATTTAAATAACTTTATCTACACTCAAATCGAAAAATTCGAATTACGAATTCAAAGACGCTTCTATACGGACGCACTTTATAGACACATATGCATAAAATTAAGAATAAAACTCATTATAGTGCCGCCAACTGTATCATAAAACTCATTATAGTACCGCTATCTTTTTTTTTATTAATTAATTAAACTAGTCTATGGTTATAGCCTGAATATGAAAAAAAAGGCGCACGCATACGCAGTTCGAACTGTGAAAAAATGGCGTACGGATGCGTAGTTTGAACTTAATTTCCCGCGCTTCCCATACATTTTTTTGTTGTAACCTACCTACTTTGTTTAATTTAAATTTTTCCTATGAGTGAAGATAAAGTAATGTATGAAACTGCATATAAATTAGGTATTAAAACACTCGAGTCAACCTATTCTCAAACAGACTCTCGTGTTTTAATACCCCTTCTTATATGACAGTTGCATAAACTACTATTATGAACAAGTGTTCCTATTTGTTGCATAGCCCGTGGAACCTACTTAGGAGATTAGTTTAGAGTCTTCTGTTATAGCTGACTTCACCGTCTGCTATGCAAATTATACGCCTTTTACCTTTTTTTTTTTTTTTTTTGTCGAGGTGAAATCTGCCTACAGATACCGTATTGCATTGAGGGTGCAATACGGTTATGTGAGGTTCACGGACTCGTGGACTCACTAAAACACCCCGGTGGCCATCCTCTGCGCATGTCGATGGGCTCCGGGATCTCCTAAGGAACGCACCGGTGCCCATCTCGCGCGACGCCCAACAGGGCCCATCCCGTGGTTGGCCAAAAAGCCAACCACAAACACTCCCTCCAAATGTGGCAGCACAGGGTCCACTCTGTGCTGCCACCATCCAAAGGCTCGTAGGAGGGTGGCCAGAGCCCTCACTCCGACCACCACGCGAGCCCAGTGACATTTCTCTCCTCCACCACGAAAACGTGCTCGTGTCATCGTGGCGAAAGAGGGAGATGTCACTTTCTACCTGGCCATCATCTATCTTCCGAACGTAGCTCGGCGGGAGTGGCACCAGCTACGCCCGGAAGGTAGAGAGGGCAAACTACCTTTTCGCCGTTTATTCCCACATTTGAGTTTGGATTAATCCAAAGTCAAACAAGGGAATAAACAGCCCTTCCCTGCTGTCTCATCATCCAGGCATAGTAGGGAGCCACTCTGCCTGGGTGATGAGAGGGCAGCTCCTCCCCGTTGCGAGTGGCGTCACGCTCGATGGATCGAATGTGCCGCCAGTCACAAACAAGGGTACTCCACCTCACCCATCGGGCACCTCTGAGCGGCCCTCTCACTGTGCCCTCTGCTAATCAGAGGGACACGCGGAGGGCCAGCTGCCTTCCCACCCCAAATATGGGGAGAACGCCTAAGGTTGGGGTCAGGGCGATAGTCGGTCCACTCTCCAACTCCTCGCAAGTTAGAGAGCCAACACACCACCACCCCAACCCCAACACTCCATCCCGTTGGCGGTCTCTTTCCCTTTCACTGCAGAGATCTGCCATGCAGTGATCTGGAGAGAGACCGCCTGTCTTCCCTCCGTCGTATCCTCCAGATGAACTTCGAGTACACCTAGAGGATACGAAGGAAACGCCTCCCCGTTTGCAAGTGGAAGCAAACTCACGAGGGTTATGAGTTCACTGCCAGTCTCAAACAGGGGTACCTACCTACCTACCCACCAAACCACCGACGAGGCGCCACCCCACCCAGAATCCCGCAAGAAAACTGACTCATACAGCCGGCTCACGGAAACTGAGCGAAACGACACCTCATCAACAGTTCAGTGGGCACCTACACCAACACGGTCCCTAGTGGACCGTGAAGGCGCCTGATGGTTTCAGTTACGTCTATTCCAGAAAAAATAGACCAAAAACAGGCAGCAACCACGTAAAGGATGACCACCAGACTTGCCTTGGGGATCTCAGCGACCCGCGCTCCTACCAAGACCATTCGCCTCCTTGCCAACTCACTCTTGAGCGGGCAAGGAAGGCCTGCATTTATCCAAAACCGGAGTTAGGCCGCAGCAACTATTAATGGATAAACACAGACCCGCCCATACGCCTATTACCTACGCTTATGTCAACTGGTTGCATTGTCACTTTGAAGGTAGGTACGATATTTTCATGATCGTTGTGCTTTGTTAGTCATTTATTTATTTATTTACGTCTGTAAATTTGTATCCACCGTGTATTCCTTATTACTTATATGATTATTCTGTTTTGTTCCGTTTCTAAAACTATAATTTACTTAACTTATCTTAATTAACTTAACTTAAATTATCTTAACTTAATTTACCATAAAAGCATAATTATTTTAAGGATAGGTACCAAAAATGGTATGGTATAATCTCATTAGCATTATTTAAAGTGAATATTATTTTCAGATAAATTACAATGTCCATACAGTTACCTGACAATTATGTCAATTATAAAATCGTAATTACTATTGCAATATATACATATAGACAAATTAATTCAAAGAGTCGTTCAATGCTGGAATGGAATTTAGCACTTCATCTATCTACATCTACACTAATATTATAAAGAGGAAAGATTTGTATTTTTGTATGTTTGTATGTTTGTAATGAATAAACACAAAAACTACACTGCCGATTTCAAAAATTCTTTCTACATTGCAAAGCTACATTCACCTTGAGTGACATAGGCTACCAGGGGGGGGGGGGGGGGAGGGAGGGGTGTATTGGTTTTGTTTTTCATCCTGAAACTACCCGTGCGAAGCCGGGACGAGTCGCTAGTCATTTATTTACAAGAGAGTTGCTTGTTGAAAAACAAATAAATTGCGTCGTGAAACATTTTTACATTCGAGCTTATTCATTCGAGATATTATTCTAGACTTTTAATTCGAGATTGATCTACGTATCATGAGCTCGCACGTGACTTTAAGAGCTAACTTTGACTAGTTGATGAGTTTGAAAAGTTGACTTTATGAAATAAATCGATTACGAGTTTACCCTTCAAATACTAAATGTTAGCTTATGACGAATTTACCATAAAACGAATGGGCCTTAACCCAATATGCAAAGACTTTATTTTTATTATGTCTTTGTCTTTTCATTAGGGGCTGCATTACGCAAGAGATATAAAATATGACCCAAGCAGAACAATATTCAAATAAACACTCTAAAACTGTACTACAACATCTACTCCTTATTTGACTCGCTACACGACGCATATAAACGGTGAAGACTACAAGGCTGATTCACAAGTTAGAAGTAAATACAATAATTTTCCGTTTAAGAATAAAAGGAAGATGTCTGACCGAATAAATCAAACTAATACTCACCAAAACGCGCTTTTATTTTCAAGCCACTCATTTGTTGACAAGTTAGTATTCTACCCATCATCGTCATTATAACGGCATTACGATAATTTGCGTGAACTATACGGCACGTTTAAAATTCCTTGCGGCTCGGTCACGCGCTGAAGGGTTAACATCTAGCGGGAGAGCCTTTTCGTAATTTATTCAAATAAATTTTGGACATGCCACGCGATGAGAAAATTGCCCAGTTAGACCGCTTGCACACATTACTCGTTTTAACCAGATTCACAATATATAGCTATCACTTAGTCAGTCCTTAGTTCACAATTTACGAGTGATGCCTCCTGTCGCCATTTTGTTTTTCGCATCTTGCACCGATATGCTGCAGGCACTATTCGCATCTTTCACCGATATGCTGCAGGCACTATTCGCATCATGCACCGATGTGCTGCAGGCACTATTCGCATCTTGCACCGATATGCTGCAGGCACTATTCGCATCTTGCACCGATATGCTGCAGGCACTATTCGCATCTTGCACCGATATGCTGCAGGCACTATTCGCATCTTGCACCGATATGCTGCAGGCACTTTTCGCATCTTGCACCGATATGCTGCAGGCACTTTTCGCATCTTGCACCGATATGCTGCAGGCACTATTCGCATCTTGCACCGATATGCTGCAGGCACTATTCGCATCTTGCACCGATATGCTGCAGGCACTTTTCGCATCTTGCACCGATATGCTGCAGGCACTATTCGCATCTTGCACCGATATGCTGCAGGCACTTTTCGCATCTTGCACCGATATGCTGCAGGCACTATTTGCATCTTGCACCGATATGCTGCAGGCACTATTCGCATCTTGAACCGATATGCTGCAGGCACTATTCGCATCTTACACCGATATGCTGCAGGCACTATTCGCATCTTGCACCGATATGCTGCAGGCACTATTCGCATCTTACACCGATATGCTGCAGGCACTATTCGCATCTTGCACCGATATGCTGCAGGCACTATTCGCATCTTGCACCGATATGCTGCAGGCACTATTCGCATCTTACACCGATATGCTGCAGGCACTATTCGCATCTTGCACCGATATGCTGCAGGCACTATTCGCATCTTGCACCGATATGCTGCAGGCACTATTCGCATCTTGCACCGATATGCTGCAGGCACTATTCGCATCTTGCACCGATATGCTGCAGGCACTATTCGCATCTTGCACCGATATGCTGCAGGCACTATTCGCATCTTGCACCGATATGCTGCAGGCACTATTCGCATCTTGCACCGATATGCTGCAGGCACTATTCGCATCTTGCACCGTTATGCTGATATTTAACATCAGTCAATGAGTCAGCTAATTTGTCACTAACCATACCTATCGAAGTAGGACCTTTATCACAAAGAAGTACTAAAAAAATCCGATGCTAATTTCCTAAACATTTTTATTTATAAAAACTTGCCTCCATTAAAGACTTTATTCATGGAAAATTCAAAACCTCAAAAACTTCAAAACTATATAGTTTCGTTGTGCTAATATTCCACGTGACCCCTTTTACACAGGAAGCGGTTAAAATTTGAGGACAAAAATAAATATTACCTACCTTTCCAAAATCTTAGAACATACCCACATGGGGGTGCTTTGGACCTGCCATGAGGTGCCACCGGTTATCTTCTATTTACGGGGCTCCATTATCATTCTATGTACTCGTACTTCTGCTGGATACAGGATGTGAAGAGTATCTGGCAAAACCAGCAAAAACTCGGTTAGAATTAGAACAGCCGTAGATCAAGCTAATTGTTGTGACTTAGGGGAGACATTACAAGAAAAACACGTTTTCTGGGGACTACAATTAAGTCCATAAAAAAATTACACACTTTAGAACGTATCGTGTACTCTCTCCTTTATAATTCAAAGCTTAACGTTCTCGTGTTGTCAAAACGGTCTCAGTGGTCATTAGGTAATTTCGTAATGGAAGGCTAACAAATTGTATTCCAACTATATCTAACCTACGATACCGATGTGGTTTTTCCGGCCTAAGATGGAATGTTTTACACTACTTCTCCTCACGTGGACGTCGTAAAATACAAAGGAATATTTTACATTAGGGGAAGGACAACAGCGTTTCGGCCGCGATGAAGCATCGAACAGTGTACATAATATCACCAATCCGTTAGCCAAGGGTGGTCTAATGACCACGCTAATTTACTTAATTAATAAATTTATTGTTTAATTAATTAGTGATTAATAAATCCATTTTTGTAATACTACCATAATGATGGAACAAGCAGATGGCCCACCTGATGTTAAGCGGTAACCTCTGCCTATGAGCAGTGCATTACCTCATAGGTCACGTAATTGTCAATACGCCCCATATAAGTGCACGCTATGGGGGAGGCCTCGTCCAGCATCTACGCCTGATGAACCATCATCAGGCGTAGATGCTGAAAGAAAATGGTGGAACAGGCTATCATCATCAACACCAGTTGATGATGATAGCCTGTTCCACCATTTTCTTTCGGGGTCAACTACCTTCACCAAGTATTTCAAAAACAACAAGTTCAAATCTTGTATTCGATAAACTATAAATATAGTGAAAACTTGTGTTAACAACAAATTTATGTTTTAGAAAAATTAGGATTATACACTAAGTACCTACTTTACTATTCTCCTTTCTTTTTTTTTTTTTTTCATTTCTATAACTAATTTACGTATTTGATGATCAAGCTAAAGTTCTTGTCAAATTTGTAGAAAAGTTGTAGGTCTGTTTAGCTTTGCTTCACACGAATACACAGTTGAAGAATGAGACCAAGGACTTATTCAAATAAAAAAATGGATTAAGTAGGTGAGTAAATCATAACACATTTTTATATTTGTCTTCGTAGACCCGTATATCTTACGATCAGCCTGTAATAAGTAGAAGTGTTGAATACAGACTTAAATGGCACTAAAACTATGTACCAAATCAACAGTTCGAACTTTGAAACCCAAGTACTTACAGATAGGAAAACATACATACGTATCACAAAAATACATAAACACCTTTTCCGGAAAAGACTCACACGCGATGTCTTATTATGGCCTTCTCTGTCCAACTCCTACCTAGATTTTTTTGCTATCTCTGTCTCACTGCTATCGATTATCTGAGCCCGCTCAGTAGAAGGCCGAAGCGCTTACGCAACGGACGCGTCAATATAGCAAGGTCAATGACGTAGTACCGGTCTTTACCATGTTGTTTAATAAATAGTGATTTTATTTGAGGCTGTGGTATAGTTTACAAATACTGTGTTATTATGATATTAGACAAGGAGTTTTAAACTGAACTGTGATATTAATAATTAACAAAATGAAGCTTGGAAAGAAGATAGTACTATTTACGTTATTTGCAATGAATCTAGTAGACCAGCCGGCTCCCGAAGTAGAGATTGAACAAGGGATTTTGAGCGGTATTATCAGTGCAGATGGCTCTATTTTAGAATACATCGGAATACCATACGCCACTACTAATAGTGATACAAGGTTCAAGGTGTGTTTTTTATCATTTTATCATCTCATTTACCGATTACATTTAAGGATACAGATAAATTTTGACTATCAATATAACATAAATAATTACTCAAATAAGCAATACAGTACCAAACTGTGTCGCAATCTAATTTTATTATACCAAGAATTATATTATCTAACATAGGTACCTACTAATATACTGGGTGTTTTCTATGTATAATAAAAAATATCTATCTATGTATCGTATTATATTAAGTATATCAGTTATCTAGTACCCATAACACAAGCTCTGGCTTAGCTTGGGGCTAGATAATGTTGTGTGAAGTTGTCCAGCATTATTTATTTATTATTTATTTATTTAATAGTAATATCAGGTACTTACCTAATTGAGCAGACGAAGTCGCGAGCGGGTCAGCTTGTATTTGTATAAGTTGGACTGGCAATGAGCAGGCCATTCTAGCTCGTAGAAGTTTGTTTTATGGAACAGTTAGACAAACTTGCCTACCTGATGTACAATGGTCACCATCGCCAATGGACGCCAGCAACACCGGGAGAATTTTCGATGCATTGCTTGACGCGTTACCTACAAAGAAACCTTTAAAAAAGTGGGTCATTTCGTTACCAAAAGGGAAAATCTCTGATGGTAGCTCTTTCCACAGCTTATCACCGACATCCGTTGGGATTAACGGTTTTCGAGTGACCATGACGAACCTAACAACGGTGACGCAGAGTAAGAAGTCCCCCATCTGTATGGGGATGGACCGACGACAGTTTAATGATTGCAGGACCGTTAACTATGGCATTCTAAGAGGAATTAAGTACTGTGTCCAGCAATCGACTTCTAAAGGATGATGATGATAATAAGGATATCCTCATATCCGTTAGGGGATCCTACTAGGATAATTAATGTAATAAGCAATTCTGTGTTATTTGATACATGTAGAAAGCAAGTGAAATCTGTTTCACAATCATGCACGTTATATAGGTACAAGTAACTGATGTAAATTGAAATTGAAATTTGCATCAGTCGTACTCTTGTTGTACTGACAAGATCAAGGTTGCAAAAATAATACATGCCCGAATACATTATGTATTATGTTAATATAATATGAATTAATTATGATAAAACTCATGTATATACCATTTTTATTATTTAATCAACTGGTACGTTCGTAGTGAAAAATTTAATTTGCATATTTAAGGTCCTAAGGTATTAAATTGTATTCTTTTAAATTGCAGGCCCCGCTACCTCCACCGTCTTGGGAGGGGGTCTACAAAGCTACCAGAGAATACTCGTGTCCTTCACCTCAGCCGGGTCTTGGCGGCGTCTCAGGCATCGAAGACTGCCTTAAAGTCAACGTCTACGTACCGGCTTTAGCCAAAACACCAATACCTGTCATGGTCTTTGTCCACGGAGGAGCATTCTACCTCGGCAGTGGAGGAAAACTCATGTACGGCCCAGAATTTCTCGTTAAACAAGACGTAATCCTAGTGACATTCAACTACAGACTTGGAGTCCTAGGTTTCACGTGCTTGAACATTCCAGAGGCACCAGGGAACGCTGGGCTGAAAGATCAAGTTGCAGCTTTACGATGGGTAAAGAAAAATATTGCTGCTTTTGGCGGGGACCCTGATAATATAACAATATTTGGCCAAAGTGCCGGGGCAACTTCAACATCAATGTTGCTTGCTAGTGAAACTACTGTAGGACTTTTCAATAGAGCAATAGTACAAAGTGGCTCGGCTATCGCCAGTTGGGCAATTAATCGAGACCCAGTGTGGGTAGCAAGTCTTATTGCTAAGGAACTAGGGTACAACACTACAGACCCTCATGAATTATATGACATATTTACGAAGATGCCTTATAAAGATTTAGTAGCTGCCAGGCCGAGAAAACCACTTGGAAAGTTTTTAGATACGGAATTGCTTCACTTGCCGTGTATAGAGAAACCTTTCCAAGATAAAGAAGCTTTTATAAAAGAGTTACCATTCAACATAATAAGTAAGAAACCAAAAAACATACCAGTTATATATGGGTCTACAAGTAAAGAAGGTCTATTTCTGATAAGAGTCAACGCAGAAGATTACCTGAAAGATGCTGAAACGAAGTACATTTTTGCATCTGATTTGAAGTTTCCTTCGGATAATGAAGCTCATAAGGTAGACAAACGGGCTAGAAGGTATTACTTCGGAGAAGAGAAAATGAGTATGCAGAATTTGATGAATATTTCAGACATGATGACTGATCTGTATTTTGAGAAGCCAGTGATTTTGGAATCAGCGGTTATGATGAATAAAAATGATGCTCCCGTATATAATTACTATTTTAACTACGATGGCGGGAGAAACTTCTTGAAATATCTCACTGGTCATCAAAATGAAACTGGTGCTTGCCATGGAGACGAACTTATGTATCTTTTCAAGGGGAGGATATGGCCTTTCATGATCAACAGCCGAGATCAAAAAATGATTGAAACTATTACTAGAATTTGGAGTAATTTTGCTAAATATGGGTGAGTTCTTAGATAAGTTTAGGTACTATCTTATATAACAGTATTATGTACCAGTTTATGTGGATTTGAAAATAAGAAAGAAAGAAAAAACATTTATTTGTGCCAACAAACAAAATTCCACACAAAATTGACACACACACACACAGAAACAAAGCTTCACTTTCTGTATATTTCTGTGTCAATTACAACAATTTTCTTGTTTATTTTGTAACACGAGAAAATTTCAGCCACTGAACCTATATTACAAAATTAATGATTCCAAAATTTATTTTTGGTTAAATATTTTCTTCTTTTTCGATGGGATAAGATTTGTCCTGGCTGCTAGCTTACTTAGGGAATGTATTATTACTGGAAGAAAGCGTTAGCAGATTCAGTAGTGGGAAGCAATGGCGGCCATGAGCTCACCACTCGTCACGTCTATATCGCACGATGGTGCAACCCACGGTGAAAAGAGGTCCATTTGAGGCTCTGCCTACCCTTTCGGGGAAAAATGCGTGTGTCTATGCATGTGTATGTATTTTCTTATTCATTTATTTTCTTAAGGTTAAGGTTATCCTATCAATTACATCGTAAGTATTTTTTGAAATCAATTTTTGTTGTACTCAATAAAAAAAACAATTAATTTTCAGGGATCCGACGCCGCCATCTGATCAGGATACATCAGTTCGGTGGATTCCCAGTACTAAAGACAAATTCAACTTTTTGTACTTCGAAGACGAATTGAAGATGGGCCCATTACCAAACCCAGATACTTATCGGTTGTGGAAAGATATCTACGACAAATATAGAGATGTAGATTTTAAGCCAAAGTGATAAAGAAGTATTACTCAATTAATGTAAACATAATATTATAGAGAAATATTTTAGTTCAAAATAAACTGGCCCAAATAAACAAATTATAAAATTTAAAACACCGACTATTTTCAGTGTTCCATTATAATTGAAATAAAAATGGAACACAATGGAAATCGGTGTCACGCATAATATAGAACCCCGAAGCGAATCTCCCCCGTCTCTAATCACGATTAGATGTCGTCAAAGGAATAAATAACAAAAGCTGTCTTTCTTTAAAAAATAGTGCGAGCTGATGATATGGGAAACTGCTGCACCAATTTCCACCAAACATACCAAAGAACCATCTCAATGACACCATCTTTCATACAAAAAACCGCATTGATATCTGAGTAACCGTCCCGTAGCTACGTGGCAACACAGAGACATGCATACAGACAGACAGACATGCTGTGGCAGGGATGACGAACCTTTATGTATCAACGTGCCATTTTTTCTAAAGAAATGTTTAATGAGGCTGTATATGGCCTTATAAGCCATATAGACCACCTTTTGTTTATATTGAGCTAGTCATGTTAAATTACAGTTCAAAATCGTTTATAACACAAAACAACTTTAAACTACAGTTGCATTTTCTCATTTTGTTCCTCAACCTCGTTACTTTGAACTAACATGCAAACCGTTTCGATCGGTGGTATGCATGCAGGGCATTTGAGCGATTTGCGTTCCTCTCAAAACCATTCGCCTACTTGCCAACTTTCTCTAAGCGGGCAAGGAAGGCCTGCATTTATCCGAAACTGGAGTTAGGCCGCAGCATCCACAGACCCGCCCACCTTAAGTTATATACATCAAAGTAGTTTGAGCTTTAAAATAACGAGCAGATGGTAAGCGGCCTGACGGCATGACTCTTGTTATGTGGGAGAAGGTTAAGCCTTTGGTGTGGGACGCTACATGCGTTGATACCCTTGCGCCATCTCATCTGTCCGGGACATCAGTTAGGGCCGGTGCGGCGGCAGATTCCGCTGAGGACCTCAAAAGACGCAAATATGGAAGTCTCGACAGAGCTTACTTATTTGAGCCTTTCGGGGTCGAGACTCTGGGTCCGTGGGGTTCCGGGGGCCCTTCGCGTTTTCAAAATTATTTCAGGGCATCTGGTCAAAGCGACGCGTGACCCGAGAGCTGGCTCTTATCTGGCTCAACGCATTAGTATTGCCATTCAGCGTGGCAATGCAGCCAGCATCTTAGGGACGCTTCCGTCTAGATCAGTTGAGCTACCTTTAGATCGCTTGCAGCGGTTTTCAGGTAGCACATCTGTTTCATATGTATTTTGTACATACCTTGTATTATTCTTTCTGTAAATAAATGTATTATTTTACGAGCAGATTAGATTAATTATTAAAAAAAGTTGCAAGGACGCTTCGCTCACTCAGTCAATAAGTAATGATGCCACCGGCCAAACCGCTTCTAGTGGGGCAAGTTTATTCGCAGTTTATTCTTGTCTAAATATCTCTATTTAATCGACTCCAAAAAGGAGGAGCTTATTAGTTATTAATTATAAAAAATACTGTTAATCTTTCAGGATCTTTTTATTACGTACAGCGTATACATTCAAAACTCAACGAGCACTATCAATGTCCCTCGTGTAAATGTTGTTGAAATGGAAGAACTAAAAGTAGCTATATTCTAAAGCCATCTAACAAGATATACTGTTCGAAGTTCAGAAATTAATCCAACGTAAGCATCTTGAGATTCAAGTGATTTTTAATTAAAAACTCGCCACGAAATATAATTTTAATAAGCAATGAAAATATAAATTTAGCCTCAACATTATGAATTGAAAGAGTAAAGTTGGTGATAAATAACGGCTAAGTCGTCCCGGGGTTATCTTTTTAAGCGGCACGGTACTGCTGGGATCGTAAATTTAATTTTATTGCATAATACTTATAAAATTTAAGCAATTGTAGACCCCCTCCTTAACAGTTAAGGGGCTCTAATGAAAACATCGTAGGAGATAACGCAGGAAACGTCCTGTTGGAAATTCACAGCGTGCGTTGGGGAGCAGTTATTTTGAGTGTTTGTAGTAGAAATACCTACCTACCTACGTTGGAAGTAGAAATTACCGCTGTTTAGAAGTAGGCAATCATAGGAAAGGAGTATCCTTAAAAGATGGGTTAGCTTGAATTAGCGAGCCCGGTTTTGCAAACATTTTTTTATTTTTCGGATCATTTTAATTGTGTCCGATCACCGTGGCACGGCGGATTGAGTAGCCGGGTGATATTCGAGAGGTTGCAGGTTTGATAAATAATTTTGTGGTCTGCAAATAATTGTTCTGGGTATGGTAGTTCTTATTATAGGTACTTACTGATTTTATTGTGTAGGTACTAGCGGTCGTACGCCTCTAACCCGCGTTAGTTTCCTGAGGGTACTGATTTCATTTTGTACTAGCATTTCACTCACATTTTCATTCCCTTTGGTTTAAGTCACCAAAGTTTAAAAATACTATAAGCTATTTTATGCTTATAGTTTTGGCAGTAGGATCACGCTTACAGTTCCGTCCGAATCCTCTTCTTTGACAGGTTGAATTTTTCCAATAACTGATATATTATATTGTAGTGATTCAGTTCTATATAAAACATCAATGAATAATACCAATTTTTTTAATTTTGTAAAACAGTGTTTGCTAATTGTATCGCTATCCTTACAATCTCTAATGCTACTCTTCAGTCAGAATTGTATATATTATTCAGAATAATCTGGTTCGAAATTCTAATTCAGTAGCTCAGGATTTATTAATCTGTGGCTCGGGCATGTACCTAATACCTGACTATGTAATATTCTGTGACTGATCTGTATTAGTCCAATTCAAAAATCATACCAATTCAGTATTTGCTATTTGTATAGCAAATACTGAATTGGTATGTTTTTTTTGTTGTTGTTGTTAAATCACGTTTGCCCTGAGATGAGACTGGCTAGCCCGATTTTTAGCCCCCGTAAACCCCCATATAGCAAATTTCATCGAAATCGTTACAGCCATTTCCGAGATCACAAAATATATTTTATTTATATTTTTACAAATATTGGTCGTTTTATAGGATAGGATAACATCTATAATTTTCTAAGGAAATTAGAGAAACGTCAACGTCAAAACGGAAATGAACTTAAACGTAACCGAAACGTGTGAGATAGCCCAGTTCATCACCACTCCGACGCGAACTTTAACCATATAATTTTGAACAATATTCTAAAAGAATATAACTTATACCCGACTCCAACTTTATACCCCTGTGTACGCTAAATTATATTTTATAACGTTTTATCCAAAGTTTGGTACAATTTGGAATTGAATGCTGAATATTTGAAGACTCTTTGTAAAACATGTAGATTTTACTTAATAAATTGTTGAAACCACAGACAAAGCTAATAAATATTATTTCGTTGCGGAATGGGGTGATAACTTGGGCGCAGTCCAGTTTACCATCAGTACAGGTTGGACATTTACTAAAGGCGCTATAGGATCAACGAAAATTATTGTATGAGGCGAAGAAGGCGAGAGCACGCTCCGATACCGTGTTTTTGAGAACACAAAAATATTATTTTTTTAAATTTTGTTGATGAATTCGCCAATTCAATTAATAATTTAGCAAATGATTGAAAAATTTAAACTTGTAATAATAAATCTAAAATTGGATTTCAATTTTAAAGAGGTGGTATCTTTGTTTTTTTTTATAAGTGAAGTAATTAAATTTGTGTATTGAATTTTTGATTTCTATAAATATATAATTATAATTCTGTAATTTCTGTAAGAAGAAAAAAAAATTTGGTATCTATAGAGATACCATATTTTTTTTTGAATTTATTATTTCTATAAATATATAATTATAATTCTGTAATTTCTGAAAGAAGAAAAAAAAATATGGTATCTATATAGATACCATATATTTTTTTCTTCTTGGACACTATAAGAACTATCAAAAACTTAAAAATTCTAGAGCGCAAGTTAATAAAAATTTCTTAAAACTATAGCGCCTTAACGGAATAACCCACTTGGACAATGGATGGTAATAAAAACTGATTGGAACTGTTGATTTGTATGATCTAAGGATTCTAAGGTTACAATATTTAAATAAGTTAAATAAAATAATGGAATAAAATTAAAATACTTAACAAATTTAGCTTAATAGGTCCAAAGTGCATGGCCAACCGGGCTTTTCCGTTTGGTAATTAGAAGTCAATTTAAGCGAGGCTAACTGGTACTCCCAATAACTTGAGCTCTACAGTTGTAGGTACCTGGTCATTACATTGCTTAAACAGTGTTTATCTACGAATAAGGGTTTTCATGATCTAGCTATTGTTGATCGCGTCTTCTTTCATCGTCATATATTAATGGTGATGTCTCATCGCCATCAGCCATTACGCATCCACTAGACTGATGAAGGAAGCCTCCCCTAAAATATTAAATGGGTGATTAACGATAATCACCATGCAGATGATTATCGTTATCGGTCGCAGTATTTGCACTGTCCAACTGCTGGTTTAATCCCTGAAACTCCTCCCTTGTTGCAATGAGATACCTATAGTCTTAAATATGCTATACCTGATTAAAGTAGGTACCTCATTCCAAAATCCGATATACTCTCACTTCATCGAATTCCAACATAACCGCATTGTGTTTAGTCTTGCATGTAAAATAATCCGCATTTGCCATTCATTGCACTTTAGATAAAGCTCAGACATTTTTATTTTCCCATGTAAAACGTACCTTACACTGTTAAAACCATCACTCGATTTTAAACCTTACTGGGGTATAATACAGCTGAAAATTGTACGGTAGCTGAGTTTGAAATGGAGATTGCAAGACAATTTTTCGATTTTGAAAGGGACGCTGCAAACGCGCTTATTTTCTGCAGATTTGTATTCATTTGAAACGTTGTGTGTGAAACTCGTCTTTTTGTGGTATTCGAGAAGTTTTGCTCTGAATTTAGCTTCGTTCCTCTTAATAATCAACTTTTACTAAGCGTTAAAGCTTACCTTACTGGATGTTTTTAATTAAGCTACTTACTCACAAAATGGCAAAAATACTGGGGGCATAATTCTAATTAAAGTTTTGCGGTATTTATTTCAACGTGCTCTTGAACAGTGACTACAAAATGCACGACGCAGTGTATGATTGCCCTCTCTCGATGATGATGATTTGACGACATTTGAAAGGTTGCAAGAACTCGGTGGGTGGAGGTGGCTCAATCCAGTTTGTCGTGGCATACTATGAGGGAGGTATATGTCTAAGTGGACGTCTACAGGCTATTGATGATAATGATTTAGGCATAAGTAGAAGTAGTCCTGATCGGTGGGCAGCGGCAGTTGTCGCACTATGCCTCATGCGGATGGGTGACGAGGCTGAGGCAGGCCTAAGAAACATGTCCCCCGGATTCAGAGGGTAGTGGGTGCTCTGCATAGACTACTACCAAATCTCGGGGGACCTAGGGAGGGCGTTCGCCGCCTCTATGCGGGGGTGGTGCGATCGATGGCTCTCTACGGAGCACCCGTCTGGTCTCGAAGACTAGCGGGTGTTAGGCGCTATAGGCTATTATACTATAGTCTACAACGTCCTATAGCCATCCGGATCGCACGGGGGTATCGAACGATATACCTAGAGGCGACCACCATCTTGGCGCGGTTCCCGCCCCTCGACATCTTGGCGGAGATGGACGCACGCGTGTACGTCCGTCTCAGACAGGGTGCCGCGGGTGAAGCCGCGCCAGCTGAAGTGCGGGTGCAGGAGCGCCGACGTGCGCTCGTTGAATAGCGTGAGCGCCTTGATGAGCCGCGAAGCTCACGCCAGCGCGTCGTCGGTGCCATTGCGCCAGACCTCGAAGACTGACTGGGAAGGAAACATGGGAACGTCACCTATAGGCTTACCCAGGTACTTACCGGGCACGGGTGCTTCGGTGAGTATCTCAGTAGGATCGGACGCGAACCGATACCACAATGCCACCATTGTGGGTGGGACTTGGATTCCGCGCAGCATACGTTAGAGCAGTGCTCAGCGTGGTGCGTGGAGCGCGGAATCCTGGTTAACAGGATCGGGCAGGATCTCTCTCTGCCAAGCGGAGTTGAGGCTATGTTGGCAGATGAGACAGCGTGGAAGGCAGTGGCCTCTTTTTGTGAGACCGTTATGGTTCGGAAAGAGGCCGCCGAGCGAGATCGGGAGGCGGCGGCGGGGCGTTGGCAACGGCCGACCCGCGCTGCCTGCCCCCCAGTAAAGGGGGTGTATGGTAGCCCCTGCCAAGCAGGGGCCTTTCTGGTCCGCGGGTGGTTGGAGTGAGGGCTCTGGCTGCCTGTATGCGGATTCCGGAAAGGCAGCGACAACTTGTGGCAAGTTGTCGCTGTGAGCACCAGCGAGGGTGTTGGGCGTGACTATGGAAGTCATGCCCGGGACTGTGCTCTAGACGCAAATGCAAGAGAGGCACCGGTACGTTCCGTATGGAGATCCCGGAGCCCCTTGACATGCATCGAGGCCGGCCACCGGGGTGTTTTTAGTGAGTCCACGAGTCCGTGAACCTCACATAACCCTACCACACCCTCAATGTGGTAGGGTATCTGTTAGCAGATTTTCACCTCGTCACACAAAAAAAAAAAAAAAGGCCTAAGAAACATTGGCGTGACGATAGGGTATATTTCTCAAAAGATACAAGTTACAAGCAACGAGTGTGTAGTCATGGTTACGCGTGATTTCTCTTGCATCTCCATTGCAAAAATAACAGCAATATCATGCAATACACGTAAGTGTTGAGAAATAGTTCCCTGGACCCATATATTACTTTCCTCTATGCCCTGGACTACATCAAGGAGATTTGTAGATCTGGCTACGATGTCTAGAGGGAAGTGGGTAGCAGTGGGATAAGTGAACAGAAAAAAAATGCATAATAATTTTCGTAACTTAAGTTTATTTTAAAAAAACCTTACGGTTTAAATAAATAAAATACTAATGACTTTTATTAAATGTGTAAAATCTGCAGAGTTAAGAGACAAGTATTTTCAATACATCGTGTTGAGGGGCAATTTTTTTTATTTTTTTTTCTTATCCTATATTGTCCCACTGTTGGACAAAGATCTCCCCCAAATACATCCACTTGTCCCTGTCCCTGGCAGTCTCCCACCACTCCTTTTCAAAACCAACAAGAACGTCCCGCCAACGCTTTCTCGGCCGACCACGAGGTCGCCGTCCTTCAGGTATCCAGGGTGTGCTGATGTTCGCGCACCTGCTGGGAAGCATTCGACTGACGTGCCTCGCCCAATCCCATTTGAGCCTGGCTGTTTTTTCACCTACGTCGGCAATACCAGTCAGGGAAAGATTTAAAGCTTAAAAACTTAAAGGAACAAAGCGATGTTTTCTCGCAACTTCCGTTGCTAGTCTGCACAGTACGTAACATGAAAGAACAACAAAGAGCATGGAATGAACGGCGACGGCGCAACGTGACGAACTTGTAAACGAAACGGAGATTTACAGCGGCTTTTCATTTTTACAGAATATTTCAACATTGAAAGCATACTTTTGGACCTTTGCATACTTTGTAGCTTTTATGAGAGTTCATTTGAATAAATGATGCTGTCCTATTAAGTATTCTCTACATAATTCATCATCAGCCGTACATTACTGCTGGATAAAGTGTCCCCCATATAATAATTAAAAAAAAAAAAAAAAAAAAAAAAGACTTTATTTCAGACACTCAGATCCATAATTTGGTTAGTATACAAAAATACAGCACTAATGCATAGGAAGATTTGCCGCTTGGCAGGTGTATGCTACTGTACATTTGCTGGTGTAATCCTTAAAGCTAAGGCCAAACCAACGCGTTCAGCCCGCGTCCTCAGTGGCGTGCGCGGTGGCGATCATAAAATGGTAACACAATGGATCGCCGCGCCACCGTGAACGCCATCGCGGACGCGGGCTGAACGCGTTGGTTTGGCCTTAGCTTAAGTCGTCTCTTATAACATCCATGGAAGGAGAAGGAAGCGCATATTTCTGAGTCGGATAAACCACGGCTCTCTACATTGGTGAATTAAACTTATTTTAACGTTCTCTATTATATAATATTTACTTAATATACCTATGTACTTATATGCAGGTGGTGGAAGATGCCATTAATTCCATTAATTGAGCCCATACTTTTGGCCGAAAGGGGTGAAGTTCCGGAGGTTCAAGGGCCGCCTGTCACGTGATCCCCCGGGCCCCGACGTGTCGGCGATCAGACGTGTGTTAGATTAAGTTATAAATAAAGTGTTTTTATATATATGTTAGTTTCTAAGGTATTTATGTTGATATGGGCTTATTTTTTAGGTTAAGTGCATTTCTCAATAAGCCTATAAATTAAAGATTTTGATTTTGATTGTTTTTTTGATGAATTCAGTACAATATTAATTCATGCTGGTAGAAAGGCAAAGACAAATAGCTGCAACTTATCCATTTCCAATCAAAGTCCTGGAGCCATCAGCCAGAACACCTGGGTTCTTAAAATATGGCTGTTCTAATGAAACGCTTAGCGAATTTACATCTGTCGCACATTTGATTGATGTCGAGTTTTTCTGCAAACTCTGATGAGTTTTATGAGGAATGTCGAGATTGGTGCGGTTAGTTTTAACGAAGTACTTATGTATGGAAAAAGCTAAACTTTCATAATTGTAACGAAGCTTAAAATAAATATAAACGAGAAAAAACTCATATGGAATCTAAACTTGCCATCACATAGAAAAAACAAGTAATTAATTTTGTAAAAATAAAAAAGAACCCTCAACGAAATGAAACGGCTGAACCAATCTTGATCAAACATAGCTATGTTTGATCAAGATTGGTTGAAGTTGAAGAACTAACAAAAAAAAAAAAAAAAACTGTTCATCCGTTCGGCAGCTACGATGCCACAGACAGAGACACACATACACACACACATACACACACGCACACACAAAGACACGTCAAACTTATAACACCCCTTGGTTTTTGCGTCGGGGTTTAAAAATGGAACTTACCTGACCAAATAGTTGAATAATAAGTAGGTATAAGCTAATAGTTAGACAGTTTACTTTGTCCTGTGCATCACGTATTTCTGGAGAAGCGTACCGGAACATAGCCGCGTTCCGGTCTGCAGCCGCAGTGAGCTACGGGACTCTCCAACCAAACACAATGTCCCTACACTGTAGCTATATTTTAACAGTGCTATGGAACGAGCTATGCTCGGAGTTTCCCTGAGGGATAAAATCCGCCACGAAGTTATCCGACAGAGAACTAAGGTCATCGACATAGCTCAGAGAATTAGCAAGCTGAAATGGCAATGGGCTGGGCATATATGCCAAAGAACCGACAACCGCTGGGGTAAACGTGTTCTAGAGTGGAGACCACGTCTTGCTAAACGTAGTGTGGGGCGCCCCCTGGCTAGGTGGAGCGACGATCTGCGTAAGGCGGCTGGTAGAAAGTGGATGGGAAGAGCTGGAAATCGTTCATAATGGCGAGCATTCGGAGAAGCCTACGTACAGCAGTGGACTGATAAAGGCTGATGGTGATTTTAACAGTACCTAATATCAAGTATATTTAGTGTTTATCGCGTTTCCTAATCTTTTTATTTATTTTCTCGACGCTTAGAATGTATTTCAAATACCGTAGTAGTACAATATAACAAGTATTTGAATTATACATGTAAGTTTTATATGTATACTGTTAGTTTATTAGAACTTTCATCTTTTATTACATTGGAAAAGTTTTTCTTTTAGATCCACCGTCGTCCTTTATAGCTTAGCTTATTTCTTTCCATCCAAAAGTTGCCTGGAAGCGATCGCTCTCAGCAATAAGACCACCCACTGTTTTGGCTTTTTTTATGTGTTATTATTTTATGTATTGTTTGTAAAGAGTTAATCTATCTACAATGATGTGCACGTTTAATAATTAAGATGTTTGATTGTGTATATCTAATACACATTATATACTATACTAGTATTACTATTATGTATTTAGTAGGATTTATATTATGAATACAACATAAAACTAGTAGTCTCTTCAAGTCTAGAGTGAATAGGTGCCTTCTAGACCTTTGAGCTCCATCTTCGGCCACATCGTCACTTACCAACAGGTGAGATCGTGGTCAAACAAAGGTCTATCAATGTTAAAAAAAAAAGAAAAAAAAGAAGTTCGCCCTAACGTGAACTCGCGTAGACCCCCGGAGCTCAAAAACACTTGTACCATTCAAGCTCAACTTCGAATTTAAAAATTATATAAACATATTTCACATATCAACGGTTCTGCAGTTTATCGTCTGACAAACACAAAAAAACATTATTATATTCTAATATACATACAGACACGGATTCGTGCAACTTGACTCAGAGCTCGCTTCTCTCGTTCAATTAAAAGGCACTACACAGGGATGAATATACAAGGAGGTAATATTATGATAACTGGGATAATCTCAAAATAGGATGGCGCACTTGTTTTGTAAAACACCTCGGGACGGTCAGAGTAATAGGAGGGAAGCGATAAAACACATTATTATGTAACTTTGCTAATGTGGGAAAAGTTTATATTAGTTCGTATTTCGTTCTTAGTACGTTTTTGTAAAGGCATGTACCTATCTCATCAAGCGGGAAAATAATGAAATAGTAATTGTATAATCTGTCAATGTTTGTTCCGGGTCTGGGTGTTGTGATACCATGGTCCTGGTTGTTCCTGATACCCCACGACACAGGACTATGTTTGTGACTGTTGCGTGTTACGTTTGTTAGATTTGTTTGTTTGAATAACATCCAGAATGTACAAACCCTTACCCATGCCACAGATAAAATAATACTGCCCATGCCACAGACAAAATAATACTATAATCTATGACCACCCATACTTTGCTAATAGGGACTATCTATATGCATACTAAGGCCCGTGAAGCTGTATTCTCGTGTCCCAATAATTTTACTACAAAATTGTTCTAATAGTTTTTTTTTAAAACAACCCTCCGATCCCTACTATTATTCGCCAATTATTTATAGTTTAACCCACCTTATTTAGATCCATAGTTTCTTCTTAGCTTCCTCACACTTATTAACAATTTTTTTTTCATTGTAATTAAAAAACATTTTATAAAATTATTTCTACACATCTAAAAAAACCTACTTAGGATTGTATAGATGCGATACATTCCTCCTCATCCTTAAATTAGGTTGCAAGCACGTACATAAACACAAACATATAGGTAATCAAATAGGAATAAAAAGTAACAAAAACCTATAACAGCGAGTGTGACGAAGAACAATAGACACACACAAACGTGCTTTTTGGTTTACATCGCCGAATAAACGTGTGTCGTGAGTACCTACCCACCTACCTACCTAGTTTTCACTAGAAACGGGATATTTACCATGATTTTTGAGTTTTATATGTTCCCGATATTTCGGCACAGTTGCATGCGCCATGATCACGGGAGAACTGACTAAAGTGTAATAACTTAACACTCGCTTGTCGCAGAATACTCGCGGATCCCGGAATGTCACTGCGTGATTTAATCCGCACGCACAGAGGTATCAGGTCTGCGTCACGACACTTCACTAAGAAGTTCACAGACTCACGCAGGCACTCACACTTTTTCCGCAAGCGTTCTAGTTCTTTCACCACTATGACGATATCCGGCCCGTACCGGTTCGCGATATAACTTTTGAAACTATCATGGTTATGTACATAATTTTCACTAGAAACGGGATATTTACCATGATTTTTGAGTTTTATATGGCGTTTTATATGATCATGGCGCATGCAACTGTGCCGAAATATCGGGAACATATAAAACTCAAAAATCATGGTAAATATCCCGTTTCTAGTGAAAATTATGTACATAACCATGATAGTTTCAAAAGTTATATCGCGAACCGGTACGGGCCGGATATCGTCATAGTGGTGAAAGAACTAGAACGCTTGCGGAAAAAGTGTGAGTGCCTGCGTGAGTCTGTGAACTTCTTAGTGAAGTGTCGTGACGCAGACCTGATACCTCTGTGCGTGCGGATTAAATCACGCAGTGACATTCCGGGATCCGCGAGTATTCTGCGACAAGCGAGTGTTAAGTTATTACACTTTAGTCAGTTCTCCCGTGATCATGGCGCATGCAACTGTGCCGAAATATCGGGAACATATAAAACTCAAAAATCATGGCAAATATCCCGTTTCTAGTGAAAATTATGTACATAACCATGATAGTTTCAAAAGTTATACCTACCTAGTGTTTGCAGCTCTTTATAAACGTGTGTCGTGAGTACCTACCCACCTACCTACCTAGTGTTTGCAGCTCTTTATAAACGTGTGTCGTGAGTACCTACCCACCTACCTACCTAGTGTTTGCAGCTCTTTATAAACGTGTGTCGTGAGTACCCACCCACCTACCTACCTAGTGTTTGCAGCTCTTTATAAACGTGTGTCGTGAGTACCTACCTACCTACTTACCTAGTGTTTGCAGCTCTTTATAAACGTGTGTCGTGAGTACCTACCCACCTACCTACCTAGTGTTTGCAGCTCTTTATAAACGTGTGTCGTGAGTACCTACCCACCTACCTACCTAGTGTTTGCAGCTCTTTATAAACGTGTGTCGTGAGTACCTACCCACCCACCTACCTAGTGTTTGCAGCTCTTTATAAAAGGCTCGTGTATACATTTTTCGGTGCCCTATACAGTACAATGTCACATTAACAAGTAGGTAATAAAGTAGGTAAGTTAAGTTAATAAGTACCTATTCCAATGCTGAAATTCGCTGATCAATTGTACCATGGCCCAACCCAGGTAGGTCTTCTCTCGCTTAATGCCCATTCTTGAAGATGACAATATAATTTACATAAGCCGGTAAGGCCGTGAGAGACATGTCGGTTAGCTAATGAATAGGCTGCTTTATTTTACGGATTAAACTGGTACGTACGAGATACCAGTTTTTAGCAAATTATATAAGTTGCTAAGAGGCGGGAAATAAATATAAATTTGCTTAAAATCGCCCTGATTTGTATATATTTAATTGATTCATTCATTTCTTTAAAAAAATTGATTTCTTACCTTATTTATACCGTAATTCCTACAATATTTTATGAATATCTGACATGTAGTTGGCAAAATGTTTGAATCCATATAAACCAGTTTTCTTGGGCATCTAGTCAAGTAGTACAACTAACTACGCTATTGAATTAAAACAAAATAAACTGTACTGTTACTAGGTCCTTGAAATAGAGTTTTATCTAAACTGCAAAATTGCTTACAATGTGTTGTTTGTTCAATAAAGGCTTGTTTAATACGCTAATCACAAAGACACTATTATACCCGATAGTGAACCAACATCGACAAAGTTAAATTAAATACAACCCGTAACGATAACTCTCCCTTATCTAATGTTTGCACTAGGATAAAGGGTGCTACACTTTACAACGTAATTATACACGTATTGTACCAGCCTGTATAATCCGGTAAGCTGGGTTCGGTTCGGCTTTGTCACTTTTGTTGTTCTTAATTCCGCTTTTAAATATTGTGCGTGTTTGATATGGGTTTCTAAGATACTTGTGCAAACGATACGTAGCGGTGGTTCGTTGCTTTCTTTTAAAACGAATTATTGGATTTAATTCGTTATTCAGTTGTTATGAAGATCTGAGAGGTTATTTCGTGAACTAAGAAAATTTTGAACAAATGGGCTAGTTCTCTTTTCAATAGACCTACCATTGTTTCTTTTGTTTGTTTATGTGATATTGGTATGAAATTGTGAGGACCAAAGTGAGGACTTATAAACTTATATTAGACTTATATTTAAAAAAAAAAGATAAAGATAAAAATATATTTATTTCGTAACCAAATACAACAAATTCGAATATTTAAAGTAGGCGTTCAAATCAAAGTTACAAAAAAGGCAACCACTCAGCATGTGCTATGGCAGAGTTAGTGCCATAGCGCTGGTCTTCCGTGGCCGAACATACGAGCGCATAGTGGCTGCTGCGGTACACAATGCCATTAACTATTAAATAACTTACTTTACTATACTATACTATAAACCTAAATAATATAAACTTGTCATCTTGTCAGCTTGTTGTGAGATACTCTCATCAAAAACACACTTCACTATCAGCAATTACAATTGAGGATTAAAACGACTGCCAGCCTTGTCCGTGGGTAGTTTTTGGGATTCTAGCAAATTTATCTTTAATTGTTTTGTAATGTTAATGTACTAAAAAATTGACAAGGCCTATGTACAGCCGCTAAAGTGATATTCTAAATGACTTACCTTATAATTTAACAAAGCCTCTATGACAAAGCATCTTTATAGTGTACCAAACTGTTTCTTTTTAGTGAATGTGTTTCTGTGAATTGACGTGACGTGTTTCCTGTGATCCCAAAGTATTAATATATATATATATGAATATGAATATTGAACTACAGGGATCAATTTTTTTAACAGTTCTATGGTGTAATAGTCATATAGAATACAAATGAGTGTTACTGTATTTAGTTTGTGTACCAGAATTTGTATAATGACTCGTTCTGAGAAAAAATATAATAAATCTTATAAGTTTTAACTTTTTCATGGCCTTACTTCTTCGATAAAATATACAGCCTTACTTTTATATATTTATTTCGTAGATAAGAAAGGCATGTTTTCACACCGTAGCGTGCTTTTCTAATTGTATTTATATCTTAGGTATACATGATACGTAGTTTTCTAATTGTATTTATATCATAGGTATACATGATACGTAGTTTTCTAATTGTATTTATATCATAGGTATACATGATACGTAGTTTATCACGCAGTTAAGGAAAGCCCTGGTTAATACAATTCGGATATAATGGTACTGTTATAAACAGTTAGTTTTTTTTTATATTTGTTACCTTATATCTCCGTCATTTTTTAGCCGATTTCAGTTATTTTTTTACTGAATAGTTTATATCTCGAGGGCCATCCTGAAATCATTTAAATTTACGTCGGTTTTTAATCGTAAAGAATTATTGAATGATTGCTTACTTACTACGTGCAACTAGGGGCATAATAAAGTCAGCTCAATAACAAATTAAATGCTTCTAGCTTCCAGCTTGGGGCTTGGGGCTTGGGATGGGGTTTTGTAGTAGTAGAGCTTTTTTGTGAAAAAGTTCGTCCGGGAAAGTACTACCACCATACCTATTTCTGCCGCAAAGCAGTAGTGCTCGCATTGCTGTGTTCCAGTTTGAAGGGTAAGGGTGCCGGTGAAATTAGAGGCACTTGAGACTTTTCATCTATGTCTCAGGGTGGCGGGCGCAGTGCAATCCCACATAGGGTGCGTCCTAGGTGGACGTGACCTATGAGGTAATGCACTGTTCATAGGCAGAGGTTACCGCTTAACATCAGGTGGGCCTCTTGCTTGTACCGTCATCCAAGTAGTATAAAAAAAAAAAAAAAAATGTTGTGTGAACTGTCCAGCAATATTTATTTATTTATTTCTAGCCAAATAGATGCGTTAATGGTTTGTTTCAAAGCCTGGGAAAAATAAACAATGAATTAAACGATTAAGCCACGGTGTAGGGTCACAAAGAAGGTATTTGCATCTCTTAAGACACCGTGAATGCGTAATGAGACCAGATGGAGGGGCTAATGTGTTGAGATGTACCTACTGTGGAACGAAGTTTTATTTTATTTAACTAGAATCTTGTAAACTTTACACTAAAACTTGTAAGAGTTGCAGTGCAAAGTCTAGTCGACACTAGATGGTAAAAATGTGCTTGCTAAACAGTTAATAGTTAAAACTTTGACCAGACATCGTCTAAACACTTGCACAGAACTTTTCCACTCAAGCCATTCTAACTCCTGAAACATAGACCTTTGTACGGAACCCGCAAACAAGCAATAACAATAAAATGATACCGTACTCCAATGAGCGTAGTATCCGGTATGTAAAGCCAATTCGGCGTAATCATATTTACAAGCGATATGCCACAGCTATTGAAATAACAGCTGGCTTACTCACGTGCTTTCATTAATTTAACTCAGTGATCAATCTCACACACTTTCTAAATATAAATACACAGCCATTAAACTGAAAAACCAGCTACCTTTAGATCGCTTGCAGTGGTCTTCAGGTATATATTACGTCGTCGTGCATACTCGTACTAGTTGTAGTAAAACAGCTCGGTTGGCAAGAGTGAGCAAGGACCCTGTCAAGCATGTGTGCTTGCTCACATCATAGGTGCATCTGGTGCGATCTGGTGCGTTTTTTTGTAAAATCGTGTTTATAATTATCGCCACCCTTAAAAATAATGTTCATCTTCAGCCAGTACTGTTTATTTGAATTGAGAATAAGTCTGTTCGAAATTCGAATTTAGATTAGGAGCAGGCGCGGAATCATGAATGTAGTAGTACATGGATTGAGTGCTAAAATAGCATAGTGTTTCTTCTTACTCCTATCCTAGAAGATAGCTTGCTATCCTATGTTAGAGAGAAACAAATATATTGTCACACGACAGTCGTTTTTCCGTTCCGTACCCTGAATATTGGCACCATGCTTATATATCTTCCGAGATTGTTACCATGAATGTAGTAGTAATTTGACATTTGGCCTGGTACGACTTACACAAATACGAACAGATAGATTTATGCTTGTCTCATTCTAACACATGAATACATTCATATAAAAGACTGGTATAATCGATACCGTTTCATTTTTAGCCTTAGTTCCATGCTTTAGTTCTTATTCCGAGCGCGCAATAGCAAACTAATCAGTATTCTGTATGGAATGACACAGATAGCAAAAAGCAAATTAAAAAAAACGCGTTTTCCTAGATAATTATGAGACCTAAACGTCCATCCCTGGGTAATCTTGATTTTATACAAAAAATGGTCTCATCGGTCTAGCTAGATCCTAGATAGTATAGAATACGTAAAATACGTATAGAAGTCTAAATATTAGTTGCGAAATTTATTGTACAATATATTTGTTTTATGTAAAATACCATGCACTATGAAACAGATTAATTAGATATTTACCTAGATTACGTTGTAAAACGTTGTGCAGTCACATTGCTCATAATTCTGCTGTATTTTTAATAGTTAACATGTTTCCTAGTATCAGGTATAATGGTAGCACTTACCCAGATGAAACTACACGAAAAAGCTCTACTACTCGTACGAGTACAACGTTACTTCAAAGGTGCTTTCTGCAGCTTGCGAAACGTATTCTGAGAGAGCGAGGAAGCACCATGCATTGACTCTTGAAACTCGGCTGGAGCACTTGCACGTTATAGCGTGTACTAGCTGTCTGTGCGTACTATGTGCACGTTGAATTAGTATGTAATGTGGAGCGGGCTTCGTGCTGCCCGTCTAATTAGTAAGCTAGTGTTGCAACTCTCTCACCTGTGATGTCGATGTTATGAAAAAATGTAATCCTTGAAAATACGTTTAAAAAAAACTAAGGCTTTCTAATGGTTGGATTTCAAATAATTATTAATCTTATAACCCTGCCCTTGTATGCACTACATACTACTACTATTCATACACTTTCTTGAATCTCTCTGTTTTACTAATGTTTCATTGCCACACGTTTCATTAGTAGTACAAGTATTGGTAATTTGATCCTCCTATCGACAGTACTGATAGATAGTTCAACATACATATAGTAGGAGTAGAGCTTTTTTGTGAAAGAGTTCGTCCGAGGAAGTACTACCTCCATGCCTATTTCTGCCGCAAAACAGTAATGCTCGCATTTCTATGTTCCGGTTTGAAGGTGCCGATGTAATTACAGGCACATGAGACCTTTCATCTTTATGTCCCAGAGTGGCAGGCACAGTGCCCACATAGAGCGCGTCCTAGGTGGACTGCACTGATCATAGGCAGAGGGTACCGCTTAACATCAGGTGAGCCACCGGCATGACCGTCAATGCAAGGTATATAAAAAAAAGGTGCTCTGGTAGGTTTGACTTCGCTTTACATAAGCACAAGTCCGGGCTGGTATGGAGTACTGCTGCTATGTTTGGGATGGTTCGGCCAAATACCAGCTTGCTGCCTTGGACTCGTTCGAACGTAGAGCTTTCAGGCTTATAGGTGAGCAACATATTGCGGAGACTAAGATCCAGAGTCTCGAGCACCGCCGTAAGGTTGCATGCCTCTCGATCTTCTATAGGTTACATTTCGGGGAATGCTCCCAGGAACTGCACGATCTGATCCCACCATCTTCTTTTCATCACAGGACGAGCAGGCGTACGGCTCAGTACCATCCTTACCTCATTGGTATACCTTCTATTCGCACAAAACGCTTTGGTTCTACCTTTATAATGCGAACTGCTAAGGAGTGGAATACACTACCGTCGTCTGTCTTTCCTGAAAACTATAATCTGGGTCTCTTCAAGTCTAGAGTGAATAGGTGCCTTCTAGACCTTTGTGCCTCATCTTCAGCCACATCGTCACTTACCACCAGGTGAGATCGTGGTCAAACAAAGGTCTACCAATGTTAAAAAAAAAAAAAACATCTACTTAGGTCATGAATCACTACCACCTTGTTCAGAAATCGATAGCTTGTGTCGATATAAAGGTATCAACTGCGAGTATTTACCGCATCCCTACTTTAAATTATAACGAGAAGCTCTGAATAATTATGAAAAGGGGAAGCGACGCGAAGCTAGAAAAGTGAGGTCGGCCAGCCGTGAAACATATACATCAAAAGGCGCAATAAAGAGACCGCAGACACGTGGTGAGCGAGCGGATCTGCGTTTGAACCGACTTGAACACTGAATTTAAAAATAAAATGAGAATTTTTGAAAATACAGGCTGGTTTTGGTGTTGACAAACCCGCAAAAACTATGCGACTTGATGTTTTTGATGAATTCAATCTTAATTCAATACACTAATCAGGGTGTTAAATAAAAAGTTAGTACCAATTGTCTCACACGTAGGTATAACGACTTCCAGGACGAATAAGCAGAGTTCCGAAAAGGCTTACCTATAGCCAAAAGCCATTTCGTCTGTAGATGACATTGACACAATCTGGGTAATTATACAAAAGCCATTTCGTCTGTAGATGACATTGACACAATCTGGGTAATTATACAAAAGCCATTTCGTCTGTAGATGACATTGACACAATCTGGGTAATTATACAAAAGCCATTTCGTCTGTAGATGACATTGACACAATCTGGGTAATTATACAGAAGACCGAAGAGGATGAGGCGCTAATAATTTCTGGCGTTTGTGGACTACGAGAAACCCTTCGATTCAGTCGAGACCAGAGTTTCTATTGTCTTATAGATGTCAATTACCAGTTTGCTGTTCATTGTGTTGCGTGTTTTAGCTTTTTTACAAGATTGAAAATATTTGAAACACGCAGCGCAATGAACAGCATGCTGGTAATCAAAATCGAACTTCAGTCTATTAGACAATGAGACCGCGGGCAGTGTTCAGTCATAGTTACTACAGCGCTGCCAGTTCGCCTAGCCGGTATATCGAAGTGGATAGTTCGTTAGGAAGGCCCTCTCCTCAATAGAACAAAGAGATTAACTAAAGTAGTCAGGCAAAAAGGGAGCAGGAAGTCGGTGGATGGAAGCGGCCCAAGACCGTTTGTCATGGCATTCTATGGGGGAAGCCTATGTCCAGCAGTGGACTCCTATTTACTGATGATCATGATGATAATCATCATCATCAGCCTATAGACGTCCATTGCTGGACGAGGCCTCATAAAATGCAATGGATGTGGCCGGGATTTATTATAATGACCACGCTTGGCAGGCAGATTGGGTTAAACTAACATACATACATGGGAGAAGATGGAGGGGTTTATTCTTAGGCCGGACACACCTCAGATAATAAAAAGACAGCTCCTGTCTACCTACAGGTACTTCTTCATAGGCAAAACAAAATCCTTTAAATGTTTTAAACATAATCGCTTTAGAAACGTCAATCCAAGATGCTAGTTGCTTTACTCTGCTGTATACTAGAGCACAATTTTGTATTCTATTACTTTTTTACGATTATGCCACAACACGATTCGATTTGTTAGCCGTTAGTTTTTCTACTAATGTATAAATGCGAAAGTATGTACGTTGAGATGTTGATATACTCAAAAAAACATGTCCTAGCGTTGTAACAGATTTCTATGATAAAGAATATGACCTGTTTTGACCCATAAGCTACTCTTAATCCCATTATTAGAACCATGCAAGTGAAGCCACGAGCGGATGTTAGTTCTGTTAAAACTAACATTGTTAGTGGGAAAATACACTGCGCTGCAGCGTGCCGGGTACTTTACTATTAAGTGCATTAAGCTTTTATCACATGTCTAATTCAGAGGATCGCGTCAGATCTTTAAAACCAACCTTCTTCTCACGACATTCCAAAACCAACCGTATTAATGTGATATTAAAGTATAGATCCACAGTGGCTTTTTGCATGTTAGGGTGTTTCAGAAGTGGCAGTACAGGCGTGAAGTTAGGTCGCCTCATATAATATTGAGCGAAAGCTCGCTACGTTTTCTGTAGATCCAGTCAGGAGTCAGTTTGCGTTGTGTTTGTGAAGTTATTTCATGTTTCTAGTTATATAAAACGTTAAACCCCATTGTCTGATAATTTACACAAAAACCCAATAAAAATCTGACATCTGACATAATAATTAAAGCTATATTGAATTATCTATTCCTGTTAACCGAGCACTAAAGTGGTTTATAAAGAAAACCTGAAAATTTCGGTTTTCCAAATCTGAAATATAAAAATAAGCTTTATAAGAGAGGGAAGGTAATAACTGTCAGTTTGACAAGCAGCCGCAGGTGCCGCCGTGGTCCAATCATGGGATGGGAAATTTTCCATCTACACTTTCACTCATTGCGAATTCTTTGAGGTCTTGTTTGTTATTTGACGGCCTATACGGTATTGTTCTGCGCCTGCCACCATGAGACATAAAGATGAAAAGTCTCAGGTGTTAGTAGTTTCACCGGCACCCATACCCTTCATACAGAAAGGCGAACACTGCTGCTTTGTGGAAGGAAAAGGTATGGTTGTAGTACTTCCCCAGATGAATCCTATCACAAAAAAGCTCTACTACTATTACTCCTGGTTTGACTACTCTCGATGGACCAAAGACATTATAAAGATCACGGGAAGTCTGTGGATGAAAATGTTTACTTATTGTTTTTAGAAAAACAGTTTTCATTGAAATTCCGAGGGAATTGTATCTTCATTTTACCTCACAAATTATTCACCCTGTTTTTCCGGGTCTCAGTTGAGTGTTAAACAAATCAGTCGAGAGACAGACCCTACGATTCCTATTTTCGTTTTTCAATTGTTTAACGGGCGCTTTTGTAAGGGGGGGGAGGGGGGGAGCTCTAGACTGTTTATATTACAATATTTCAGTGAATATTCATTTAAGAACCCCATTATTTCCCCATTGTCAAACCACATAATTCACCATTTCTGCTCTGTAACATCTACGTACCAGTATGACAGTCGCTATGAGCTTCCCTCTACTCTGCGTTGTTAGCGAATACATTTTTACGTTTTTATCTTCTTTCAGCCAGTTGAAGGCTTGAAGGTAGCCAAATGTTTAATGATGGTTAGCAAAGATATTATTAAAATATGACCTTTGAAAAGCAGATTTTCCGCACACCGAAAACTCTAACTAATTTTATAATCGTATCCTAAAGTACTCATACAAAAACAATCACTTATACTGATACAATGATGTTTTAATTGAAAGATCCGAGAATACTCATATATATAGAAAACTAGACAGGCACTAGATGTTGTTAACAACGTGGCAACAGCTCTTGAACTACCGGCGGAGTGTCGATCTCGGCAACTTCGATTGCCCTCAGGATTTTGCGATTCACTTCAAACCTCGTATTTTTATTTCGGTTTTTATTAGTCTTTGTTTAAATTAGTATCTCTAAAGAATCTTGTAGGGTTTATTTTAAGTGATTTACGGATTTTTACTGGTATTCTTACTTCATGTTATTGGATCTTCCTTTGTTGGTCGCCCGCCTGTGACTAGTGGCTAAGTATGATCGTGATATGGGCTGATTACCTAAGCTGTGCGTGACGCAAGAATTTGAAAATCATCGTCAGCCTACAGAAGTCCTCTGCTGGATATGGCACTAACTGTGGCACCACCTCCATCCACCGCCTTCCTGAGACCACAATAATGTGTTTGGTCCATCGAAAGGGGGCGTTCCTTTTTTTCGTCGTCTGGTTTGTCGTCGCCTACTTGTACTTTTTTTATTGAGTCGCCACTCAAGAACCTCAAAGTTAAAAGTACTCAAAGTTGCGCAGCGTGCTATGTAGAGAGCTATTCTCGGAGTTTCAATATATATATATTATTTAAAGATATATGTGATAGAGTCTTAATATATCAGGCGAAGGTATATCAAAGTTATTATATTTGGATGTTTAGATGTTTGGATCTTTGGATGTTTGTATGTTAATTACTCGATCACGCTGAAATAGCTGAATTGATTTCGATGAAATTTATTACACAGATAGACTATAACCTGGATTGACCTATAGGCTACTTTTTATGCTGGTAAAACGCGAGTGAAGCTACGGGCGGACACATGACATATATTTTTGATGATGTAGGTATTCTAATAATTGAGCCTACCTACACCAGAGTTACATAACGATTCCTATTTTCTTAATTTCCTGTTTTGCCATGGGTACTTTTATTTACAGAAATAATAATACAAGTAGCTATGCACATACAAATAAAAACATGCATTTAGAATTAGTTTTAAAATAAGACAGTAAACCAAAACTTAACTAAGAACCTACCTACCAGATCAGCAAGCCGTCACCCGACGGCAGCGTGCCCAGAATGCTGGCTGCATTGCCACGCTGAATGGCAATGCCTATTCGTTGACCAAAATAAAAGACAGCATTCCGGTCACGCGTGGACTAGAAAAGTCGCTCCGCAATTTCTTTGAAAATTGTATGTGCCCCTGGTCCCAACTGATTAGCTTAAATTAATTTTATATAATATAAAAACTTATAGGTATAAATTATTTACAAAAAAAAAATACCATGTAACAGTCACCGATTGATAATAATTACAATGAAGTGTAGATAAAATGTTTCTAGATTATTTTAGACAGTCTGTCTGATACATACACTAGAAATAGTCTACAGATTTAAGCACTAAATCTTTAATTAAAGGTAGATACAATTGTTCAAGATGTAGGCGGCCTGTCTGATACAGAGCTATAATTGTGGAGGCCTGAGCTTGCACTGTGGGGTTTCAGGGTGTGGTGTCACTGACAGCTGTAAGCGATTGTCCTCAGTCACAAGCGGAAGGAGTACAACCCTATTGATAATTTTTGTCAACTGTATAGAGAACAATGGAACAAGGAGTAGCTCTTGTGGTTCTCGAGAAGCTAATTGCATCTTATATTTACAAATAAAAATTGGTTGTCGGTTACTCAACATCCTCCTCATACCTCATGATGCCTCATTGCGATACCTCGCGATCGCAGTTAAGCTCGCTACCTCAATGTCACCTCCATGTAAAACCAATGCATGCCAATGGACACGCACGCACATGCCTCACTGCGATACTGCTGTTTACGTCGATGAACCTACGTGAAAACAAAATATTTTGTTTTTACATCGCGGCAACGGCAAGCTTCTATGTAATCTGGCTCGTAATTGGCCAAATCGAGTTGACTCAGCTTATCGTATCTGCTTCACTCTCAAGCCACTTCCATTATCATGTTTTTTTTTCCGAGCAACTGAGCTTTCAGGTGCAACTCAACTAACGTGTTTGCACCGCCATCCATGAAGCAATGACGAGTATTGAGATAGCGACTGTGAACGCGAGCATTTTTGGCATGTTAGCACCCTTAGTGTAGTGTGGAGTACTCCGATGGATGTTACTCCCTATACACTGGGTCAGCTTTTACAATTCACAGGAGATGGACTCATCCATCTCCTGTGAATTGTAAAAGCTGACAGTAGACTCATCTACTGTTAGAACTGAACCAACACGGCGGAACCCAGATGCATATTTTTTGAACAATTTGCAACCTTAGCTCTTGTATATTAAAATCACTTTTAATAATTATCACATTTTTACATTTTTACGGTCATTTTATGAAACTTGTAGACAAGTATCCATTTCCCGGCGACGTCGCTCGCCCGTCCTGTCTTGAACAGCCTCAACGCTCCTATGAAACTGAAAAACAACGGCTTTGTTAAAACGTCCTTTGTCTCAAACAAGATACTTATCAGGCATTTACTCGTTTACCTGTCGTCCGCCTTTTTAGTTTTCAGTAAACAATGGAGCTATCTGCGGTACGTGATTATCGTGCTTTAGACTTTTGAGTGGTCGGTTTTCTTTTGTATTATCCAGAAAAATAATAGTCCATGGAATTGGTACTTTTTACTTTACATCATATGAGGTAGTTTAATTTTTTTATGAGTTGGTACTGATGATATGGGTACCTAATGACAAATCCAAGTTTTCCACCTCGAAAGCCCAGTTAAATACTTGACTTTTTTTCCGTTTGTGTAAATTTTTATCACCAAGGACCTGTCTTACGGCAAATGTCACTATGGGCATTTTTAAGTAGACTAAATTTGCAATAAACTGAGAACATTTTGGTTTTGTTAGGCAAAATAGTTTCTACGATTCAAAGATTTGATTAATGAATTTTCAAGTATTTAACTGTGATTCGATGGACTTTCGAGGTGTAAAACTTGGATTTGTCATGACCCATTTCATTACTACCAACTCATAAAAAAACCAGAACTACCAAATTTTTATTTTTTTTTCTTTTTTTTTATACTACCATGGTAGTAAACAAGCTTACGGCCCACCTGTTGGTAAGCGGTTACCGCAGCCTATGAACGCCTGCAATACCAGAGGCATAACACGCGCGTTGCCGACCCTTTAAAAATTTCCAAACACCCCTTTTGAAGAACCCCATACTGTAGTCGCTCGGGAAAACCTCAGCAGGTAGATCATTCCACAACCTGAGCGTTCACGGCAGGAAGTTTCTCTGAAACCGCACAGTCCGAGACCACCCTGACTCTAAGGTGTGCGAATGAATCCTCTGCCGATGGCGAGTGGTGCGGTGATGTAAGGCAACCCATCTTTTTTGGTACGATTTCCATGTACTAAATTGTATGGGTCAGTTTAGAATGAGAAAGTTAGCTATAGAAGTTAATTGTGACAGATACGTGTAACAAATTTAGACTTTATTACCACTGCCAAAGGTCCATAAACAACTCCATGCATAGGTACTGCAAATAACACGAGTTTACGAGTGCAAGTTTTTACGATGCAGCCTTTAACAGAAACACGCCAGTGTCTCCTCGGAGGCAATAAGACGAACAAAACTTATTTGAAACTACTCATATGAGCACGTAAAATAAAAATAAAATAACACCGATTGCAACTTAAGGCGAGACTGGCTGAAGAAACAACGTGTTTTTTTCGTAAAACAGAAGAGTTTATATGTAATTTTGCACTCTTTTATATTGAAAAACGGCTTTTCAATAAACACAACATATAACAACAACATTAACATTAACATTTAACATTTTGTTGCATCAAAAAAAATCGCAAAGATAGGTCTAAATTGCGATTTCATTAGTGTTTTCTTTGAGTTAGTTTTGGACTATAAACCTTATACCAAAATAAATGTTGTATAAAATGTGAGATAAAATGGCGGTTATAATGTGAATTTTAATAAAACCATCCCTCCTGTTCCAAAATTGATTTTATGCCCTAGGAACGTGCTTGCCGCGGATTCAGTCCCGAGAAAAATGTATTGGAGGCGCAAAATGCCTAATGTTTTTGAATAGGAGCGCCTTAACAATGAGGACTTTTAATTTTAGATTTAAAAAAAAGTAGTTCCAACTGGCTCGATAGACGACGCTGACTCAAAATTCATAGTCAAAAATTATTAAGCAAAAACACAATAATATAATTAAATTAGAATTTTGCGCCACTTTCGAAACATTGCACCTTCTAGGAGCTATACAGAGACTCCAAAAATTGCATCAACATACATTGACTGCTACTCTTACATTTTCATTTCTTGTTTTCTTTACATTATTTTTCTATGTAATGTATTGTATTCAGTATATCAGTTATCTAGTACCCATAACACAAGCTCTGCTGGCTAGATAAAGTTGTGTGAACTGTCCAGCATTATTTATTTATTATTTTTATTTTATCCATTGTCTATCGCCACTTAAACTCGTAGCCATTCATAAATACTTGTCTCCACTAACGAGACAGTTCCACATAATGTTCCCACAGAATACTACTAATACCCCATTCCCCCCGTAATAAATAAACCTAGCCACTTGCGACATAATATTGCCGCTAAGACACAAAAGAAGCGTAAACGCCGTTATTTAGGGCCGTTGCTACTTGTTGGGCTCTTACCGAATGGCCCTTTAGTGTAGGGCCTCATAGTTTAGAGAGTTTAGTCGATACGACACTTGTGTTTATGGGAAATAGAGCGTATGGTCTAATTGTTTGGTGAATTAGATCTTGATTTATAAATCAAGACTACGTTTTGGATACAATTTGTCAATTTTAGAGGTAAAGAGAGGGAGTAAAAAAGTCGCGAGCTTTCGACACAACACAACATTCATAGGAATCCCTATACAGTTGCTTATTGAGTGACCTCCATGGCAAGGCGGGCGGGTAACCGGCAAAAGCGCCAGTGGTGCGGGTTTTGCTATCCGATGCGAGACAAATTTTTAGTTCCATGACCTGCAAATTCTTGTTACCGATTGTAAAAAGATGAAGTGTTGTTATTATATTATTATTATTTTATTTTATTTTACAGTTTTAGGCAAACTTACAGCTAGTACTAGAGTTGATTAAAAAACTAATTGGTAACTTAAGGCTAATTATAAGTTTCCACAAAAAAAAAAAAAAAATTACTCATTAGAAATAACAGTCATGCATAATTATACAAAAAAAAAACCTTACTTTCTAAATTTAAATCTACCTATTTATCAAAGAATTGATTACTCATCCAGCGTTTAAGACGCATGGAGGAGGTATTAAACAAGTCTAACTCGACATCCACGTTGTTACTATCTGTGAACACAATATTCGCTAACACATCATTAAAGGATTTGCTTGCCCTTAAGACAAACGAGTTCTGCCTGTAATTCGTCCTCACCAGTGGTAGTGTTGGGGTGATCTATCCAATTGTGGACTCTACCAAGCTTTAGTAGACCTATGTGAAAAGAATAAGTAGATTATTTTCAAATTTATCTCGGTAATTAGAGCTTGTTTTGTTTGTATGTAAACAGAAAATAACCGGCTCTATTCAGGGTCATTGCTGCGCCGCCGAGAGCTCTTCACTGGAGCGCGTTAACTGTCAAAGCATTGAGTAGCTCCTTGTATTGAGTATTGATAAAGCTCTTTGCCTGTAGGTAGTTATTGTGACGCGTTTTACGGTGATATAATGCTTTTATACTTTTAACCCTTTATCTGGCTCTGTCCATATATTGGACACCGTACAATACAATACAAAAAAAAAAAAAAAAAAAAATACACAATTTTTTGGATTTGGCCAGGGCCTTCTGCCATATAAAGGGTTAATAGGATTTAATTTTTTTGAAAAGCCGTTGATTCTTGTTTTCTAGAAGTTAGTAAAACATTGTAAGCTTGAGCCGCATTTGTCTAGTTAGTTAATTATGTCAGTGTCAGCACACAATATTTAATATAAGTCCGTCGTGCGGCTTTGCTCGCGTGAGACGAAGATTAAAAGTAGCTGGGTAATTAGCTATCTATGTACCATAAAAACATACAAATCGATTTAGCCATTGTGGTGTTCTTTAGTAACAAAGAAACAAACAAACAAACACTTTGATAATAGTGATGCAACGAATACGAATACGAATATTCTTATTCGCCAAATAGCAGATATTTACCGAATATTCGTATTCGGCGAATACTAATACGAATATTTAATAAACTAATATTATACGTACAAACGCAACTCTAATTACTGACAGACTTGGAAAACGCGCGTCGTCGGCACGTAAAAATACGCACGTGTGCAGAGGGCCTTAACCGCAACGACGACGCGACGGGGGACTCCCCGGCCATAGTTTATACAGTACCGCGGCTCCGGGAGTTTCCCTATCATTACGATTACGAACCATTGATTGACTTGTGTCAGTCGAAATCACAAGTCAAGCGAGAGAGTATTGTTTTATTTAAACCAAAAACGAGATAGATGCTTATCTAAATCTCCCAAATTTATCACCGACTGCTGATCCACTGGCCTTTTGGCGAGAAGATGTCCATTTTCCAAGTCTGAAAACACTCGCCCAAAAATATTTTTCACTGAAGCCATGTGTACAGTCGCCTCGGAAAGTCTTTTTTCAACGGCTGAGAACATCCAGACTGAAAAAAAAAACGGCTTAAACCAGAAATTTTTCAAATTTTATGTTTTTTAATTAAAAATTTGTCTATTGTAAATTGTTATTAATATTAAAAGAATATAAATTTATCAAATAAAATAGTATTTTATTATCATGGCATGATATTCGTATTCGTATTCGTATTCGCCGAATTGTAGGTTTGATATTCGTATTCGTATTCGTATTCGTAAAAGTACTATTCGTTGCATCACTATTTGATAACCAAACTTTCACATATATAATAAAGAACTATCCTTAATACTTAATATAAATGTGAAAGGTTGTTATAGTAGGAAGTAATAATGTCCAATGGTGCGGGCGGGCGTCATCCCTTGCAAGATGAATGTGTCTGTCAGCACGTGTGGAAGGTTAAACTCAGCACATTTTACATCAGCTGTGTACATTATTTGACTGCCTCTCGCGAGCGGAGTCATCAAAGAGTTATAATAATAATTAATAAGCCGCGCGGAGTAAATGCGAGAGTCATCGCGAGTAAGCAAGCTTTTTGACACGTTCATACTAGGACACCTGAAGCCCAATTCTCTTATTTATTTTAAAGGCACACTGCAAGTTGACCGAATCGAGACTGTATTGTGAATTGACTGAAATATTGGTATTCTGCTCCCTCATAACTACTTTCGATCTTGCGACCATATATTAGAGTAGGATAGTGCTATATAATAATTGCAAAGAGTAAAAGAGAGAATTCTCAGAACTTTGAAACATTCAAGTTACAGTCACATTTCGATATAATCACATTCCGCGTTGTATTTTGAGGTGAGCAGAATACCATTTTTGACCTTTGTGACATCAACACTAGATCGTAATATGATCCGAACTATAATTTGACTATTTTTTATTACGAGAATTGGGCTTCAGAATATTGTACAATATAAGGTTTAAATAATCTCAATTCCTTAATTTGTTTTATGAGTAAATAGCTGATAGTGTAGCGTGGTGATGTAAGTATAGCAGGGGTACATGATAGTATGATATTATTTCTGTAATAATAAAAGTTCAAATCCCAGAATGATGATAAAAAGACGATGATGACTAATCTACACTAAATTATAAAGAGGAAAAATTTGTATTTTTGTGTGTATGTTTGTAATGAATAAACCCAAAAACTACTGTGCCGATTTCAAAAATTCTTTCACCATTGGAAAGCTACATTTTTTTTTTTTTTTTTCTGCTGCTTTGATCCTTTGATATTCTTCAAAGACTTTTATTTGCTCTTTTATCTGTAGTTTGTTTAATTAATAATCGCCCAATATAAGGTACAATATTCCTTAAGATTAAACATGCAAACAGGAAAGCTACATTCACCCTGAGTGACATAGGCTACCAGCGGGGTAGGAGGGGGGGACAGTTTTTCATCCTGAAACTACGCGTGCGAAGCCGGGACCAGTCGCTAGTAGAATATAAAGTGTATGAACGTCAAAGAAGCAGTTTCACGAGACTCGTATATTTTTGAAAGTTGTAGAACCAATTTCCATTAAACTTGGCTATAATCGTATTACAAATCAGCCTTCGACAAAAACATACCACATTGAAATCTGAGCATCTGTTAAAGAGCTATGACGACATAGATAGATGGACTAGATATCAAACTGGTAACTTTCGGTTACCTAAGATAGCCTAAGGATAATTTTATTTGTTCTGAATTTGGTAACATTTTCGCAGCCCGCCACAGTTATTGTCGACTGGACATGCTTCTTCCATAGAACGTTATGAGAAAGCCACTTCCATCCGCCATCACACACAGCGTTTTTTTTAACATTTGTAGGCCTGGTTTGACCTCTATCTCACCTGTTGGTAAGTGACGATGTGGCTGAAGATGGAGTACAAAGGTCTAGAAGGCACCTATTCACTCTAGCCTTGAGGAGACCCAGATTATATTTTTCAGGAAAGACAGACGACAGTAGCGTATTCTACTCCTTAGCAGTTTTCTAGTTCATCGCGCACTATATATTTTCAGTCAATAGTTGATTCTCAGAAGTCAGCTTCATAATTCTCGTAGTGTCGTACTCTGAACACAGCCCCGGCAGCCCTAATCACTATTTAATTATACGGAACTCTTGACTCGAAAGAGGCGAAGTTGCCGATTACTCCGTGTTTTTGTTACATCCCCCTTTAGCGCCCTTTCGTGTTTATTAGAATAATGCATAGATGAATTTTCATGTTATGGTGATGAGGCCAATGTCAATAGCTTTTTCCTGTTGCTGAATGAGAGATTAGGAAAATGAGTATTTTCTTAATCTTTTGATAATTCTCCCCGTACTAATAAAAATGTGGCACTTGCTATGTAAGTAGACGATGGAATTACATTATTCATGACAAGTGGAATACCAGTCATTTCAACCACGTGGAGTTTTTTCCATAAAAACTTCAAACCGCCGCTACACCCCCTTAGGGAGTAAATTTCGGAAATTCCTTTCTTTGTGCATACCTAGACCATTTTTTTTTTTTTAACATTGTAAGACCTTTGTTTTACTACGATCTCACCTGTTGGTAAGTGACGATGTGGCCGAAGATGAAGCACAAAGGTCTAGAAGGCACCTATTCACTCTTGACTTGAAGAGACCCAGATTATAGTTTTTAGGAAAGACAGACGACGGTAGTGTATTCCACTCCTTAGAAGTTCGCATTATAAAGGTAGAACTGAAATGTTTTGTTCGAATTGAAGGTATAACAATGAGGTAAGGATGGTACTGAGCCGTACGTCTGCTCGTCCTATGATGAAAAGGAGATGGTGGGATCAGATCATGCAGTTCCTGGGAGCATTCACCGAAATGTAACCTATAGAAGACCATAAAATGAATAAACCTACCTACTCTCCAAATTGTAGGTCTCGGACTTATGGTTTAGGCTGTGCGTTAATAACCGATTAGTGAGTGAGTAACTCACTCACGCGTCGATTTTTATTAATTTGATTTGCAATCCCAAATTAACTTGATATGTGATTATAAAATTGTCATCTGGATTCTAAGATCTCTACCTATTATTTACTTTAAAGTTTTTTACTGAGTTGCTCTATAAGGTCAAAGCTGATCCCTATATTAACCCTTAGTCTGCCACTGGTTCGTGGTTATAACCGTGGTTACGGAAAGTAATAAAACAAACAAATTGCACGTGAAGTAGCGTCCTGAACCACTCCTCGGAATTTATTCCGATGAGGGCCTAAATCCTTATTTATATGATCACGCTATAATTCATTTAGGGCCTATTTAGGAGTTTGCGGAAATATGAGGCGGGGAAATATTGCAGGGTTTAAGACTGTGTGAAAAATAATAAGGGGAAAGAATTTGCAATGTAAAGTGTAAGAATTATTAACAAAATATAACATAACATTTTGTATTGTTAAAAATAATACGAAGGCCATCATCATCAGCCGGTTGACGTGCACTGCTGGACATATAACTCTCACAATGAATAGTATGAGCCCTCTCCATCCACCGACTTCCTGCAACCTTTAAAATGTTGTTGGTTCATAAGAAGCCGCCAATGGGGAGCCGTCATAGACTTCACCTTTCAGTTCGTGTTCGCTTCTGCAGAACCCCAGCGGTTGTCGATCCTTGGAGCTATACCCATTGCTGCTTCAATTAGTTACGTAGGTAATTTTTACGGTATTGTATAAAATACATAGCAAACCCGGAAATAATATATTAATTAAATTATTTTATCTCCTTTTCCCGAAATAACATTTATGCTCTCTCTTTCTACCTGAAACTGATAAAACTATATCCGTATTAACTCTACTTATATAAATAAAAAACACATTATCGCACGCAGCACAAAAGTTTTGCGTTGGGAACAAGAGGTGTTGTGTTATCGCATCGTAAAGTAAATGTAATGACCACGGGCCTGTGTAATATTTATTCTGTGCCTGTGTGTCCCGTTGTTTATACATACCTACAGCAATGTACGCCGGCCTAATAAACTTAGCCGTCTTTGTTATAAATATTTTTTACCCGGACTTGTTTTTAAGATTCGATGGTATAAGATTTGTCCTGGCTGCTAGCTTATTTATGGAATGTGTTATTACTGGAAGAAAGCGTTAGCTGAGTCGTGGTAAGCAATGGGGTCTATGAGCTCACCACTCGCCACGTCTATATTACACGATGGTGCAACCCACTGCGAAAAGCGAGCGAAGCATTAGCGAAGGTAGCTTAACAGTTCAATAGTGCAACTCAGAATCCAACGATACCGGGTTCGATCCTAGGCTCCGCACCAATGACTTTTCTAAGTTATGTGCGGATTTCCATCGCTCTGTGCTTCGGAGGGCACGTTAAGCTGTCGGTCCCGGCTGTTATTGATTAATAGCAGTCGATAAGCCATGTCAGAGGCCCTCGGGCGGCTTGACAAACTCTGACACCAGAGGCCAGCACTACCTCATACGAAACGAACGAACTGCGAAAAGAGGCCCATTTAGGCTCTGCCTACCCCTTCGGGGAAAAAGGCGTGTTTCTATGTATGTATGTATTTTTTTCAGATACGGTCATCTTAAAAGAGTTCTATGACCAAAGTTTACCAACACATAAAGTGTTTGAACATTTGTTTGGAATGAATGATTGTCTTAACGTTTTTTTAACACTTGCTTATATGTTGTTAAACTTTAGTTGTGTACCTATCGTATAAGAAGCCTTGATCTCACGTACCGAGTAAACGGACGAGACAGTGATCTCGGCCGAAGAAAGCGGGCGAGTTAGTAGCTCGGGCCCCGTTCTACCTACTGGGCCGAGTACTGTCTCGCCCGTTTATTCGGTATGGTTGATCAAGGCTATATATCAATAAAGCACGTGCGATAATGTTTTAATTCAACGCACGCACTAATTTTAACAAACATCATCATCTACATCACGAACATCACCATGAACCACCTTCCAACGTTCTTAAAAATGACATTACATAGAATCTTATAGTGCGACCAACTTATCTGTAGAACGGCCATAATGGAAACTATTGAAAACGTCACTTCGCTGTCAGTGGTTGTAGTGAGTTGCCATGGTTGCCGCCATGTTGCCGCTACAGATCAGTGTTACCAGATTATTAATTCTCGAATACGGTAGTTTTTTTTTTTTTTTAAACTGATCTTGTGAATGATGTTGATACTTTATTTGCACAACATGGTGCTGGTCACAAATGCTTACGACTGCCAGCGTATCACAGTGAGTGTCTTATGGATATGTTATGGAGTTCCATGAAAAGGAAAGTAGCGGACGTAAACATGGAGCACAAAAATGAAAATATGCGGCAACTAGTAACAAAAGCGTTCAGTTCTATTGATGCCTCCGAATGGTAGAAATATTGTGCACACGTGCACAAAATTGAAGAGGAATATCGACAAAAAGACGGATATTCAGATCAGCCTTTTACTGTCAATGAGGAATTTTCACGGCCGTTTCACATCATGCTTAAAAATAGATGGTGCCAGCTCTGTACTTAACTGTCAAAATAAAGTGAGATGACAAAGTCAACAACTCGAAATACAAACTTCTTGTGCAAATAACTCCTCGAGATTTGATTGGTCGACATTTTCGACAAGGAGTTTAGCATTAGAATAAAAACTGTGTTGTGTTCTTTGTTCATAAAACAAACAACATAGTTCTTTTTAATATTTTTAATATAGTTTGAAACAGTTTTTGATAGGTAAAAGGTTATTATTATTATTAGGAACTAGCGCGTCCTCCGTCCGAGACGATTATTGTGGTATATTCTCTTTTGAATTGAGGTCAGGCGCAGCGCTCGCCACATCGTCCTGCCTCTCGCACCCCCGCGCCTTCCCTTTAACTGTCTAGCTGTTCTGCGTAGACATCCTCCGGGGCTTTGAAGGCGTTGCTTTCAAAGGATTTGTGTCATCCGCATCGTTAGGATGATCTGCAGATTCTATGTCGTCAGTTTGTTCTTCGTCGTTCGCTGCCACCTCTCTGTTATCACTGTCATCATTGATAGGTAATATGCACATCTTATTAATAGCTCTTCTTATTGTGCCCTTTGTAGTTAAGACATCGGCTACTCTGCTGATCCCATCAGTCCCAGGGTATAATTGGGTGATACGTGCTAGCCGCCATTGCATTGGAGGAAGATTTTCTTCTTTAAGTATTACAAGGTCCCCGACCTTAAGTTCTTGTTGCTTTGTTCTCCATTTGGTCCGCTGCTGAAGCTCCGCCACGAACTCCCGGCGCCACCTCTCCCAGAAGTGTTGCCTTAGTTGCTCGATGAGCTGGTATCGGTTCGGGTGCTTCGAAGTGATAGGTAGCGATGGGACCGCAACTAGAGGTCGCCCAATTAGAAAGTGCCCAGGAGTCAGAGGAGAAGGATCAGTAGGGTCAGAAGAAAGCGGGGTTAGCGGACGAGAATTCAATATTGCTTCAATTTGTGCGAACAACGTGGCCAACTCCTCAAAGGTTAGGGAAGCATTTCCAGCGACACGCCGTAAATGATATTTTGTCGACTTTACACCCGCCTCCCATATACCGCCGAAATGAGGTGAATATGCGGGGCTAAATACGAATTTAAAGCCTTCATTAGCAGCGAAATTGGCAACAGTCTCACGGCTAGATCTGAGTATTCTACTTATTTCATTGTTTGCGCCCTTAAAATTGGAACCATTATCGCAGAAAATTGAATTAGGTTTACCTCTCCTAGAGACAAATCTTCGCAGGGATAAAATGAATGCTTCTGTACTTAAATCGCTAACTAATTCTAAATGAATCGCTTTAGACGCTAAGCATATAAATAAACACAAATAACATTTTGAGATGCGGTTGCCTTTTCCTTTGCGGCTTGAAATCATAAAAGGCCCGGCAAAATCAACACCACACGAGTAGAAAGGAAACGATGAGTAGCTCCTCTCGGCAGGTAGGTTGCCCATTAAGGGCTGCAAGGTTTGTCCGCTTAAGCGAATACAAATCATGCACTGCTTGGTCGTGCTGCGTGCCAGATACCTGCCACCTATAGGCCAGAATCTCTCTCTTATACAAGCTAAAAGATGCTGGGGGCCGGCATGAAACAACCGTTCATGTTCGCATTTAAATATCAATTTAGCTAAGTGATGCTTCGAATCTAAAATAAGGGGATGTTTTTTATCGTAATCGAAATCTGAGTTTAGAATTCGACCCCCAGTTCTCAATAGACCACTTGAATCTATGAAACAGTTCAATGGTAATAATTTAGACTTGCGATTGAGAGCTTTATTGTCTATTATTATTTTCATCTCATCCTTGAAGCTTTCTTGTTGGCTAAATTTTACTATCAATAATAACGACGTATTTAATTCCTCAGCATCTAAAGGTCCAGTCTTTGAGTTTTTGTTCTTGCAGTTTTTTATAAACCGTAGCACATAGGCATACGTTCCTTTTAGTTTGTCTAGGCTAGAATATTTCTCAAACTGAAGAGTGTATGTTTTGTTTGTATTAGACACATGACACTCATGAATATGATTTTTTACTTCAGGTAGGCTATCAGGATTGTGAGTTTGCATTTGCTTGGGCCAGCTAGATAGATCACTCGCGAGGAACGAAGGCCCTCCCCACCAGAAGCAAGAAGATTGAAGCTGTTTAGGACTCACACCTCTTGATGCTATATCCGCGGGATTTTGATCTGTAGGAACGTGATAGAATTTAAACCCACTGGTAAGTTCATTAATCTCATTCACACGATTGCAAACAAACATTTTGAGATCCTTCGGTGGGGTCTTCACCCACCCTAATACTACCGTTGAGTCGGTCCATAAGTATTTTTGACTGATGTCTGACCGTAATGACTGTAATACCTTTGAGCAAAGCCGAGCACCTAACAAAGCACCACATAGCTCCAACCGAGGTATAGTGGTTGGATTCAGAGGCGCAACTCGTGCTTTAGCGCACAGCAACCTTACGGTGATACTTTGATCCTGATCCTCAGAACGCAAATACACGCAAGCCGCGTAGGCTAATTGAGAGGCGTCTACGAAACAATGCAATTGTATGCTTTTTGGGTTTTCACACAGAGCCCGTCGAGGAATATGTATTAGTGACAAACTTTTAAATTCTCTTACTAAGCTTGACCAGTTTCTACAGAACTCTGCCGGAACAGGATCATCCCATTCGAGCTTAGACGACCACAGCTCCTGTAGCAAAATTTTCGCTACTATTATGCAAGGACATAATAACCCTAATGGGTCAAAAACTTTAGAGGTAGCTGATATTACTGACCTTTTAGTGATTTGTGAGGAAGGTTCCAGATCTGTGGAGAATTGTAACGAGTCAGCTTTAGGTGACCAGTTAAGACCCAAAACACTGGATTCCTTATTGAAATCCATACATTTTGATGAATCTATTTCGTTCTCAAATAATTGAGGACAGTTTGTCCGAAACTTTCTAAGGGGTAAGCATGCAGACTTTAGTACTTCAACAACATTTTTATAAATGTATTTTAGGCCATCTACAGTGTCACTGCCAGTATTTAGGTCATCAGCGTAAAAATCACTTTGAATAACGCGAGCTATTGCTTTATCCTCACATTCATTAGCTAGCTGTAAGAGACATCGGAAACTAAGAAACGGCGCGGACGCCGTGCCATAAGTTATTGTGTTGAGTTGCAGAACATCAATTGATTGATGCTTTTCCTCACGCCATAGAATAAGCTGAAGATGGCGCTGGGAGGGGGAAACTTCAATCTGTCTATACATTTTCTCTACATCTCCCGTAAGAATATATTTATGCTCCCTAAAACGTAACAATATCGATATTAAATCGCTTTGTACTACTGGGCCGACCATTTGAATATCATTGAGTGATTTCCCTGAGTGAGTTTTAGACGACGCATTGAATACCACTCTTAGCTTAGTGGTTTCACTCTTCTCTCTAATCACTGCATGATGAGGCATAAAGTATCCAAATTCTGGTCTATTTATTTTTGTAAGGTGCCCTAAATTTGCATATTCATTAATGAATTCACTATAATTTACTTTCAAATTTGGAAATTTAATAAATTTTCTTTCTAGGCTTTCCAAACATTTTTTAGCAATGAAGTAAGAGTCACCGAGTGCGTTCTCGGGTACTTCCTTCAATGGTATTTGAACAGAAAATCTGCCAGTTGGTAGGCGAGAAAAGTTCATGCTAAAATTATTTTCACAGAGTTGCTCTTCGACGGAATACGTTTTTGTCTGTGGCAAGTCATCAATTTTCCAAAACTTCTCTAAAGACTCTTTTATCTCTTGAGAGAAGTTACAATGGACTTCCGGGATTGACTGACTCATTGCTATGGGGCCACCCACAAGCCATCCGAGCTTAGACTCTTGAAGAACTGGTTTATTTGAACCGAGTTTTATTAGGTTTGACCCGACTATTTCCCAATATACATCTGCTCCTAAGAGAATGTCTACCTCAGCAGGAGAGAAGTATTTGGGGTCAGCAAGTTGAATATTGTTGGGTAATTTCAAATACTCAGTGTCAATAACTGAGTTTGGTAAAATACCTGTGATTCTTGGCACAACCAAACATTTAACATTTATTTCGAAAGGCATCACTCTTGACTTTATTTTAATGCTACATTTTTCCGAAATTTTACAGCCCACATTATTAATTCCATTTACATTAACCGTACAGGAGCTATCAATAGGCAACCCTAGTCGTTCCTTTAAATTGGCCGTAACAAATGAAGACTGGCTTCCTGTGTCCAACATCGCTCGAGCTGGATAAGTTTTATTATTTAGTATAACCTTAACTAATGCTGTACACAAAAGCACTTGACCGGCTGACGATGACAAAGTCAGAGAGACAGGAAGCGAAGACGAAGTTGAGGCTTGTGCATCTGCAGATGGCGCGTCAGCTTTATGAATAAGCGTATTATGTTTCTTTTTGCACGTGAAACACAGCCCTTTGAGTTGGCATTGGTACGCATTATGACCACTTCGTAAGCAGTTTTTACATAACTTTAATCTAGAAACTTCACTCACGCGATCATCAGTATTCATATTCTTAAACTTAGGACACCCATACAAAGGGTGATCATCATTGCACAAAACACAACTGTTTTTAGGCCCTTTCTTTTCATTGGATACTACGAGACTCTTTGATTGAGCGTTAAGTTTTGGCTTGCTATCAGTTGACCGGCTGACGTTTGTATATGACGTTTCAATTATGTCAGCACGACCTCGCAGAAATGCATGAAATTCACTCAATAGTGGTAATTCAGTCAGATGGCATTTGTTTTCTTCCCACTTTCTACTCGTGTTTATATCCAATTTTGTCGAAACCATGAAGATTATAAGGGCATCCCACTTATCAGTAGGCTGGCCAAGAGAATCAAGGGCACGTAAATGCTTTGAAACATGATCAACAACAAACCGCAATGCTTTGAAGGATTCAGTGCGCAAAGGTTCGATGCTAAACAAAGCTTTTAAATGATTGTTAATTAATATATTTTTGTTATCGAATCTTTGACATAATAGATCCCATGCTAATTTATAATTCTTGGCACTGAATTCTATGGATTTTATTACCACAGATGCACTTCCTTCTAGCGAGGAACGTAAATAATGGAACTTATTTATTGGTGGAATCCCTTCATTGCTGTTTATTACCGAATCAAATGTGTCCTTGAATTCCAACCATAGCAAATAATTGCCATCAAAAGTTTGTAATTTTATAGTTGGTAATTTAATGGCATTAGCCGCATAGGAACGGCAACTACTCATACTCATATCATCACCAGGATTCCCACCGCTGTGATTTTTATTTGGGCGATTTTCTAAAATTTCTTGACAGTTGGATATCAGATTCAAAAACTGATTTTCCAACGTATCTCTTTCTTTGATTTGTTCATCTGAATCGCTATGCAATAAATCTATTTTATCTTGTACAGTATCGTAATCACTCATTAATGATTGATATTTACTTAATTTTAACTCTAATTCTTTGTATTTTACAGAAGAAATTTCCTTCAAACTTTGTGTTGTACTAACGTATTCAGCAAACTTTGTTAATCGTCCCTTAATAATGCCTCTCTGCTTAACTAGATTAGACAATTCCATCTTGTTTTACTATCTTCACTCAGTTAATAAATCACCAGATTTTAATTTAGGCAAACAAACAATAAAAAAGTAAAATGTGCACTCAAACCTGTCTTAAGAGATGAGTAGCTCCAGATTCAGTCACCACCGGCGCATCTGCCAGAGTTCAGGGCAAATACTGCACGAGTCGAGCTCACTGCTTAGGCCAGCAAGCTGTCACAACTTACGGCATGAGACAGCGCGCGCGAGACAAGGCGCGCTCGGGCTGGATCGCACGATGGTGCGGGCGCAACGCTGTGCGAACGCGCTCTTCGTGAGCTGGAATTGGTCGGCAAATACTTTTAAATATCGTGTAAATAAACCTTAATTTATTAGGGCATATGAGACTGGATATTATATATCTTAAAAGGCTTTCTAAAATATAAATACCTAAATTCAACTTGAATTTGCTTTAATATACCTGCTTACGTAAGAAAGTAGGTAATTAAATTTTGTAGGCAAATAATGCGAAACAGTGAAATAGATTTTAGCAGGTTGATTTCTTTTAGCAGAATGAAATGTACTTTAGCAAAGAAAGGTGATAGGTAATTATTTTATTGGCAGAAATAATTATTACCTACTGATCGATAATAAACTTCGTATCGCTAAAGCGTGGCATAATGTCGGTACAGTCTCAATTTAAGTTAGATTAGGTAGTTACCTATTTACCTAACGCTTGAGTAAGGCAAGCCGGCTGCTACGCACAAATGAAGCGATTGAATTTATAGGACTTTTTAGGTTTAGGAAAGATAAGATTAGGAATAGGGCTTACATTCCTTGGGCTAGACCTTTGGATCACGTCGATGTCCCCACAGGCTCCCAGTAGCACGAATCCTCTCTCTCCTTGGCTCCAATTCCAATAATAATGCACTGAGTTATGCATAAAAGTTTAAAGTACAAAGTCCTTGTTCGAAATGACGCCACAATTTTTCACTCGTTGACGCGACGGTTAGTTATCAATAATGATTTTAGATCACTGTCCTGTCACGGTCGCCACTTTTGTTCATAAAACAAACAACATAGTTCTTTTTAATATTTTTAATATAGTTTGAAACAGTTTTTGATAGGTAAAAGGTTATTATTATTATTAGGAACTAGCGCGTCCTCCGTCCGAGACGATTATTGTGGTATATTCTCTTTTGAATTGAGGTCAGGCGCAGCGCTCGCCACATCGTCCTGCCTCTCGCACCCCCGCGCCTTCCCTTTAACTGTCTAGCTGTTCTGCGTAGACAGTAAATTGCTGTGATTAGTAAATTGGCACTATTTTGAATACTGCAAGTTGTACGACATAAAGTTTAGTGGTACTTTATAATAAAACCATTGAAAATGTAATCAACTAATGAAGTAGATGCCTATTTTCGCTTAAATCTTTCTTTTTCTCGTAGTCATGGTATAAAGTAAAGCATGCAACTCTTGAATAAAACGGATTTATATCGAGGGCCATGAAACACTCGCGTCGCTCAGGATTCTAAAACTTGAATCATGAATCACGACCGTAGGTAGTGATTCAAATTAGTTTTTTTTAGACAAATAATAGTATTTTTGCAATTAGAGAATAGAGGACGGATTTAAAGCGAGGGCTATAGTTGAATCTGGAACAAGTGAATGACTCTAACGATTGAATCACAACCGTAGGTAGTGATTCAATCGTTAGAATCATTCACGGCCGTAGGTAGTGATTCAATCCATAGAATCATTCACGACCGTAGGTAGTGATTCAATCGTTAGAATCATTCACTTGTTCGAGATTAAACTAAAGCCCTCGTTTTAAATCCGTCCTTTATTTACTAATTGCATAAAATACTATTATTTGTCTAAAAAAAACTGATTTGGATCAGTTGACCTACCTTTAGATTGCTTGCAGCGGTCTACAAGTAGCACAACTGTTTCATATGTATTTTGTACATACCTTGTATTATTCTTTCTGTAAATAAATGTAAAAAAAAATGGCTCAGATAACAGATTATTACATTAATGTTATGTTTATAGACTGCAGTTCAAAGCATAAAAGCACTTTGAACTTAACATAATAATATATATGTAGGGTCAGGGGGGCATCAGTGGCTCAGTCGGATACAGTGACTCATTCATGTTCTTACCCGAAAAACGCACGATATATTTATGTCCTTGTCACACAATACTAGCATGTAGACCCCAAACAAGCTCTAACCAGTCGGTCGGTGGGTCAAGCGTCGTACGGTGGTGTGACGGCGTGTTTTTGTTTTCGTGCTCACAAAATTACTTTTTGAGGTGAGTTTCTTTTGTTTTTCATACATTAAGCTGTGACAATTTGTATTGCCTGTTATATTTACCCATTAGTTAATACTATAGTGCTCTCATTCATGTAGTTGTTTATCGTAATTATTATTTGACTCGAATGCTGTGATCAGATTTATTCAAAATGGCGTGGTCGTGCACAGAGGCTCAAATCTAAGAAGTACACAGTGACTCTGAGTCACTGTGTACTACATGTTATTGATTCTTAATTAGCATTTTTTTTTGAATAACCAAATATAGACAACACTTAAAAATTAAATAATTTAACCTTTTAATTTTGTTTGTAGTATGCCGCGACCACAAACTGCGCAAAAAATTGGAAATACTCCCCACGAAAACATTAAAGAGGGCTTGAAATTAATCAGGAATGGGGAATCTATGCGAAAGGCGTCAAAGAGAGCTAATGTTCCTTTTGCTACACTCAAGAGATATTATTGGAAAACCAAAGACAGTCCTTCGCTTGAGGAGTTGTTACCCACACAGCTGCAACCCAACTATTCAGTCAACAGAATTTTTACAGCCAAACAAGAGACTGTCCTTGAAGTTTAACATCGTTGATTAAATGTGTAGTAACTGTTGATCTCTATAAATGATAAATAGCTTTGTAAGAACCAAAAGTGAACTGATTAGAGGGTAGATATCCTAAGTTTTTGATTTTGATAAAAGATATATAACTGTCTTTTGGTTTTCAATATAAATATAATTTTTAAAATACTGTTGAGTCACTGTGTACTACTAGAGTCACTGTGCACTACGGGGTTGAGCCACTGTGTACACCTAGGTGTATACAGTGGCTCAATTCCCGATGTTTAGTTTTTGCACTCTCATTTTATTTTAGTTATATTTAGTGTAATTATAATAATGCAGAATTAAACTAGAATACCTAACCAACAATCAATGCATGATTCAGATTAATCCAATAATGATTTTCAACATTTTTAGCCGTTTGAAAAAATCCGAGCCACTGTAGCCTCCTTGACCCTACAGATTACCTGTTACCGAAACATTTATCTGTGTATCAAGCTTATAGTAATGAATAACAAAAAAAAAAAACTTACGATTTCGTCAGGTCCGTGTACAACCATGTTTATACCGATTGGTTGCAGCAAAATATTTAATAGGTGGCCACCCTTTTCGAAGGTGGCGCCCTCGAATCATTCTACAGATAAGTTGGTGGCACTATACATGTTTTATTTATGACAGAACTATTTTACGCCTGTCTCTTTTGCCTAATACTTACTGCGATTACAGTAGCTGCCGGTCATAATCTATCTGCTTACCAAATTTCACCGGAATCATGTTTAGTAGTAACTGAAGAGTTGTGTATCAAACATCCAAATTCCTAAACATCTAAACATCAAAACTCACACATCTAAAATCTTAGTAAGATTATTTACAATCGCCATATAATTTCATGATTCATAAAGGTTCCGCTCAAAAAACTCACTCGTATTAATCCATTATGGCATATATTATAGTTAAAAAACTTTTAGAATCGTTTGGAGCCGGTCACATCTGGCGTGAATGTGTCCAACTTTTGATAAAGCCTTACTGCCCGAATAAATTGTCGTGTGAACGTCGAATTAATAACTTTTTTATTTTCCACTAGGATTTTACTGGTACCCATTTTCTGAGTACCTATTTATTGCGATGAAAACGATATTTGGAAAAAAGGAGATAAACGGTGAAAGTAGGTCCTCCATATAAAAAGGAATATGCTCCGTATACGACCATCAGGTTTTGGGGAGTTCTTCTTCTTCTTTCGTGTCGATAGTTCTCTGTCAAACTATTATGGACCAGCAGTGGTATTCAGGGCTCGGTGAACTCGCTGAGCGAGTCACGGGGTGAAGTCACGCGTTGCGCAGTAAGATAATATTTGACCTCGGTAAAGTTCGGTGTGTCAAAAATACCATCTATCTATCTATGGATAGGTCTTCAAAAATTATATTGAGGTTTCTAATATAACTTTTTTCTAAACTGAATAGTTTGCGCGAGAGACACTTCCAAAGTGGTAAAATGTGAGCCCCCCCCCCTCCCCCGTAACTTCTAAAATAAGAGAATGATAAAACTAAAAAAATATACTGTAAACTTCCACTGAAAATTGGTACGAACGAGATCTAGTTAGTAGTTTTTTTGTAATATGTCATTAATCGTAAACCATCCAAGAACTTTTATATTATGTTACTTGCTGCTACTTGACTTGGCCGCTTTTTTAAAATTTTAATTGGCCCTAATATGAGCTTCGCGCAACAATAACGACATACAATTCATCAAAATAGGTTCAGCCGTTTAGTAGTTACGAGGGATTATCGGGACGGACATACCATACAGGTCAAACACAGAACCCTCCGTTTTTGGCTTTAGCGCAGTCGGGTAATAAATCTTTGTCTGATTTTTCACTTATTTTCTCGCAAAGTGATCTTGATTCTAGCTTAACCTACGCTTTGGTCTAATGTATTTAAAAAATAAGATTATATTACAAACCTGATCTAGAAACCTGATGCTCGTTTTTGATGGTCATCTTTATGTCTCAGGGTGGCGGGCGCAGTGCAATGCCACATAGGGCGCGTCCTAGGTGGACGTGACCTATGAGGTAATGCACTGTTCATAGGCAGAGGTTACCTCTTAACATCAGGTGGGCCATCTGCTTGATCCGAGAATCCGAAAATGGGATGTCATTAAGTTTCAGGCATTCTGAATACACCCTCTGGCTATCGTTAGTCATCGCGTTTTACAGGTTTTAGCATATCAAAAGCCCAAGTCCGAGTATTACGTAGTAACTAGACATTAATCTGTGCGTGCGCTCGATAGATATGGCACACGATTAATGGCTAGATACTGCATAATATACGGACGATCGTCGTCACGATCATCGTTACGATGGTTGCTGCGAAACTCGAACGTGGGGTTCAGTACACAAAAAACTCATAAAAGTTGTAGATACACATAACTAAACCCATTTTATTCAACATTTAAAAAAAAAAAATGTTGCGAAGCTAATCACTGCTGCCTTGTTACAGATACGAAATATTTCAGATAACTAATTAGGTAGGCAACTAAATAAGGAAATATTTATCGATGCAATGTTGTTATCAAATAATATAATAATTGCTTGATAAGAACACGCCTATTGTATAGATAGTGTGAATTAAATGCATGCTAACTTTATCATGCCTACAAATGTCCTACAAATATAAATGCGAAAGTTTGGATGTTTGGATATTTGTATGTGTACTGATTTTCATGAGATACAGAGATAGCTTATACCTGGATTGACGCCTAAGCTACTTTTATCTCAGAATCAAGCTAGAACTTTTAACAGCAGTCGATTCCTCTTATTTAATCTTTTCGTACCTCTGACTGGTTTTGGAAAAATATTGGCAATGTGTATTTGTAATGACTTTTCAACGTACGGTTTTAATACCGAACGAATGAAGCAAGTTCTTTGAGACAACGTATGTATGTATGTTTGTCCAACGACAGCATTCGAATTGCTGATCCAATCGTCATAAAATGTTATAGATGGGTAGTAATATTATTTATTGGGAGTATAAGTAATTTTTTTAGGAAAGCTAGCTATAGCTATTTAGCTAGGATTCGCTAAATCGGTAAGGGGGTTGTCGAGGTAATGGGACCCAAGAGGGAGTAAAAACAAAAGTGAGACGATCGGGTCAAGTGGGTTGTTATTATGGTAATTTCAACAACAAAAAAACAAGCTTTTATTTAACTCACAATGATTGTATGTTCGGGTCAAATCTTGCAACTTATCCTCAACCGATTGAGATGAAATTTAAATGAAATACCTGTCAAGTTCAGATGACAATACAATATTATGGTGGCAACGAGCTGATCGAATGATGAAGACACGGTGGTGGCCAACGGATTTCTTAGAAGGATAATAGTGTAGACTGGCCGTGTTTAGGCTCATTTCGATCAGCACATGGTTCTGATCATTAATTTTATAAATGCTTTTATTAAAAATAAAAAATAAAAAATTTAAGCTTTGTAGTTTTTGAGCTATAAACAAAAAGTTAAATTATAAATCTCTTGGGTACTTCCAGTAATTGTAAAGTTCTATTATTTTTATAGAAGTAGCATACGTGACATAAAACAAGAAAATGTCAAACCGTGCTAGTAATAAACGTGGGATATCGTTTAAATAATTTCAATATGTTTTATTTCTTTCGATTTAATTTGAAACTGTCAAAACAACTTCTCCAGTCCAGGTCTGGACTGGAGTAGTCGTAGACCTTACGGTCTGGTACGGTCTGGACTGGAGTAGTCGTAGACCTTAAGACCTTACGGTCTGGACTGGAGTAGTCGTAGACCTTACGGTCTGGTACGGTCTGGACTGGAGTAGTCGTAGACCTTACGGTCTGGACTGGAGTAGTTGTGGACCTTACGGTCTGGACTGGAGTAGCCGTAGACCTTACGGTCTGGACTGGAGTAGTCGTAGACCTTACGGTCTGGACTGGAGTAGTCGTAGACCTTACGGTCTAGACTGGAGTAGCCGTAGACCTTACGCTCCTATTATTTCAAATTAAAATTACATTTTATTTTTAAGTTAAGATTAATTTGGGCACTTAATGATGCCTCGATAAACAAAGCAAAAATTATCGACTAGTTTTTCTGCAATGTTTACCTACAGCCATCATTATACATTTTCAAATGTTAACAGACTTCAAAAAACGGGGTTATCAGTAAATTCGACATCAATGTATGTTAAATGTTAGAAAGGTAAGGAAGGTAGGTAATCTACGCCACGTACACATTCACGATATCTCAGTTCAGGGCGAAGCACTAGTAGTATATATATAGATAGTATAGATAAGAGCCACCAGTCGCAAAACCCTTCTTGTCATTTCGTTTGCCCGCGCGTTCGTTCGTTGACATAAGTGATGGCGCGTTTCAAGCAAACACCCCGTAAATCGACCCCTGGCGTGACGTTAAGCATGTTAATGGCCGCCAAGCACGCCGCTTGCAAAAGCATGCCTATCACTAAGAAGAAAAAGAAGCCCCATCGCTACAGACCCGGCAACATCGCTCGGCGTGAGATCCGTCAATACCAGAAGAGCACACACCTGTTGGTACCGCAGCTAGCATTTCAGCGTGTGGTCCGTGAAATCGTTGCGGAGGTCAAACCCGGTTTTCGTTTCCAGCCCGCCGCGTTGGGGACACTACAGGAGGCCAGCGAGGCTTACCTCGTTGGCCTCTTCCAAGACATTAACTTGTGCGCTATTCACGCCAAGCGTATCACCATTATGATCAAAGACATGCGATTGGCACGCAGGATCAGAGGGGAACGCGACTAAGCAAGAACCCGCTGCTGTCTGTAGCACCCTTATTGTAAGATGTACCTAATAACATTTATTTACTTTAAAAACGTAATACTTTGCTATTGTTTTTTCGTTATCGCAGAACACGTTATTATTATTTTTATTCAGTTCAGTTCATAAGCAATCTCCAATCAATCAAATCCGGGCTGGAATCGAGTACTTCTGCCACGTTCGGGATAGCTCAAACAAACGCCAGCTTGCTGCCTTGGACTCGATCGAATGCAGAGCTATCAGGCTTATAGGAGATCTACACATGGCAGAGACTAAGGCCGTAAAGTTTCATGCCTTTCGGTCGTCTATACATTTCAGGGAATGCGCCTAAGAACCTCGTGATCTGATCCCACCTGATCTCCTTATTATCATAGTAAGAACAGACGCACGGCTCATTACCATCCTTACCTCATTAGTATACCGTATATATTCGTACTAAACGTTTCGGTTCTACATTTATAATGCGAATTGCAAAGGAGTGGAACACACTACATCGTTTGTCTATCCTGAACTCTGTGTCTCTTCAACGCAAAAGTGGACAGGTACCTTCTAGACCTTTGTGATCCATCGTCTGCTACATTCTCACTTACGAGCACTTGAGATCACAGTTAAAAGAAGATCAACAATGAAAAAAAAAAACTGTCGTCTACTGCAGTGCCCCCTGGTGTCATGCAGTAATATTACCTATGTAAGAACTTTCCTCCCGGCTGATCACGCGAAACGGATCACATCTCATTTTATCACGTGAAACTGTCCGATCTGATCACGTGAAACAGTCCCATCTGATCCCGTGGCACTACGTTAGGTGGCACTGCCATAAAATCGCATTTCAATCACGTCTTCAGACCACACACAACAGTGATTTCATGTTACCTTTGCTTTGCCATTGACGAAAGTCATATTGAAACGCTTGTAAGAACCATATAATCGAAGAGCCGCTTTGCAATTCATCCTCTATTGCATCACCTCTAGTGACGAGTGGCGATAACACGGGTGCAACCTATTAATCAATTTTCTTTGAAGTCTATTATCAAATCCGTTATCGGTCGATGTGTATCTGTGGGTAGAGGTTGGTAATAAAGTTTAATCTATGCATGTAGCTCGTGTTGTTTCAATAGCCTATTCCTAAACATAAATACTTTACATGGCGCAGCTGTTTCTAAATTTTGTGAAAATATCATAAAAAGAAAGTTAAATGGACAAATATCATGTGGTTCGTGTAGAACAGTTTTGGAAATCAATTGAAAAGTGTATAAATCGATCGCAAAAATGGACACGATTCTACAGCCACCGCCGCCATTTTGCTTCGAAAAGGATTTGACGAATGTCACGTCAGGAAATTTATGCCGAGAATGGGAAAGATGGAAGAAGTCTTTTATGATTTACTACAAAGCGTGCCAATTAGACAAAAAAGAAAGTGCCGTCCAGACAAGTATTCTTCTTCACGTTATTGGTGAAAAGTGCCGTGACGTGTATGAACAGTTTCCAGAGGACACAGCTATTACTATTGAATTGTTACTAAAGAAGTTTGACGACTTTTTTACGCCAAAGAAAAATATCACTATTGAACGCCACAAATTCTTCATTCGGAATCAACAGGAACATGAGACCGTGGATCAATATGCGTTTGAATTAAATAAGCTTGCGACGTCATGCGAGTTCAAAGACCTAAGAGATGATCTTATTAGAGACAGATTGATTTGTGGTTTGAGAGAGGATGGGTTGAAGGAAAGATTACTAAGGGTGTCTGATTTAACACTCAAGAAAACATTAGACATATGCACCGTTGCCGAAATATCACGTGCACAGGCGAGTACAGTAAAAACGGATCAGAATGAAGCGACTATACATGCCGTGGAGGAGCGAGACAGTCACGAGTGTGCTTTGCATTGGGTGCGGCGAAATGATAGTGCTGTGTGCAGATGTGGTACGCGACGAGCAGGCGGACAGCGCCAGCAGACTTGGACGGGACAGCAGGCGTTCGGGGCAAGCCGGCAGCCTGCCGCCGCCAGCGCTAGTCGAGCCGGCCAGGCGGCGCCAGCGACGCGAGCGGCGCCCGCGCCTCGGCAGAATGTAGCTACTTCGCGTGAAGCGGGCGGGCAGACCCGTGCCAGTGGATATTTGTGCAGTTATTGTGGAAGATCTCATGAAAGGGGTCAGTGCCCGGCGTATGGGCAGAGATGTGCAAAGTGCAGTAGATTAAATCATTTTGCGAAGGTCTGCCGCGCTTATGCAGTTCAGGATGTCTCCACAGATCAGGTATGTAATCTGATTAATAGTGCGAGGATCAGTGATGAGTGGTTAGTTGATTTACAAATAAATAATAGTAGTATTCGTTTCAAGTTGGACACCGGAGCGGATGTGAATGTGTTGCCATATCGGTTTTTGTCACAGACGGGACTCGGTGAGAATGATCTTTCATCAACAACTACTAGGTTAATAAGTTACTCGGGTGAAAAATTAAAAGTTTTAGGCAAATGTCATATGAAAGTGCAATGTAAAAATAAACCCTATATAGTTGCTTTTATTGTCGTTGAAGTGGACTCACCACCGATCCTAGGCAAAACATCATGTGAGGAAATGAACCTAGTTAGGCGAATTTTAGCTATAAATAAACAAAAGAAACCATTTTGTATTTTAGATGAATATCCGGAAGTTTTTGAAGGAATGGGGTGTTTGCCGGGCGAGTACAAAATCCAGTTATCAAACGATGCGCGACCCGTAGTACACGCGCCTCGAAAGTTGCCGGTGGCGCTCCGTGATGATGTAAAGAGGAAGCTGGATGAGATGCTAGAGCTGGGAGTGATTGAGAAGGTCGAAGGACCCACGGACTGGGTTAACAGCATGACTGTGGTTAAAAAGCCCAACGGAGAGATACGTATTTGTTTGGATCCGCGAGATTTAAATATGTACATAAAACGTGAACATTTTAAATTGCCTACATTAGATGATATAACTTCCAAACTCTCGGGAGCTAGGTATTTTAGTACCCTAGATTGTAAACAATCATTTTGGCAGACGAAATTACACAATGGGTGTACTGATCTATGCACTTTTAATAGTATTTTCGGTAGATTTAAATTTTTGAGGTTACCATTCGGCATTTCGTCAGCGTCAGAAGTATTTCATAAGAGATTATTTGAATGTTTTGATGATATACAGGGTGTTGAGTTGTTCATTGATGATTTATTGGTTTATGCCCCGTCAAGAGTTGAGCATGATATACGGTTACGTCAAGTTTTGGAAAGGTGCAAGCAATTACTCCAATACTCGAAATTTACTTATTGATAATTTGTTAATAAATTCTGTTTAAACTTGTAACTTATGTCTACCTACTATTAAAGAAGAGAGATGTGTGTAAGTGGGTAGAGGTTACTCGAAATTTACTTATTGTTTCTAACTTATACATTTTGTGTAAACTGGCAACTTATGTTAATTGAATTTAACTTAATTTATGTCTATTGTTAAAGAAGAGAGATGTGTATCTGTGGGTAGAGGTTGGTAATAAAGTTTAGTCTATGCATGTAGCTCGTGTTGTTTCAATAGCCTATTCCTAAACATAAATACTTTACAAACGGGAAATTATATAAAGATAAAGCAAATCAAAAAAACTACAGATTTCAAACAAGTAAGGAATAAAGTAACATAAAACCATCCATCTTCCATCTTCGGCCACATCGTCACTTACCAACAGGACGATCGTGGTCAAAGTCAAAGTCAAAGTCAAAGTCAAAGTCAAAGTCAAAGTCAAAGTCAAAGTCAAAGTAAAAGTCAAAGTCAAAGTCAAAGTCAAAGTATTTTTATTACTTGAAATACATGTTATAAAAGATGTCAAATATTGTTATAAGAATCAAATTATTCCTACCTAAGGCATGCAATATTTTTATTAACAGTACAATCATTAAAAAAAAACAAGCATTAATGTAATTATTAAAATGTCAAAACCCAAATAAATAGCTAAATAATTAATATTAACAAATTGTAATAAGTTTGTCGCTCATAAATTCCTCTATAGTGTAATAACATTTATTTGTCAGTAGAGTTTTTAACTTTCGCCGAAACAACGAACAGGGTAGTTGTCTCAGTGACTCAGGTAAGTTATTGAATATAAAAGGAGCCATACAGAAGATACTTTTGCGCATCATGGCGGTCTTGGAGTCAAACAAAGGTCTATCAACGTTAAAAAAAAAAAAAAACTGTACCTCCAAAATCGCTCAACCAATTTTTATTATGTTTAATGGTAGGTATTTTTATCACCAAAAGTACTTAACCGAGTTGGATGCTGTTTTATGTAAACTCCCAAAGAAGGTTCTCACATATATATAACAATCACATATAGTGCGGGAAACCAAAAGTATTCTTTTGTGAATTAATTCTCCATGATTATTTACTTTTACTTAAAATAAACTTCTGTTTAAATCCTCCCTCTCAATGTCTTCATTTTGATACCCATGTAAATGTCATAGACACCATTTATTCGTCATGTATTTTTTACATTTGGCTGCCACTAAGTAGATTTTTCAACATTTGTAGTATCGATTGTTATTGTAATGATACATACATCAGAATCCATCCAGTCGTTTGTCTGCAACGCGGTAATTAATATTTTTTGCCAGATAACATACAAGCACACATAGATACGCGATACGCGTGAAACATATACCTAAAACTTAAACTAAAATACCATTATTTTAGTTTGTAAACCGTAAAATAAGTAGGTACCTAATAGGCAGTAAATAACAAACCACGCTACTAAAGAACGCGGAATATCCTACGAGTAGTTACCCTGTGTTTTGTATCTTTAGATCAAACAATGTAAAAGACAAAACACTGTGTAACTATTCCAAAGATAATTCGAATATCATTAGTAGCACGATATTACACGGTCGTCGGCTGACTTTTTGATGAGAGACTGACTTGTAATCTCGGTTTTTGGTAAGTCATCGTTTTGGTTTAATTTATGATAAGTTACATTCATTTGTTTGTACATAAATACACAAGTAACAGCTTATTTTGATATGTGCCTATTTTATAGACGGAAATCATTAAAATAAGTTTAACAACGAATTGTAGTTTTTTTTATAAACTTGAACCAATTTATTTTATTTGTAATAATAATATAATAATATTAATTCTGGGCAGTTCACACAACATTATCTAGCCCCAAGCTAAGCAGAGCTTGTATTATGGGTACTAGATAACTGATATACTTATACAATTCATTTTATTTACGTCGATGTATACAATATATTAAATAGAGAGATATTTTTTATAATATATAGAAATACCCAGAACACCCCGAACAAATAACCCGCAACCTCCTGCGTCGCTAGCGAATCCTCGCTTGCCGCGCCACAGAGGTCGTCGATAGAGGTTGTATTAATTAATAGTTTCATTATTACCTGAATATTTATATTTTTAGAATAAAACAATTGAATATGCTCAAGTGTCACAAAAAAATAAGTATCACTAGGAATATAGTATGCCGTTGTAGTAGGAATATAGTAGTAATCGCTTTTTCAATAACTTGCAACGAAAAGCCTGTTTACAGAGGCCTATTACTTTCGTAGTAGTACTGTAAATAGGTATGTATGGGACCTGGAGGGCAATTCTCGGATTGTAGAGATTTACTTTAAATTAGAGACAATGTCGAAGCATGAATGTCCACAAAAAATGTCACGAAAATGTCACAATAACCATCAAATCGTATTCGATTTGAATCGTCGTCATCGTTTCGTATGAGGTAGTGCTGGCCTCTGGTGACAGAGTTTGTCAAGCCGCCCGAAGGCCTCTGACATGGCTTATCGACTGCTATTAATCAATAACAGCCGGGACCGACAGCTTAACGTGCCCTCCGAAGCACAGAGCGATGGAAATCCACACATAACTTAGAAAAGTCATTGGTGCGGAGCCTAGGATCGAACCCGGTATAATTGGATTCTGAGTTGCACTATTGATCAGTTAGGCTACCATCGCTTTCGATTTGAATGATTTTGGTCGACTTATGTCTATTTGTGACATCACGAGAATAGCAAATTAAGATTTTATTCGACATTCGCCATCTTTTTTCGACATATGTCGAATTCAACTTAATCTCTACAATCCGAGAATTGCCCTCCTGTGCTCTGACATTAGGTAGGTATATCAAATAGTCCGTGCCACGAGAGGTTGCTTCTAGTCTATCTAAACAAACACTTGTACTTGGTAATCAAGGCCATCTCCCTTTTCGCTCTTGATCTTCAGGTTGACGAATGAGGAGCCGACTCCTCCAGAAGTGATCGTTACCTTGGCTTTCGACTGGTCGCGGTCTATCGCCCATATACCCTGCAAAATATAATAATATTGTTAGAAGAGACCACGAGTTTGCAGAGGATCAGCGATAGTCTGACTGAGGAGTTCCTTTATACATAATCCGTGTCCATCAAAAGATAAGCTCGTTTTTCACCATATTAAAATTGATTGTCATATGAGTTTGACAGACAACTATAAAAAAACCGAAGAAGTGCGAGTCGGACTCACGCACCAAGGGTTCTGTACCATTGCCTATAAAAACGGCAAAAAAACAGTAATAACGGAGCCCCTTAAATATTTATTTTATTCAGTTTTTTAGTATATTTGTTAAGGCGCTATAGGTTCAACGAACATTTTTGTATGAGGCGAACAAAGCGAGCGCACGCCCTGATACCGTGTTTTTATGTATAAAAAAATTATATAAAAATGTCGTTCAAAGTTTTGTTTAATTTTGTTGATGAATTCACTAACTCAAATAATAACTAACATGTAACCAAATGTTTCAAAAATTAAAACGTGAGAGAAGTGAGTGAAAAATAGCATTTCAATTTTAAAAAGGAGGTATCTTTTTTATTTATTTTTATCGAGTGAAGTAATTCAAATATTGTATTGAATTATTGATTTCACTAGATAAAAAGCTCAAAAATATCATATATTTTTTTCTTTACAGAAAACTATGAAAATTCTTATCAAAAACTTTAAAATTCTAGAGACATTTGAGAACCTATCGCGCCTTAAAGCGGCAACAGAAATACCTACATCATCAGTGACAGTTTCAAGTGTCTTACTATCACGGTTCATGAGATACAGCCTGGTGACAGACGGACAGATAAACGGACGGACAGCTGAGTCTTAGTAATAGGGTCCCGTTTTACCCTTTGGGTACGGAACCCTAAAAACAGCATACCTATACTACTGCATCTTGATTCGCAAAATTTAAACAATACAAAATTTTATCCGATTATTCTCATTATCAATGCTATAAAAAAGCTTCTTAGGTTTCTGTGATCAAAGGTTTGCTAACATAAGTACCTACCTACATCTATTACGAGTATATAGTTGGTATCTAATTTAAAATGTTTGCTTAGACACTGTTTAGCGCACTCCTTATTTACCAGTGGCATTAATTTATAAGTAATAAAAACCAACCTTTATGATTCTAGTAGTATTGTCGTTATAAAACACATTTTTGATCCTCGTCGTAAAAGGAATGGCACTAAGCTTCACGTTCTCCGAATAGGCCAACTGATTGTTAATACTCGTTCCTACTTGAAGGTCTGCGGCATTATGGAAACCCACAAAGAACACCACCAGAATAATCACAGCCAACTTCATGTAAAACATTTTGATGAATGGCTGACCCAAGTTCACAGTTGTTTACGACGCTAAGATGACTGCGGTATGAGACTTTACTGCTAAGAAAGGTGTTTTATGATGTATATCTCCAAAAGTACTTGAGATAATAACCACAGCATGAATCATGGCTGCAGGTTTATCAGCATGTTAAGAGGATAAGATATACGTTCCATGTTCTTATCACAACTACTGTCATCAGAGACCACTCTTTACAGGAGGGCAATTCTCGTGCTTTAGAGATTAGGTCGAATTCGACATATGTCAAAAAAAGATGGTAAATGTCGAATAAAATCTTAATTTGCTATTCTCGTGATGTCACAAATAGACATAAGTCGACCAAAATCTTTCAAATCGAATACAATTTGATGGTTATTGTGACATTTTCGTGACATATTTTGTAGACATTCATGCTTCGACATTATCTCTAATTTAGAGATAATCTCTACAATCCGAGAATTGCCCTCCTGGTCTCTGCTATCATCGATATTTCTAGACTAAATACTTCACTTTTCTACAATTTAAGTATGGAAACAGTAGTTTTATAGTTTTTTACCAGTGGCGGTGGTGGTTTCTACATTGACAACAGTATCTCACCTTTTGCCGTAAAATCTTTTATATTTCATATATTTAATAGTAGGTATGTGAAATAGCGTTTAAACCCGCCAGGTCCTAGTAGTTCCATTCGTTAGTTTCCCGTTGAGACTACTTGGTTTGTTTTCTCTTAGTAGTGCCATTGAAACTGTAATATTTTTTAAATAATGTAATATAAATGGTATGTTTTAGTACTAGGTACACACCTACTTTTCACTAGAAACGGGTTATTTACCATGATTCTTGGTAGGTATACCTAGTTCTAAAACATACACACTATTATCACAGTACTATACTATACTATACTACTATTAATATAGTACTGAATTGATACTATCGTGGTTGGGAATCATTTTAAACCGGTGCTTATGATGAAGAGGCTTCTGCATTTAGTCTCGAAACGTCAAAAAAGCGACGAAATAAAGTGGTAATTAGCCGTTATTTATGTTAAAAGGTATAGTATTATTTTGTCTGTGGTACTACGTAATTCTATTATTTTTATTCATTAATTTTTAGTTTAGTTTTTTTAGTTAGGTATGTTTTCTAATTCATGTCATTCAACTATATACTTCGGAACTAATGAGACTAATTCGACACAAAAATACATGAATAAAATATTTATGAGCCCGTAGTATGTATGTGAAAGACATTTTCACCGTTTTGAGGAGCTATTAAGTAAATAAAAATCGAGTTGACTTGTTGAAGCTCGTTACTCGGGCTCACTTACTCACTTTATTCAGTTTAAACCACAGATAAAATAATACTGGTTTAAACGGACCTAGTCAGAACCCCTCCGGACCAAATGACAACCAAATCTCACCACCAGTGGTAAGATTAGTAGTTAGTAGTAGAAGAGCTTTTTTGAGAAAGAGTTCGTCCGGGGAGGTACTACCTCCATACCTATTTCTGCCACAAGTCAGTAGAACTTGCATTGCTGTGCTCCGGTTTGAAGGTGCTATTGAAATTAGAGGCACATGAGACTTTTCATCTTTATGTCTCAGGGTGGCGGACGCAGTTTATACAAAAACACTTACATGTCCAACTGGCCACCACTGAGCAAACAACACAATAGTCAGACTAGGGATGTCTCCCACTAGACCACCATGCCCTACTAATATTCTAGTTACAAAATTGACCAGCGATCCAACAAAATTGGATGATAATTATAATTCAGTGTCGAAGCTACGCACGAGTGGCCACGCGCAGGATTAAATCGCCAGTAAATATCGTTGGTAATCAGGTCACAGTGCATAAAGAAGAAATATTATACAGCTCACATGAACAACTAGCGTCCCTCCGAATAATATTACTCTTCTAGTAAATTACAGGCACATGAGACTTTACATCTATATGTCTCAGGGTGGCGAGCGCAGTGCAATGCCACTTAGGGCGCGTCCTAGGTGGACGTGACCTATGTGGTAATGAGTTGTTAAAGGCAGAGGTTACCGCTTAACATCAGGTGAGTCTTCAGCTTGTTCAGTCATCCACGAAATTAAAAAAAAATTAAATGTAATAGTTGTTTATGATACTAGGGTGAAAAGTTGGTTATTACAAACGAGTAGATGAATGTACGACGAGACGAAGTCGAGGGCTTACCATAGTCACGAGTTTGTAGAAACCAATTTTCGCGCGTGTTTCATATAACGTTTTTCAAGACATTTGCGAGAAAACAGTACAATAAGTAATGATTGAGTGTATCTGCGAGTCTTCCATGATATAAAATTATTGTACATAATTAAATAACACTCCCTATTTTGGCGGCCACAGACCTTTTTCTGCAATTTGCGCCTCATTCAAGTAGATTCCATATTAATATCAGATTCCTCGCTTGGACACATATTATTATTTTGATTATAAATATCAGTCGGAAAGTCGCGACAATCTTTGACGTTTCTTATATGAAAATGGCGTGAATTTGCAAAAAGAGCCACGTTCGCGTTGTTAAAACTAGAACTACATCTTTTGTCTCATTTTCTCTAGTGAGACAACCTCCTTGGAAGCGCTTTTGCTCAATCAATACGTATTGAGCAAAAGCGCTTCTAAGCAGGTTCGATTATTCATCTTGAGGAATAATCGAACCTCGAATCGAATTGAGGAGGTTTGAAACTCTTTGGTGCAATTCTTACCTATACCTATATACTTCATATGGAAATTTAAAAAAAAACCGTAATGGATATGCACGGCGCTATAGAACGGAGCGTGCGGTAAAATAGGTACTCTTACCTAAGTACCTATTTTACCGCACGTTCCGTTGTATGGATCGTAATTTTTTACTTTCGAACAATGTATACATGCTTCGTAAAGGCAGTTTTTGAGCAAATGTGTTGAAAAGGTACTTTACAGTTACAGGTACAACTATTGGGCTAGTTGTTAGGCCAAACGTTGCCAGGGTAAAAAACACTTGCACCGTCAAAGCACGCCTGCGAACTGAGCGTTTGGCCAACGAGTGAACGGACTCGGAGCATTAGCGTTAAGGTCCTTACGGCGCCTACACATAGAAAGTCCGTTTTACAGGTCCGTTTAAACGTATATGTTATTAGCGTATCTAGTTGTATGAGCGAGGTCACACAGAATATAGTATTCTGGATCCAGTAAAAAATACCGATCCGACAAAATAAGCAGCAATCCGTTTTACAGGTCCATTTAAACGTATATGTTATTAGGGTATGGAGTTGTATGAGCCAGTTCACACACATGACAGTATTCCGGATCCACTAAAAAAATCGCACACACAACGGAAATACTGATCCGCTTTATCGGAAGAACGAAAGTCCAGTAGATTAGGATCTGTTAAAATCTGTCCTGTAAATGCTGTGTGAATATTACCTCCAGTAGCGACGGATCAGTTAAAAAGGATCCTGTACAAACGGACGTTCTATGTGTACGCGCCCTTAGATGTGTGGACACACACGGATCGCCCAGAAGCCGTGTTCAAAAGAAAGAAAGAAGAAAGAAAGAATATATATTTATTTGTATACATGAGCTACACAGAAACACGTATTCAACTAAGAAGAAACAGATATGAAGGTACGTGGTGTAACTCAAGTAAAAAAATGGCTCTGCCTCAGCATGAGTTGGTTGCTAAAATGTATGACGTTACCAAGTTTAGAATATTTTGTAAATAGCTTTAATAGATAAGTATGAGTAGTAATAGTATTTTTTTTCCAAACAAGATTTATGAAGTTATTGATCGGAACAAAATAAAATGATATTGCTTATCAAAATAAGCATAAACACGGCCAGTCTACTATTATCCATCGAGTAATTCCGTTGTCCATCTTCCGTCTCGATAATCAGAGCAGCTCGTTGTTACCATAATACGAGTGTTGTATTGTCATCGGAACTTGTCTGGTGTGCCAAATTTCAACTCAATCGAACACCGGGGATTGGGTAAAATTTAACTTGTAAGTTTCGATCACAGGACAGGTGAAACTAAACAAAAGCTAGTAAACAAATTTTTCTTAAAATATTGTTCTAATTGCTATCATGACGAATAACTTCTTGAGTTGTTAAGAGTTGTTTTCGTGAAGCGTAAGGAGTGGAACACCCTACCATCGACTGTCTTTCCTAAAAACTAAAATCTAATCACTCTAGCCTTGAAGAGACCCGGTCTCTTCAAGGCTAGAGTGAACAGCTGCCTTCTAGACCTTTGTGCTTCATCTTCGGCCACATCGTCACTTACCAATAGGTGAGATCGTGGTCAAACAGAGGTATATCATAGTTAAAAAAAGCGGCCAAGTGCGAGTCGGACTCGCCCATGAAGGGTTCCGTAGCAGCAAGTAACATAATATAAAAGTTCTTGGATGGATTACGATTAATGACGTATTAAAAAAAAACTACTTACTAGATCTCGTTCAAACCAATTTTGAGTGAAAGTTTACATGGTAATGTACATCATATATTTTTTTTAGTTTTATCATTCTCTTATTTTAGAAGTTATGGGGGGGGGGGACTCACTTTTTACCACTTTGGAAGTGTCTCTGACATACACGGACAGACAGACAGACAGACAGACATGACGAATCTATAAGGGTTCCTTGTCTTTGACTACGGAACCCTAAAAAAGGAGTTCCAAGTCCCAGCAGTGGGAACGTTATGAGCTAAATTAACGTTGGACTAGATACTAAAGCTCTATAGAACATTATATCTCCTCGGTGTAATGTAAACTATGGAAATGCAAGGTAACTCGCATATTGGTCACTGGCAGCGACGCGTGCGAATAGAGCGGGAGCCGATCACAAAAAGACGAAATATAACGAATAAACCACTAATGTTTAGTGAAATTAATTACTTGTAGTAATTAATTTTGTAAAAATTAAAAAAAACACTCATCTCAATGAAACGGCTGAACCGATTTTGATCAAACATAGCTAAGAACACTTAAAACGACAAATTTAACTTTCAAACAAAAAAAACAAATCGGTTGATCCGTTCGGGAGCTACGATGCACAGACAGACACACACACACACACACACACAGACACGTAAAACTTATAACAACCCGTCGTTTTTGTGTCGGGAGTTAAAAAATAAATACGGACAAGTGCGAGTAAGACTCATGCCTTCGTTGAAGCTTCGTAAACATAGTTTTGGCTTCAAAAGTCCTCAAGAAATTCATAGCTCAACCAATTTAAATGAAATTTGGTACATAGGTAGATTATGGCCTAGATTGAGCTACTACCACAGCAAAGCACTACTAGCTAGCAGGTTTTTTTAATTTTATCCTGGTAAAACGCGGCCGAAGCTGCGGGAGGAGACAAGTCAATATTATAGAACCATAACGTGATTAACTGTGTGATTATCACAGCACAGTCTAAGCCGTCTGGAGACCTGAAACTTATAGGATACATTTCTTTTGTAGTCTAGAGGAGCACTGAAAAAGGAATTTCCAAAATTCACCACTTAAGGTGGAACAGCGGGGGTTGTTAATGTGTGAATGGAAAAAACTCCACGCGAACGAAGTCACGGGCGATCTCCTAGTTACAAATAAAAATGGTGTCTTCGTGTGCAGCTCTCGGGCTAGCGTGTTGACTCTCGTCCCGCGTTGAATATGCAGTCCGCTGGGCGTGCGCTAAACTCTTGTAAGCCTTTGTTTGAGGCCGATATTGGATCCCGTTTATCGCCTTTGATGGCCAAATATTCACATTGTTTGCTTGCCACGGCCGCACCCGTGCGTGTCGTTTTAACTTTCAAATGAGTTTTCAAGTGGATTTTGGAAATTATTTGGGAAAGTTTGATTGTGTCGGGAACCGCGTGACTTAATTGAGTTCGATTTTTTATGTATCTTTTTTTGTGTTGACCATTTGTTGGGTTATAATATTTAATAAATTTTTTTTTTTTAAACGAAATCAATTCTGGTCTTTTTGTGTGATCAGTAAATTTTTTTATTTTTTTTTATACTATTTGGATGACGAAACAAGCAAGAGGCCCACCTGATGTTAAGCGGTAACCTCTGCCTATGAACAGTGCATTACCTCATAGGTCACGTCCACCTAGGACGCACCCTATGTGGCATTGCACTGCGCCCGCCACCCTGAGACATAAAGATGAAAAGTCTCATGTGCCTGTAATTTCACCGGCACCCTTACCCTAAATGATGATAATGTTAAAATAATGAACATCAAACCGTAATCGGGTATTAACGTGAAATCTCATTAATAAAATGCACTGAAATAATAATTACAACACTGAAAACTCACGGATTTAATATAGCTGGTCATTAGTTGATGATATACATAAGATAAAAATTCAAAATAAAAAAATGCAAAAAATGCATAATAATTATTATCTTAATTTTCTACTAAACAACTAAATATGATAATACAGACTAAATGAACACATCTAACACAAATATACTCCACTCTCATATTCAAATAGACTGAAAAGCTTTAAATTCAGAAAAACAGTCCTCCTGCAATTAACGTAATGACGATTCTCCGTGCACATCCCACTCCATTTGAAACTCCGAACAATTTTCATTATCAAAAACTTTGGTGTCTCAAAGTATATTCAAGTGTCTAAGTACTTGATAAGTACTAACTAATCGCAGTAACTTAAAGTCCAGTTTATGTTTTATCACTTTGCCGTCAGTTGGGTGTTAACGAGCATTTTATTGCCACGATGACCTATATCTTTAGACTCGTATATCCATCAATAAAATGTAATACTATTCGTTGATAAGCGCCATCACTTGAGAACGTCTGGACTGATTTGGCAAGTTTTTTAAATGTTCTTTATTCCTATTCTGTTTCGTCTAGTTTGTGGTCACCACTCGCGAGCCTTTAGTTCCACACGGCTATCAGTTCTGTGAGCTAAATGACCTGCCCATTGACCACTTCCATTTGCTAGTTCTGAGAGCTATGTCAGTGATCTGGGTTCTTCTACGGATCTTTTCATTAAATAATTATATTACGCAGTACAACTACGAGCGTAGCTCTCTCCATAGCCCGTGGACAAAGGTACATTACAGGTAAAAGGCTAGATAATTATACTGTAATCCTTCGACCAAAGTAACTTTGGTCGAAGCTGTAATCTAATAAATAGGTATCGAGATATCGTTTGGGTCACTAGATGTTCACCGATCTTAAAAGGAACAATATTTAAATGAACTAAAAATGTTACTTTTCACTAATCGAACCAGAAATATGCATTGTGATTTGTTTTCGAAATGCTACGGCGTAGCACATTATTAACGGTATTTTTAACAATCCTTAGTTCCAGCTGCTCACCAGTAAAGCTCCCAGTCAGCATGTTTTTTTCCAACATCTTCAACAACCATTCGGCCCAATTTATAATTATACACTTAAATCTTTCTCATGAATCACTTCGTCCATTGGTTAAGACCGTATGAAAATATATGTTCGGTAGCTTTTAAGTTTATCGCGTTCAAACAGACAGACGCGACGCCCGGGGACTTTGGTTTATAATATGTAGTGATATGGTGAAGCAACGTCCATAAATTACAATTGAATAGTTAGCGATAAGTGGAACAAAAAAGAGCCTGGTCCAAATTTTAACTGTTAAATTTTCTAAATAGAAGACAGACTTAAAATTCCACCGACGTATCGTATTACTCAAATCTACCAACAATTCATCTTTTTTATCAATCTACATCTATGCCCAAAAGTCAGCTCGTAAATCATAGGATTACAATCCCGGGATTATAAGAAAATCCTGGGATAATAAATAAAGTTTAAATCGTAAATCCTGTGTTTACAGTGCGATAGTGGTGATATGCCTTGAACTAGCATGTCACCACTGGACTTACATCTGAATACCTGCTTCGTAGTCAACGGACTAATCGTTTCTGAGATTGTATTATTTTGTACTGATTTCTGGTAAAACAGAGTCTCGATAAATTACGGTATTCTTAAAATTCTCAAACTTGGAGTTGTGGATTTCTTGTTCAAGATGTTTGTTTTGTCTCTTATAATGAGCTTCGTTTATTATTTTAATATGTACCAGCCAAATCCTATTAAGGCCTTTCTCCTGAAAACTATAATATGGGTATCTTTAAGGGTAGAGTGAATAAGTGCTTCTAGACCTTTGTGATCTATCGTCGGCTTCATCGTCTCTTACCAACAGCGCTATTCTTATTCGCTATGACGAAACGTGGCATAACGCGAGCTCGTTACGATAACTGCGTGGAATCATAGTTCATAATACATTGTGACGTCACACGTTATTGACAAGTAATCACCAATGGTCATAGCGAATAACAGCCCTGGTGAGATTGCGGTAAAAATAAAGTATAAGTAACAAAGTTATAAAAATAAACAAAAAAACACTATTGGTGTAGTATTATTTTATCTGTGACACTAGTTTGTCCTAGGCTAAACTAGTTTATCCTGTCCTGACACGCGAACGATAAACCGGTTTGACTTAGGACAAATGTATTTGGTCCTAAATCGCGTTTGACCAAAACTGATAGTGGTAAATTAAGCCCTCGGAATGTGGGTTCAGTTGACCCTCGAACCTATTCCAACAATTCCAGGAAGGATATTTGATGCATGCTGCCACCAATACTGCCTTTTAATCGTGTCTACTAGTTCAATCGTCATAGTATCAACTAAATCCCCGAGCACTGCCATTGTGTGTTTGCTTTGAACTGAACTTAGCGCAACGTCGGGTTTATTGGACCGTCTCGTGTATTTGAGCTTAGGCCTCAAGAATATCGTGAGCAGATCTGGGAAACGTAGTCAACATCATCATCACGAGGTGGACGTCAACTGCTGGTCATTGCCTCCACATGGATATCCACACTTCCTAGATTATTTTGAAATGATAACTGACTTCACAAAATTAGGTTATCTGTTAATTCCTCAGCTACTTATACTAATAGGTATGTTTACGTCCCTTTGGTTACTTGGTCATATTTAAAGGTTCTTTCGATGATGAGGTATATCGAGTTGGACCGGTGAAATGTTGACCTCAGTAAATGTTTTTAGAAGTCGGTTAGAAATATGTAACTTTTGAAATTATCATGGTAATGCACATAGTTTTCAGTAGAAACGGGATATTTACCATGATTTTCAAGTTTTGATTGTTCCCGATATTTCAGCACAGTTGCATGCGCCATGATCGCGGGAGAACTAGGTAACTAAAGTCTGCGAGTGGATATTATTGGCAGATATATCGATGTTCCCTTTTTCTCACTCTTTTTTATCCCGATTCTTGTGAAAAGTATACTGGTTATAAAGTAGGTAACCTACCGACATCGCGTGTATTCGCGAGGTCTCAGTTCGGGGCAAACCACTAGTTATTTGTTTGCTAATGTGAATGGAGGCAGCTCAGATCAAATCTTCATTAGCATACAAATCTGCAATACATACTTACAAATCTGAATATCAAAGATATACCAATTTAAAACTCGGCGGATATCTAGAAAATACCAAAAAGAGCGTCGTTTTTACAAAAAAATACCATCGTTGAGACAAAGAGTCTAGCTCTACACACTAGCAAACCCTCTCAGTCCTTATATCTTACATTTCTGGATCATATTCGTCGCAATGAAAAGTAAAAACATTGCAGAGGAACACCGACAAGTGAAATCCAACCCTATAACTCATACAACAGAGTTGAATATCACTCGTGTTAATAATTCAGTGAATTCAAATGCAGGGAAAGACGAGAGTGGCTGAATTGAGGTAGAAGCCAAGCGCAGAATACAAGTGACGGACGAAACTGGAATGGAATATAGTAGTTCCGAGTCGTGTTACACTGTACTGTTGATTGCGCATCGATTTGTAACTATTGGAAAAAGAAGTATTTTGTTTTTAGAGCTCTTTTAGAAGACTCTTAAGAAATCTTATATAGAACTTGTTGTTTTGAGGTTTCTTAGGGTTTTAGTAACAAGACGTTCATCTTGGTAATTACATTTTATAACACTAATACTCTTGAGTACCTTAGTGATACGAAATAGGCCACGAAAGCGTGATGATGGCGATATTCCCTTCGGAGTATGGAACTCATAACTAACACAAAAAAAGGATTGACGACGAAAAGCAAAGTTTTTTTTAGATTGAGATTTTTTAGGAATTCTTTTTACCAATCTGGTTAATTCTGACTACTTTTTACCTCTGGCAGGTTGACCAAGAAAAATCTAATGACACCGACGGAGGATTCTAAAGTTGCGTTTAGGTTGAGCTCAAAAATATGCAGTCATTTAAAAGCTGTTTCACATTAAATTGATACCACAATCAATACCGTAAATCAATTCATTACGTTCGATTGCAATACATTCAAGTTAAAATATGGCCATTGGATTAATTCATTGCTGGATCCATGAATAAATTCATACTACTACTATTATGGTATTATTTTATACTCGTATGTGATACTACATAGTACTACAGTAGATACTACATAGTAGGTTCTTACAATACAGTGTGCCCCATGGCCATGCTACATGGAGGACAAGTACTTTATACATTGAAGTAATATAACTATACCCTTTCGATCAGTAGCTTCAAAAATAGATAGATAGATAGATAGTATTAACATGACATAAAACCCAACAGTCACATACATAGTCCTGATCCCACACTAGGATTCCCTGTATCGTGGGTATCAGGAACAACGAGTACCATGGTACCATAATACCCAGACCCGGAACAAACATTTGCAGATCATACAAACATTTGTCCCGCAGCGGGAATCGAACCCGCAACCTTTTGCATCTCAGCCGGCTACTCGCTCAATGCGTTACAGAGGTCGTCAAAATAGGTACCTACAGTTTTTTTTTATTTAGCTAGTTTGAGTCCCGGCTTTGGCAAGCGACTTTTTTAATATTTGAATGCACTACTACTGATTTAAAATAAAAAAGCGGCCAAGTGCGAGTCTGACTCACCCATGAAGGGTTCCGTAGCAGCAAGTAACATAATATAAAAGTTCTTGGACGGATTACGATTTATGACGTATTAAAAAAAAACTACTTACTAGATCTCGTTGAAACCAATTTTCGTTGGAAGTTTCCATGGTAATGTACATCATATTTTTTTTTTAGTTTTATCATTCTCTTATTTTAGAAGTTATGGGGGTTAAGTTACTTTTTACCACTTTGGATGTGTCGCTCGCGCAAACTATTCAGTTTAGAAAAATATGATATTAGAAACCTCAATATCATTTTTGAAGACCTATCCAAAGGTCCACGTATGGGATTGATGTTTTTTTTTTGAGTTTCTGTTCTAAGTATGGGGAACCCCAAAAATAAAAAACTACTTACTAGATCTCGTTCAAACCAATTTTCGTTGGAAGTTTACATGGTAATGTACATCATATTTTTTTTTTGTTTTATCATTCTCTTATTTTAGAAGTTATGGGGGGGGGGGACACTTTTTACCACTTTGGAAGTGTGTCTCGCGCAAACTATTCAGTTTAGAAAAAAATTATATTTTAAACCTCAATATAATTTTTAAAGACCTATCCATAGATAACCCACACGAATGGGTTTGATGAAAAAAAAATTGTTGAGTTTCTGTTCTAAGTATGGGGAGCCCCAAAAATTTACTGGGTTTTTTTCTATTTTTTGTGAAATTCTTAATGCGGTTTACAGAATACATCTACTTAACAAGTTTCAACAGCCTAACCCTTATAGTTTCGGAAAAAAGTGGCTGTGACATACACGGACAGACAGACAGACAGACAGACATGACGAATCCATAAGGGTTCCTTAATAAAGGAAAGTTTCCAATATGTAAAACTTCCTGCTTCAATATTGTCCGTAGCATGGCCGTGGGACACACTGTTTAAGAAAACATAACTAAGTTATTAATTATTTACCTTGCTGTTTCCCAATATTTAAAATACTTAATTCAAACTTCACGCTTGTTTCTAATCGAATTAAAAAGAGAAGTTACACAAGCAGTTCGTGCCCCTGTTTCAAATATATTTCGTATATTTTAGAAAATTTAGAATCTCCAACTATGTACAGTGGCGGAATGAAAACGTTCGTCAGTTTTCAAAGGAATCCCCTTAGCTTGTCGCGAGCACATATTACCTTTTCCAACTATTCTACGTAGCAGACTGCTGTAAAGAACACCATAATTTAAATGTTTATTATAAAGATCAAATTCGCACACCTTTGATCAGTTGCTTGTTTATGTTTGGAACGACTTTTTTAGGGTCCCGTACCCAAAGAGGCCAAACGAAGCCCTATTGCCCTCGCTCATCCGTCTGTCCGTCTCTCTATCACACGGGTCTATAGCGGCTAAACCATTGAAGTATTCATATTTGTATTATATATGTATCTTACTGACCCAAACCCAAAAATGATAACCAAAAATTATTTTGAAGTATGTTTCCCGTACAAGTTAAAGTGGGGAGGGAAAAATAAATCTGTCGTACCCTAAATAAATAAATAAATAAATAATGCTGGACAGTTCACACAACATTATCTAGCCCCAATCTAAGCAGAGCTTGTGTTATGGGTACTAGATAACTGATATACTTAATACAATATATTACATAGATAGATATTTTTTATTATACATAGAAAATACCCAGAACACCCTGAACAAATATCTGCGATCGCACAAATATTTGTTCCGAGGCGGGAATCGAACCCGCAACCTCCTGCGTCGCAGGCCAAGCGTCGCCCGCCGCGCCACAGAGGTCGTCAAAAATAAATAAAATGCCTATTCTAAACCCTAGCATGTGGAGTATAATTTTAGAGCCTATTAAGTAGAATAATACTGTATTTTTGTTACTAAGTTCAATTTAATTTCCATTTAACCCACGAACTATTTTTTTTAATATTCTGCATACTTAGTATGAATATTTTACCAAAAAATTATAATATTTTAGAAAATAGAAACATTTTGAGAATTTTCTCATATTTCTATTACAAACAGATTTAATTTTGCGTGTGGATTAACTAAACTTAGGCAATTTATAACTTCTACATTTGTTACGGAACCACAAATTATATAATAGTTTCTACGACGGAAACCTGAATGCGCGAGGTCCGATGCGCACTTGGCCAGTTTTATAATGAGTTAGCCAGAAGCTTTGTCATTTTATTCGTAGACTATCTGTTATTCAATCGCTGCTATTATCCGTTGTCATGGTAACTGAAGTTATTTTCGTAATATTGACAATACTGTGTCGGTAAAACAGTACCATTGCAATACTATGTCGGTAAAGCAGTACCTATGCTTTTTGCATTGAACAACCAAAAATAGGCCCTAAGGTGACGAACATTTTCATTCCACCACTGTACACAGACACACATAGACTTTTAGCTACTACATACAACTTCAGGAATACTACAAAATTAAATAAATAAATGTCACAAAATTTAAAAAAATAAATTAATTAGTGATGATTGAATTTTAATTAATATAATTCTTAATATAATAATTGTAACTTTGTATGCTAACTAACATTAATTATAAGATTTAATTTATTAACAGAATGGATGACATGTGAATTTTTTAATGTGTGAAATCTAAAATAAACAATTATCTTATCTTATCTTATCTTATGTTCAGTATTCAAACACTAGTTTACAAACATATAAAAGTGAGTCGAAATCAGAGCACCCGTCGAACCCTAGATCCTATTAATCGTGTGCTGGTCATCATCAGATCCTGGAGCCCGATGTTGTTAGAAAATGAACATTTCGTGCTCAAACAAGGTTCTAGCAACAAAAATGCTTTCGTTCCATTCTACAAATATTGATGATTCTGGAAACGGCTGAACCAATTTTTACCAAAGATAGTTAAGAACCATCTCAAAAACACCATCCTTTATACATATAGAAAAAAAAATACATATTGAAATCAGGGCACCTGTTCCGGAGCTACGTGGCAAGAAAGAAACATGCCATACACACAACGCCTCTCTTTTTAGTTGGGGGTTAAAATACTTCTTACGGTACTGAAGGGTCGACCTTGTCGACCTCTATGGCGCAGCGGGCGAAGGTTAGCCTGCGACGCAGGAGGTTGCGGGTTCAATTCCCGCCTCGGAACAAATATTTGTGCGTTCGCAGATATTTGTTCAGGGTGTTCTGGGTATTTTCTATGTATAATAAAAAATATCTATCTATGTAATATATAGTATTAAGTATATCAGTTATCTAGTACCCATAACACAAGCTCTGGCTTACTTTGGGGGTAGATAATGTTGTGTGAACTTTGTCCAGCATTATTTATTTATTTATTTTTATTAAGGGTACTGAATTCTCAAGAAAACTCTATGTTTTATATAATGTTTTCATCTATATTCCTACCAGAATTCATCAAGAATGCCCAGCCATATTGGCGATAAAGACTTACAAACATCTGTACGACAACTGTTTCATATGTATTTTGTACATACCTTGTATTAGTTGTATTATTATTTCAGTAAATAAATGTATATCAAACATAAATAATAAACTGACGTCATTTTTGTTTATTTGGAAGGATTGTGTTGTTTTGATATTGTTTATCCGAGTGGCTGAGCTTGAGATAAAACAACATAAGATAACTACACCTCGGGGGAGAAGATCCGAAACTTATTGTTAGTGGCTGGGAAATGCATTTAAACTACCTCGGTACTTATTTTACAACTTATTTTTACAGAAAGAACTAATACTAATACACGGTATACACAAAATACATATGAAACAGTTGTGCTACCTGAAGACCGCTGCAAGCGATCTAAAGGTAGCTCAACTGATCTAAATCACTACCAGACAGAAGATGCTGGCTGCGTTGCCAAGCTGAATGGTAATACCAATGTGTTGAGCTAGATAAGAGCCAGCTCTCGGGTCACGCGCCGCTTCTACCAAATGCCCTGAAAGAATTTTGAAATGCGAAGGGTCCCGCAACCCCACGGACCCAGAGTCTCGACCCCGAGTTTGTTTATTTCCCGACTTAAAAATTATCATCTTCACCACATTATCAGCCGCTTTTAGACGTCTACTATCAGACCAGGCTTCTCCCGTACAATGCAATGGGGGGGAATTACGATAATTACCACGCTTGGCAGGTGAATGTTGCTATAACAACAAATACTAAAAAACAGAATAAAATAAATATTTGAGGGGGCTCCCATACAACAAACGTGTTTTTTTTTTGCCGTTTTTATTGATAATTGTACGGAACCCTTCGTACGCAAGTCCGGTTCGAACTTGGCTGGTTTTTACTTATTTATTTCACCACCCATCCTAGTTGACGCGTTCTTGGAAACTTTAGACGAAAAATGAAAAAAAAGGTAGGTAGGTTTATAGGTAAATGAAATGAAAAATGAAATGCCGAAATCTGTAATAATGTATCTTGCGTCATAATAGGAGTCGATCATTATCAGTAGTTCTCATTTAGTTAAAGCCCAGGATGCGATGTGTGGAAAGCAAGTGGAAAGCTTATATAAACTAAATATGTAACTGCATGACTTTAATTGTTTTATTTTTGAACAACGATAGAAGTTGGTTAGATAGAAACATAAATATGAAATTAAGTATAATATCCGTATACCCAAAGAATGTAAATAATATCCATAAACCACATTGAGCCTGCCTCGGAACATTGCATAGTTACGTAATTAATTTTTAACAATGTTAACACTGATTTCCAGTCTTCTTTTGGGCTGAATTCAAGTTGAAAAATAATATATTTCAATAGAACTATAACCACGATAAAATAAACTATAATATAAGGAGCTAAGCTACTCGGACAAGTGGTCACGCGCGAGCCAGACAGATGCATGCGTGCTACGTGCTATTATCGTGGCTTATTTTATGAGGACATTCTTCTAACATAACTCTGGTATATTATGTTCGTCACCTTTGGACTGTAACTCTGTAAGTGCTATAATATTGTGTACACTCAGTTAACACTCACGAGAAACGATAAAAAAAAAAAAAAAATTGATTAAAGAATTGATCAAAATAATCACCAGTAAAATAACATTGAATTAACAATTAAATTGATATTCCTAATGCATCTTCAGAACAAGTTAAATAAATAAATTAATAATGCTGTACAGTTCACTGAACATTATCTAGCCCTAAGCTAAGCAGGGCTTGTGTTATGGGTACTATGGTAGTGTCGTTTAGTAAACGACACTACTGGTAGTGTGGCTGGTAGTGTCGTTGCCAAGAAATGTAGATAACTGATATACTTAATACAATACATTACATAGATAGATATTTGTTTATATACATAGAAAATACCCAAAACAACCTGAACAAATATCTGCAGTTCGTACAAATATTTGTTCCGAGGGGGGAATCGCAACCTCTAAACTGCAACCTCCTGCGTCGCAGGCGAACCTTCGCCCGCCGCGCCCGGAGACAAGTAACATAATGTACTGTGGTATGTTCGGCCCATGAAAAGACCTCTGCGTCTCCTCCCGTGGATGTCTTAAACGCCGACTCAGGGATTATCGGACTTGTTGATAAGATTCGTTGGTATAAGATTTGTCCTGGCTGCTAGCTTATTATAGAATTTGTTATTACTGGAAAAAAGCGATATCCGACTAAGTCGTGGGAAGCAATGGCAGCGATGAGCTCACCACTCGTCACATCTACATTCCATGATGGTGCAACCCACTGTGAAAAGAGGCCCATTGAGGCTCTGCCTACCCCTTCGGGGAAAAGACGTGTGTCTATGTATGTATTACGTGAACTGTCAGCAAAATGATAATAAATTAATCTTATATAATATTATGTATATAAATCAAAGTCGTGTTAGTTACACCACATATAACTCAAGAACGGGTGAACCGATTTGGCTGAAAATTGGTCGGGAGGTAGCTTAGAACCCGGAGATTGACATAGGGGGGGGGGGGGGGGTAGGGGGGGGGGGTTCACCGGGGGCTACCCGTGCGAAGCCGGGGCGATTCGATAGTGTATGATAAAAATATCTACGTATGTAACGTATTGTATTAAGTATATCAGTTATCTAGTACCCATAACACAAGCCGGGGCGAGTCGCTAGTATTTCATAAAATCAAAATAATACAATGAAGCAGTTACGCTCACGCTTGCGGCGCGAAATTAATTTTTTTTGGTGTTTTTTGCCCATTACCGCTCATAAACACTTCTTCAGATAGCGAAAGTTGAGTTCGCGAGAACTAGGAGACTTAACACATATGTTTTAATTGATAGTATCTCATAAATATCATTGGTTTAGCTATGATACCCCTAAAAACATTTTTACAGTGTTTTTTTTTTTGTTTAGGGATATTGTGTTGAACTCGTACCTCTCGGAAAGAATATTCCAAGTAAAGGATGACGAATACACGTCGAGTTTCCATGACATACAAGCAGGAGTACCTCAGGGATCGTTGCTGGGACCTATCCTATATACCATCTTTACATCAGACCTACCCGAGACACCAGGTGTAGTGACTGCCACATTTGCAGACGATACTGCTATTCTTGCTAGTAGTAAGGACCCAAACAAAGCATCTCAATTCCTACAAATTGAAATCGATAAGATAGAGCAGTGGTTGAGAAAGTGGAAAATCAAAGCCAGTGCCTCTAAATCAACTCATGCTACATTCGCACTCCGCAAGGGAGATTGTTCGCCCGTTCACCTTGGAGAAAACATATTACCACATAACGACTCAGTGAAGTATCTAGGGATGCACCTGGATCGTAGACTGACCTGGAGAAAGCACCTACAAAAAAAAAGAGACGAACTCAACTTCCGGTACCGGAACCTCCATTGGCTAATGGGTAGAAACTTGGTCCTGAGTACTGACAACAAACTCCTGATTTACCAGGTTGTACTGAAGCCTATCTGGACGTATGGCATACAACTGTGGGGATCAGCCTGCAAATCAAATATTTCAAACATACAAAGAGCACAAAATGGCATCTTAAAAAATGTATCCAATGCACCGTGGTTCTTAATGATTACTGAGCTGCATAGCGAACTGAAGGTCAACACAGTCGTCGACGAAATAAAACTATATTCATCGAAATACAAAGAACGTCTGAATGTACATCCGAACCACTTGGCCTCACAGCTAACTACTATCAACTACCCGAAGAGGCTTAAAAGACAACATATCATGGAACTCTGACACATGACACATAAGAAAAGGAGAGGTGGTCGCTGGACCACTTCTGCTATAAGCACGACTACCCGCACCAAATCTGCTCATAGTCTGAGGACTGATCGCAGATGAAAATAGAAAAAAAAAAAGAAAAAAAAAGGGATATCGTAGCTAAACTGATGATATTTATGAGATACTATCAATTTAAACATGTTTGTTAAGACTCCTAGTTCTCGCGAACTCAACTTTCGCTACCTGAAGAAGTGTTGATGAGCTGTAATGGGCAAAAAACACAAAAAAAATGAATCTCGCGCCGCAAACGTGAGCATTCACCTTATTGATCAATATAATAATATAAGTCTCTTGCGACAGACTTCACGAGAAATCGGTATAAAACAGAACGGTCCATATAATCGAATGAATCTAGTAATATAATTAATATGATTAGGTAGATAGTGGTTGGCTACCTTTCTATATTCCAGCATCGAATAATCCGAATTTAAAAATCAGATAAGTAACATTAGTAATCTGTCCGCGCTGCCACTAAATCACTGGAGACCACACCACTTTATATTCAAGGAATCGATAGCAGTTGTAAAAGGCGACTCGAGTTGAGCGGAATTAGAATTTAAAATATATCGATTCCCTTATGAATGAGGGAAGGAGTAGCGATGAAATATTAAGGAGTTCTGCAGACTGACGATTTAGTTAGCAACTGGGAAGATAAGTCTATTTCAGGGATGTAATGCCTTTGTACGAGCTTTTTGAACTATGAAAGGTTTATTATCTTACTATAAAAAAGTAGTGTGCTAAGCGAGACGCGGGTGGAGTGCGTCGCGTTCACTCACCTTGAAAAAGGCTCTCAAAACGGGTCGAAACAATGTCGGTGCTTACATCGATTTAACGGTACGTGAAAATTTCCCGTTTTTATAAAATAGTTTATTATCTTCTTCATCATCATCATCATCATCCACAGCCTGTCTTCACCCACTACTGAGTGTATAGCCTGTGCCATTTCTGAAACGAATAACTACATATCAGAAAGATAAAAAGGAGCATCAAACTTAATATAATTAGCAATAATAAAATCATCATCATGATCATCATCCTCAGTCCATAGAATTCCATTGTTAGATAAGGGATCCCATAAAACGCCCAATGAACGGTCTTGAGCTGCCTCTGTCCACCGAGTTCAAGCGACCTTTATGTCTATGGTCCATCGAGAACATCGAACGACGCAGAAGAGAAAGGCCCCTTCCTCTTCTGCGTCATCTGGATTGTAGTCGCCACTTAAAAAACTTTATTCACCAATTGGTATTACCAAATTTGCATTCAGCTCCTGCTGCTGCCCCTCGCGCTGCAATAATTCTCTAAATACAGCTACAACAGGATCGAGAGGAGTGTGTGTTTACTTACTGCCCTACCACTCACTTCGCTTTCAAGTTTCGGCAATGGCAGACATCGAAATATTGAGCGGTTTTCACGGACGTTTTAAATCGTGCACTAATAGATGGTGCTAACATTTTTGTTACTTTCAAACAAAAGCACAGACAATGCATTTGTTAATTTTGACAAGCATACTTGAGTCAGCGCCATCTATCGAGCCAAATTAAACTACTTTTTTTAAATTTGAATATGAAAAGCCCTCATTATAGCGGCCGTGCTGAATCTTTTAGCGATACGTAATTATGTTCGATATTTAAAAAGATATCGAATACAAAAAAGAAAGTTCGTCGTAGACTTAGAGCATACCAGGCCGGAGGCCTGCAGGCGTAGACGATGGTGGATGATATCTATCCATCGTAGTAGACCTTTGTAAGCACCTAATTATCAACCTAACTACTTAACTGTTTTTTTAAATGTATATACTACACGTCTTTCCTCTCCAGGCACTCGGTGAGTATTGAGCGATGGAGCAGAATGTATACACGCACTGCTGCTCGCGCTGCCGGTCCTTGGACTTCCGCGGCAAAAAAACGCCTCTTCGGGGAGCGCCGGGCAGCGCGAATGGCAATATCAGTGGCATGCGAAGTCCTGCCCACTTCCCTGCTCACATCGGCTGAATGTAAACGTAGCAGAGAGAGCTATGTCTTTTATCTTGGCTTTTCTGCGGATTTCTTGATATCGGATTATAGTGAATTTCCGAGCAAAGCTTTTTGCTTATGTATGGTGCCATATGAGACCGATAGCGAATAATGAAACTAACAGTAGCAGACTCATTTAGCAGTGCATCAATGAATCAGCATAGTGGCAATAGGGTACACACATAAAATAACACATACACAAACTTTTTCAATACAATTGCACGCCGGGTATGTAGCAAAATTCCTAATTTTTGATTTGATTATGAGTAACTAACTCAAGTAGGTACAATATTCACATTGAAAATATGCACGGATAACTGACGGACGGAAATATGCATTATAATTTCGAGGGATCACTGTGCCAGAAACACGATAGGACAATATTGTCTCGATAGAAAAAATATGAAAGTTACCTCTATATGTTGTCTGGATTCGATTGTTTATTAAAATGGTGCATATTATTATGTTAATAATTAGATAAAGATAATCAACACAACAAGGGGTTTTGTAAAATTATCTATATTTTACGAGATATTCAATAAACACGCCTTTTTCGAACAGAGTTAGGCGATTTTTTTGTATGGAGATTTCTTCCTGGTGTTGGCGCAGTGTTAACTGTTTTCTCACAACTGTGTTGTATAAAGTCGTTAGATACACGGACGTAAAGATTATTGCAAACTTGTGACGATGGTAACTCGGCGTTGACGTCTACTCGTTTGCAGTAACCTATTTACGACCCTCATATCACAATGTACTATTACAGAAGAAAGTATTAAATATTGCAGTATAAGTTTTAAAGCAATAACCTCAAATATTAATTCTATTTAGTACTTACAGCAAAGAGATAACTCCAAAATCAGTATTGAACCCTGAGTTATAAAAACTCCTCGAATTGTCTTTCAAAATTCCATACATATGCTGTCATCGAGCACTCCGGTAAGGAGGCCTGCAATGCTCTAAGTATGCAGTTACTGACGCACCTGTCTGTGTTTAGACCAAACCAATCAATTGATACTGACCCTAGTAATGTCCGCCTCTAACTCCAAATCCTTTATTTTCTACCCCATCTTCACAACTGTTATTTGTATCTCGTCTGCAAGCCACGTAACTGGCGTGTTTTTTCCAATTGGCCACCAGCATAGCAGCTGAGGCTGTAAAAACGATACGTGACCGCGCTGCGTCCGGGACGGGAGCAGGATTAACTGTATCGAACTATGTACTATAGGTACTACAGATACAGTGCTGTGTGGAATCCATCATAGAATGTCCATGCCAACTTCAAGTGGTCTTGGACTGTGGTTATGAAATAAACCTTTTTTTAAATACTGCGACGAAATTTTAGACACTGCTTCTTCATATCACGAGTTCTGTCTGGTCACCCTGTGTCAGGTCAGGGACTAGCTTGAGGTATGGTGAGAAGGGCGTTCGTAATAACTAGAATGATTAAAGGATTCAGTGCGCCTCGCTAAGGCCCCGTTCTTTGGATTTGGTTATAACAGGATTAATAATAATAAAATATTATATTAAACGATAAGGTAGTTTATGCCAAAATACGAGAAGCTGACAAAGCTTCTATTCACACATTCATGCTTCTATTTAAAATTTAAAGTTTTAGTAGAGTTGAGAATTTTACACAAGAAACTATATATAATATGAACTCGGGAAACAAGAAATCGAAAATTCAACTTCTCGCTTCCTTTGAAGTTCTTTAGGTCAAAACTATGGAGAATTGATCCTTTCCAATGTTTTAAGATGGGGTGACACCAGAGGCCAGCACTACCTCATACGAAACGAAACGAAACAAAACGAGGTGGAGTATAATGCAAAATTACCAATCTTAGATTAGATTTTTAACTGACTAAATCAAGTACAATATTCAAGTTAAAAATATGCAAGGATACTACGTTATAATTACTAGGAATCATTTTACTGGAAACACGATAGGACAATATAGGTATTCTCGATAGAACAAAATCCAAAGTTACGTCTATTTTTTGCTTTTATTTGATTGTTTATTCAAATGATGCATATTATAGGGAAATAAAGTCAATACAACAAAGCCGAGGGTTTAATCAAGGCCTTTTGTATAATTATCTATATTTTACGATATATTCAATAAAAACTGCTTTTTCAAGCGGCGCGAGGTGTTTATTTTGTGTGCAAATTTCTGCCTGGGTTTGGCACAGTCTTAAGGCGCTATAGGTTTAACGAAATTGTTTGCATGAGGCTAAGAATGCCAGTGCACGCTCTGCTATAATGCGCGTCATGTAAAAAGACTGGCGGTCATACTTCTTCATACGTTCCAGCGTTCTTTTTACATGACGCGTACTATACTGTATCTTTGTGAAAGTATAAAAAAATATATAAAAATGCCCTATAAAGTGTCAAGTACAATAAACCATACATTTGGATCATTCTGTGTTTCTTTTAACCACCCTACAATCTGGCGCCCAATGTTATAAGAAGAAGTTCGAAGCAATTTAAGAAGGAAAGGAGTGAAGACAGCTCTACGATGGGAGTACATTTGACACAAGAGCAGTTCAACGAGTTGTTGAACCGTACAGATATACCTACACCAGCACCCAGTTCGTCAGACAAAAACTTTAGAAAAAGTACTCTTCGGTTCAATGGTGAACGCAGTCATGCCAAAGTTGAAGAATTTGTTACGGGTGTATCAATCTACAAACAGATCGAACAAATACCGGACAAAGACGCACTGACTGGATTACTATTATTACTGACAGATAAAGCAAGCGCTTGGTGGACAGGCGTCCGCGCTGTCATAAATAAAATAATTATTTGAACAAGTATTTTATTCTCTTTCGCAATGACTTAGGTACCTATTTGTAAATATCGTAAGATATATCTTTACTAATTTTCATCACGTGTGTAGCCCGACAGTTCTTTACGTCACATATCACCCCTCCCGTGCCGCTGCCATACCTCAGGAGGCTACTAAGGCCTATAGAGCACATTTTATAAACATTTCGTGAACTCTGGTGGTGATTTCTAAAAACAACATAACAGGGAGGCGATTCTCGGATTGTATACATTGATGTCAAATATCATAGAGATATATGTCGAAAGAAGATAACGATTGTAGAGATTTTATTCAACAATCGCCATCTTGTTTCGACATATATCTCTATTTGACTTCAATGTCCACAATCCGATAACCGCCCCCCAGGATTAAAAACTTTAAAACCGTCTTAAAAAAACCAGGAGATTCTCAATTCTCGTGTATTTTTCTACGTGGCTACTGGTTTTCAAACTTAGTTTTTTTCTTTGAAATGTTCGTGTTTGCACCAAAAGGGCTGGGCTCATTCGTATTCGTGCACGCACCCCGAGGAAGCGGGTACCTCAGCCGGAATTTAAAGTGCACTGCGCCAGCTTATAGCAAATTCACATTATGATTTTGTTCCAGATAAATTCTAGAGATGCTTTGAAAAAAAAAATGCTAGCGGTAATATGGAAAATAAATATACTACATTAAAAAAATTGTACATGGAAAAATATAGATTCCTTAGACTAGGTATAACAATGCCTTATATCCAGAGACTTTATAATAACTCTATAATTCCATATATCCTGAAACGGAAAGGTTTTCGGTCAAGGGGTCTTTTTTTTTTTTTTTTTTTTAACATTATTAGACCTTTGTTTGACTACGATCTCACCTGTTGGTAAGTGACGATGTGGCCGAAGATGGAGCACAAAGGTCTAGAAGGCACCTATTCACTCTAGACTTGAAGAGACCCAGATTATAGTTTTCAGGAAAGACAGACGACGGCAGTGTATTCCACTCCTTAGCAGTTCGCATTATAAAGGTAGAACCGAAACGTTTTGTGCGAATAGAAGGTATACCAATGAGGTAAGGGTGGTACTGAGCCGTACGCCTGCTCGTCCTATGACGCATGACAAACAAAACATGATAAATATGAACAACTGACCCTGATCAATAACATTCCAAACAATTTCTTGCACAAAGAATCAAACGTCCAATAATAATGGAGTAGTAATATTTCTCGCAGTCGTGCCGATCGCGAATTGTAAAATATAGCAACGTTATTTCGACGAAGGAGGATTATTGCGGTAACGAGAAATATCCAACTGACATTGTGAGCGGATGCACGTAGAACGATCTCTATGCACTTAGTACTGGGATCTTAGATTATTATTCTAAAAAGACAGAACTGCTTGTACCCGTGCAAAGGAAACTGAACTCTGCGGATAAAATATAAAAAGTTGGAGGTGTATTAAAAGATTCACATATAACTGCTTCTATATTAGCGATGAAACTGGACGTAAGATAATCAAATTGAGTTTGGATTTTATATCGTATGCAGCGCAATTGTAAGGTTGAGGTTTGAAGGGCTGTTATTGAGGATTTATAAGGTGAAGGTGGAAGATCGGAACTGCATTTGTAGACTAAACTGCGGGATGGCAGGCAAGACAGGACTGAATGCGATGTAAGTAAAGGAATTCTTTTTATTTTTCAATTAAGTCTAATGAAATCTACGGCCGCCTCGGAAAGAAGAGCGGATGTTCTCGCTAGATGGTTTGATTTAATAATTTTCCAATTTGTGAAATTCTTTAGTTTTCGAATTATACTCAATTCAAAAATTTAATTATATTCAATTTAGAGTATTCATACCTATGACATAGGTAGTTAAAAGTAAGTCTTTACCTTGTAATAATAGTAGCATACTAACCGTGTGCTGATCAAAATGAGCCTAAACACGGCCAGTCTACTATTATCCATCGAGGAGTTCCGTTGTCCACCTTCCGTCTCCATCACCAGTTCAGCTCGCTGTCACCATCATATTGTATACAGGGGAATAGGTCTACTTTAACGGCTTTTTCGGGCTTACTGTTTAGGTTTAGTGCATTTCTTAGTAAGCCTGAAATAAAGATTTTGAATTTGAATTTGAATTTGAATTTAAGCACATTTTACTCAGCGTTGTATGTTATCTGACTGATGGTGTACCCAATCCAAGAATGATAAACTTAATTGGTGTGATTATGTGGTGACTATTAGATGTTATTATGTGGTGACTATTAGATGTTATTATGTGGTGACTATTAGATGTTTTTATGTGGTGACTATTAGATGTTATTATGTGGTGACTAGTAGATGTTATTATGTGGTGACTATTAGATGTTATTATGTGGTGACTATTAGATGTTATTATGTGGTGACTATTAGATGTTATTTTACGTAATTATTAATGGATGAGCCAGAGTACATCGTCAGAGTACAGAGTATTCGTCCGGGGAAGTATTACCACCATACCTATTTCTGCCGCAAAGCAGTAGTGCTTGCATTGCTGTGTTCCGGTTTGAAGGGTAAGGGTGCCGGTGAAATTGCAGGCAAATGAGACTCTTCATCTTTATATCTCAGGGTGGCGGGCGCAGTGCAATGCCACATACGGCGCGTCCTAGGTGGACGTGACCTATGACGTAATGCACTGTTCATAGGCAGAGGTTACCGCTTAATATCAGGTGGGCCATATGCTGGTTCCGTCATCCAAGTAGTATAAAAAAAGTACTTCCAACAAAAAAACTGTTAGGTAATCTTCTGGCCAGTTCGACTTCGAAGTTTTCTATCTGAGTGAGACTTCAATAAACTCTTCTTGAATCTCGTTGAAACAAAATAAATAATAAATAGTCAATCGTCAATGCGCAAGATATAATAGAATAAATTTTAGCAAAAATGCAGCTAATTTAGCTAAAAGTTAGAATTCTTGCTTCGCTGCAGGGTTTAAATGGTTCTCGCAGGGTTTCACTCGAAATCGGCGTTCAAAGTAAAATCAAGTTTATCGCTCTGACTTTAGATTCAACTTGGCTCAGATGCGAGCAACTGAATTCTGAAAACTTAAAGTTCTATGCCGTTCATCGGTCTATTTTGAATAATATTTCGTAGCCACCACTTCTGAGGAGTGAAAATTATATACCTTATTTACTATTATATCTTCTGTGGTTCTGCGTAGGTGATTTTGTATGCAAAGTAATATTTCTGAGTTTTCTCGTTTTATTTCGGGTAATATTCTGCGATATTGTGGTTTTCCAGAGACTTTTAAGATGTTTGACAAAGGAAATGCTTGAGATTAGGTTTAATGTTTGCGTATTTATATTTTGTGCTTGGAGAACGCTATTAGATATAATATACCATATGCTTTAGAAATTGTATTAGATTAAATGAAAAGGAGGTGGGCAAATGCGGACCCAGGTGAAAAATAAATGAACCAGGGCCCCTTCATGGAAGTAATTAGTACGGTTCTAAATGTTGTGTTTTATCAAATTTTTCTAAAGAACTTGTATATTTTGAGAAGTCGGTAAGCAAAAGTTTTATTTCTAAATAAGTAGATAAATCAACTCATTGCATTTGCGTGAAACAAAACGCAACAAGCTTCATTACTTTCCCACAAATTCTACGCAAGAAATTAAATTAGCTTTTACATTATCATACATATATTATAAATAAACAAAAGTATCTAACTGTACGTTACGTTAGTCAAAAAGTTGGGTCAAACAATGTATAGGGAGTTGCTCATGTTCTTTAAAGTTAAGTGAATTACATTCAAAATAACCATGCACCCAGCAGTGGGATAATAATGCTCCTATCCTTAGTATAATATAAGTATAAGGGTATAAGTTTTAGTATTAAGTATTAACATGCGTTAATGATCATGAAACATCCCATATCAACGACCTGATCCCGGCATCCTCATTTCATTATCGGACAACCAGACACGGAGCAATGTGATTTTATGATGGACTCCCACCCGCGTGCCACGTGGCTTGAGTCTGCGTTCATATATAAAACAATAAAAGACATTGCCAGCGTCTGTATTTTCCTTCTAACGTAAGTTAGTGGCTGTTTATAAAAAAAACATATCTCATACTCGTACCGTCATATACATATATAGTTGTAGATTACCCGCGTGTGCACGATGTCTATACATGGGAGGTGTTACCGCAGAATAAATAATAGTACAATACAACCAAATGAGCAGTAGCACAGAATAAATAAATAATAGTACAAGTGTTACATACAATAAGTACAACCAAATGAGCAGTAGCACAGAATAAATAAATAATAGTACAAGTGTTACATACAATAAGTACAACCAAATGAGCTGTAGCACAGAATAAATAAATAATAGTACAAGTGTTACATACAATAAGTACAACCAAATGAGCTGTAGCACAGAATAAATAAATAATAGTACAAGTGTTACATACAATAAGTACAACCAAATGAGCTGTAGCACAGAATAAATAAATAATAGTACAAGTGTTACATACAATAAGTACAACCAAATGAGCTGTAGCACAGAATAAATAAATAATAGTACAAGTGTTACATACAATAAGTACAACCAAATGAGCTGTAGCACAGAATAAATAAATAATAGTACAAGTGTTACATACAATAAGTACAACCAAATGAGCTGTAGCACAGAATAAATAAATAATAGTACAAGTGTTACATACAATAAGTACAACCAAATGAGCTGTAGCACAGAATAAATAAATAATAGTACAAGTGTTACATACAATAAGTACAACCAAATGAGCTGTAGCACAGAATAAATAAATAATAGTACAAGTGTTACATACAATAAGTACAACCAAATGAGCTGTAGCACAGAATAAATAAATAATAGTACAAGTGTTACATACAATAAGTACAACCAAATGAGCTGTAGCACAGAATAAAAATTAGGCAGTAGCAGTAGCATAAAGACCGACCTTAGCTTGGTTTGACTTTAGTTTTCTGTTTTATATTCTTAAAGACAGACTTACATACAATACACAGTCTTACTACTTTAATCTCCGTTCAGGATATCGATACTCAGTTCCCTTTTTATATTATTTTAATTGTTTTATTACGTGTAGCATCAGATTTCCCGATATGAGCTAGGAATTAGAGGAAATCACTCCACAGAGACCAAATTCGTTCCGCTCTGCTCGCTGCAGCTATGTGAGTCGGATTCATCAATTACCGATTGGTCTGTACCGAAGTACCTGCAATAGGCGCCACGGTGGAACATACGTAAGTAAAAACACACACACATACATACATACAGAGACTGTTAAAAACATAACTCTTCCTTTTGGGTTTGTCGTATTAACCCAAGTGTTACTTACGATAACCCAACTTGTCATGTAAGTAGACAAACTTGGCATCGTGAAAAATAATCAATTGAGTTTTTTTTTATAAAATCTGTCACGTTTGAAAACAGAATGACGACAATATGAAAATAAATTTGAGAGAAATATTTTATTATTGGAAAATATATTTAATCAAAACACGCTTTTCTAAAAATCGTAATCGAAACCGTGAGCTGATCAAAATGAGGTCAAACACTGCTAGTCTACTATTAATTACCGAGGAGCTCCGTTGTCCCCCTTCCATCTCCATCATCAGATAAGCTCGCTTCCACCAATATTGTATTGTCATCAGAACTAGACAGGTATGCCAAATTTCTGTTCAATAGGATATCGGGAAGTGGTAGAAAGTTCGATTCCAAGATTTGATTACATTGTGAGTTACAAAAAAACTAATAATAAAGGAAAAAGAGATTGTCACAGCTACTTCACATGAAATTTAAATTTTACTAAGAGATAACATAACATAACACCCAACAGTCACATATATTAGTCCTGATCCCACACTAGGATCCCCTGTATCGTGGTATCACAACACCCAGACCCGGGACAAATATTTGCAGATCATACAAACATTTTTCCCGCAGCTGGAATCGAACCCACAACCTCTCGAATCACAAAATAAAGATTACATGCCAAAAATTTCTTTGCCAGAGAGGTCGGTATAATATCACACGCGGGAAAGAACCTTCAAAGGAATGGAAAGGAAAGTTTATTATCAATTAAAAATAATCTCTAGAAAAATAAATCAATGAGTTCGTCAGCTTATTACTCAGTACCTACCTACTGGGATACATGTTATTATTTTGTAAAAATTAAAAAAACTCTCAACGCAATGAAACGGCTGAACCGATTTTGATCAAACATAGCTAAGAACACTCCCGACAAATTCACCTTTCAAACAAAAAAAAATCGAAATCAGTTCATCCGTTCGGGAGCTACGATGCCACGCACACACACACACACAGACACGTCAAACTTATAACACTCCGTCGTTTTTGCGTCGGGGGTTAAAAATATACGTTGTTTATAATTTTCACTAGTAACGGGATATTTACCATGATTTTTGAGTTTTATATGTTCCCGATATTTCGGCACAGTTGCATGCACTCTCTCAAAAACCATGGTAAATATCCCGTTTCTAGTGAAAATTATGTATGTACACTTTTGAAACTATCATGGTTATGTAACCATGATAGTTTCAAAAGTTATACGTTGTTTAGTTTATAAACAAATATTTTTTCGTGTATATTCATCATCATGCGCCTACATCATATATGAAAGCGGGTTTGTAGCGACAGCGTCAGTGTATGAGATTGATAGGCACTTACGTGAGGGGCTTGTCAGGCCTACGCCCTTATTTTATGACGTTCTATGACGTGAATATTAGAACACTAGTCTTGTAACCCTTTAACGTAAACTTGCTGTAAGTTATGCTTTTAAGGCGCTATAGGTTCAACGAACATTTTTGTATGAGGCGAAGAAGGCGACAGCACGCTCTGATACCGTGTTTTTATGTATAAAAAAATTATATAAAAATGTCGTTCAAAGTTTTGCTTAATTTTTTTGATGAATTCACTAACTCAAATAATAACTAACATGTAACCAAATGTTTCAAAAATTAAAACGTGAGAGAAGCGAGTGAAAACTAGCAATTAAATTTTCAAAAGGAGGTATCTTTGTAATTTTTTTTTATCGAGTGAAGTAATTCAAATATTGTATTGAGTTATTGATTTCACTAGATCAAAAGCTCAAAAATATCATATATTTTTTTCTTCACAGAAAACTATGAAAATTCTTATCAAAAACTTTAAAATTCTAGAGACATTTGAGAACCTATCACGCCTTAAAGAAGTAAATATTTTTAATGAGCCTGGCCCTAGAACGCGGCCGCGAACACATGGGTAGGTAGTTAGGTTTTGTCTCCAGTACTATTATTTAAACTGTGACTATAGACAAATTTAGATATTATACTAGCCCATTGGTAGTTTACGCAGCTCATAGTGAGCGCAATTACTGAGGAATAGACGCGCCGCACACATCGAACCCATGCACATAGCCGCACAAAGGTGGCCGATCAATACAGCCTGCGTCGATAGACAATGCCTAAACAGTCTGTTTAACCCTCGCTAAACAATACCGAAACTTAGTTTTCATCACCAATACGTACAAATGCATAATGCATAAACTGCACTTGCCTCTCGAGCACCAATGAACCGTCACGATTCATTACACACGACATTCACAACACATTCGAATACCATCGACGCATTTACTTTAACCATATAGTTTATTTCAATAAAAACCAGCAATGGTTGTTACTGCAAGCAATGAAACTAGGCGTTTAAGAGTCGCTCATGCGGGTTAAGGAAGGCGTTCGATTTGAAAGCAATATCTGGAGTGTGCATTGATGAACGCGTTTCTGGTGACAGCTTCTCAGAGTGAACAACGAACTTTGCTGTGGAATAACATTTCAACTCTCAAATTCATGATTTACTGCTTCATAACAATATAATAAAACTGGCCAAGTGCGAGTTGGACTCGCGCACGAAGGGTTCCATACCATTATCTATAAAAATGGCAAAAAAAACACGATTGTTGTATGAAACCCCCTTAAATATTTATTTTATTCTGTTTCTTAGTATTTGTTGTGAAAACGGCAACAAAAATACATCATCTGTGAAGATTTTAACAGTCTAACCATCACGGTTCGTGAGATACAGCCTGGTGACAAGCAGACAGACAGACAGACGGACAGCCGAGCCTTATAGTAATAAGGTCCCGTTTTACCATTCGGGTATGGAGCCCTATAAAAAACCTTAATACTAAGTGATGTAAAGTGAACATTAAGAACTGCTTGCTTTTCTTAAAAGAAATGACTATATAATACATAAAGCATGTATTATTTTATACTCGTAGTTTTCGTTCTGACAAACATTACTTTTCCCAGCTTTCTGTATTTGCATTATAGTACTAGGGACTAAAAATCTAAATAAATAGTGGTAATATGGTTATTTAGATTTTTACTCAAACTACAATCATTTCTGGTCTCGAAATAAAAAATCGTCCTCGGTTTTAGTTCAAGCTAGTACTTAATTAAGTACAAACCTTAGAAACATAACAATCTTAAGAACAAACTTAAGAAACATACCTATATTAAAGTATGTTTGTTTATACGTCCTACCTATAATAATATTTATTTCCTATATTTATGAGATACTTTTGAAGACTTTACGTACCCGACTGCCTTTTAAAAGAACATTAATGTCATCTTAGTGTTCTCAAAGGAAATGATTTCCCTCAACCATTACGATTTTCCAGGAAATCGCATCAAAGATTCCATTAAATGTCCGCGTATCGGCATATTCCATTATTGGATTATTACTGGATTGATTTAAGGCCATTAGCCGGGCGCGGATGACCCAATTATGAATTGTTCAAACTGACCTGACTTTGCAAGTGATACTGGATAAAAATGGCTGACATTAAATTATAGGCAGGTAAAGTTAAAATATCAAATTGATGTGTAGGGACTGTTAGGGACGTCACCACAGACTACAGGATGCTAACTTCACCTATTTATGCTAAATAACTATGTTACATATCTACTTACTTTGATTTTACAAGCTTTTATTGAACTTTCATTATATTTATGTATGTTTGGGTCAAATCTTGCAACTGAAATCTGAAGCTGGTAACTTCGACCGATTGAGCTGAAATTTTGCATAACTCACAAATCCGGATGACAATACAATATTATGGTGACAACAAGCTGATCTGATGATGGAGAGGCTTCCCTCTCCAACGGAACATCGGAACTCCTCGATGAATAATAGAGACGGGCCGTATTTATGTTCATTTTGATTAGTATACCCGATCAGAATCCCGTAGCACAAAAACCCCTGTCACAAAGGTCATTAAGATCATTTAAACTTAAAAAAATAAATACTTTGACTACCTATTTCCAAGAGTTGATCAACGGTTCTTCAGTTATCGTCAAATAAACACACATAGGTTCTACTTACATACATATGATTACATACATATAAACGCCGCATCTGACCCTTGCTTCAACTTTAATTGGCTCGGTCAGTAATATTCAAAGACGATCCTAATTAAAGTTTGTCTTAATAATCAATTACCTAAGTATAGTTTATGCTTGACGTGACACTACAACATTCAAACCTGATACCTCTCTAGAAAATGAGTTCATATTACAAAAAATATCTTCCAACTATTTTTATTTCAGTGTTATATATTTATACAAACAAAACCAACTTCAAAGCTGCAAACAATAAACGAGATTCTCATTTATTTTTACGATCCCATCAACAGGACTAGTTCCTGTTCTGTTTATGTCCTACTGATCTTTAAACCGACGTTTTCCAGTCTCAGCCGCCATTTGTCCAGTCAGCACTGGAGCTCAAGAGCATCTTCTCCGACAAGCCATCGTCGGTGAACAGCATGCACCAGGGTGCTTCCTCCTGTATGTCTGATCTCAGTGCATCTATTACCATACATTTAATATTTAAAAAAAAAAGCTTTGCATGTACCTACAGTCAGCAACACGAATAGGTTGGAAATTGGGGGTAACAAATTCGTGCTGCTAACAGTAAAATGAAAATTAAAAAAGTTTATTTGCCGAAAAAGATTTACAAACACTTAAAACTTTCCTGTTGTGTTCGCACTAGGCAAGCCTGTATCGCGAACACCAAATACCAAATACCAGGAGGAACAGATAAGGGCTTAAATCCAATCCCAGGTGCAAGCTTACAGCCACATTGAATTTGTCGGTAAGTCCAGCTTCATTTCGCAAACGCCATCATTCATATAAAGAAAACGTATCTCAATAATAAGGCCAACAACCTTTCACCATAACAGATACACCTTCTGCGTTTAATTGAGGGTAAAAACAATGCAACACGGACATAAACATGAAATAATCACTCGTAGCTCGTAGCTCGTAGCTCGTAGGCCTCGTAGGCCTCGTAGCAATCAACATTCTGTCCGTAGCCTTGCGATCCGCATCGCCCAGTGCCGCGGACGCAACCAAAATTAATTATTGCACGGTAGGTTCACACTGCAGTGATTGTTTTAAAGCTTACCTACTGACAGGTATTGAGTGTTTGGATTTAGTGTGAAGTACACTTTATCGCGATGCGTTGGAGATCAAACTTTAGTAATTTATCAAGAGTTCGATCTCACCATTCCAGTCAGTCACTAATATAAATAATAATAAATAATACTACTGGACAGTTCACACAACATTATCTAGCCCCAAGCTAAGCAGAGCTTGTGTTATGGGTACTAGATAACTGATATACTTAATACAATATATTACACAGATAGATATTTTTATTATACATAGAAAATACCCAGAACACCCTGAACAAATATGATGCTAATATGACGTAATATTGATTAGATTGAGAGAAACCTATACTATTAATAATAATTGTGAATGTTTGTGTTTTGTTTTGTTTTGTTACATGAATTTTGTAGATATAATGATTATGATCTTGAACTCTTGGACACATAAAACAACTTTTTATCCCAGTACCACGCGAGAGAAGCTGCCTTTCTACCTATCAGTAACACTTCAAGATCTAAGGAGAGTGTAAACATCACGTATGATTTATACCAAAGTATACAAACATAGTTTCTTACATCAGAATTTAGGCTTCTACTACAGGACGAGTCCTCCTTCAATGGAATGCAATGGGGTGGTTTGCCATAACCACTACGCAAGACAAGCGGATTGGTGATTGCAGTACTGGTGTTAAGTACTCGAGTAGATGCTGCCGCCCATCCCCTGGTGTAATCCATTAGTCAGATTTTATGACATGCAGTATTTTTAGGATTCCTTAGCCAAATGGCAAAAAAACGGAACCCTTATGGATTCGTCATGTCTGTCTGTCTGTCTGTCTGTCTGTCTGTGTGTCTGGCCATCCGTATGTCACAGCCACTTTTTCCCGAAACTATAAGAGCTATGCTGTTGAAACTTGATAAGTAGATGTATTCTGTGAACAGCATTAAGATTTTCACACAAAAATAGAAAAAAAACAAGGAATTTTGGAGTTCCCTTACTTAGAACTGAAACTCAATTTTTTGTTTACATCATACCCATACGTGTGGGGTATTTATGGATAGGGCTTCAAATATTATATTGAGGTTTCGAATATAATTTTTTTCTAAAGCGAATAGTTTGCGCGAGATACACTTCCAAAGTGGTGAAATGGGGGGACACATTTGTAACTGTAACACCCAGTAACTTTTAAAATAAGAGAATGATAAAACTAAAAAAAAAATATGATGAGTACATTACCATGTAATCTTCACCGAAAATTGGTTTGAACGAGATCTAGTTAGTAGTTTTTTTTTAATTCGTCATAAATCGTAAACCATCCAAGAACTGCTGTATTATATTACTTGCTGCTACGGAACCCTTCATGGGTGAGTCCGACTCGCACTTGGCCACTTTTTTTCCTAGGCTGGATGCACTACAGCCCTTTCCAGTACCTATCTTCATACATCATCATCATCAGCCTTTAGCCACTGCTGAAAAAAGCCTCCACTATAGAATACAGAATCATAAATAATGTATATAGTAAATTTTTCTAGTAGTCGACTCAATTTGCGTAAACAGTCGAAATCAGTTATTATGAAACATCGATAGAGTATAACTCACGCAGCTCAGTTGAGCCTACATGCAGCTCAGTATCTGAGCGGCTCATTACACATTAAATTTAATCGGTATCGGTTCAGCACACATCACTCTCTGCACAGATTTGATATAGCTGAACTAGCAGTAAGACACAACCACAAATTATAATACTTATACCAGGTTACTATTATCTTTGGAAAAGTTGCACAGTGTTTTGTATTTTGCATTGACAAGCATTTTCAAATTCATTCGATCGAAAGAGACAATACGGTGTAACTACGCGAAGAATATTCTGCGTTATTAGTATCACGGTTAGTTTGTTAAACATAGCTTTATTCCTGTGACACCTGTCATCGAAATTATGCCTTTCAAGTTCCATATTTTGAGGTGGTAAAATGGCATTACGAATACCCCGAGAGCCATCATAAAACACGTATGATTATCTCAAAGGTAAAACTTTTTGAGAAACTAGCCAGTGTTATAAAAAACAGGGCAGCGCAGTATGGTGGCCCGTAGATTTCACGGTTGCTCTGAATCGACAACGCGGCTAAACCAAAAATGAGTCACAAGCCGTTGTTACTCTCAAATTAAGTGATACAACTCAAAAACAACGGAGAAGTAAGATGAAATGTTCGCAGTGTGGCACCTGTAATTTCTTCGACAACCATGTTTTTCAAACAGGAACGCAGTATTGATGGAGCAGTTCCATAAACGAACTCTTAATCATAAATCGCCAAACACCACCAGTGCATTTACTGCATTTAAAACTTATCTTTTCTGTGCTCGTAGGTTTCCGCTCAGTGCATCACGTTGAATTTAATAAATTGTTCGTTTTACATTGCGCGGCTGGTTCGATGGAGACGCGACCGGAACTTGGACTGGAGTGTTTGTAAATTATTCAAGCGATTGTTTTCGGCGGAATAAATCAGACAAAGTTACGTTGACTTTACTTTTCTGTGTCAACACCCATCTTTAAGTCTTCTCGTGCACCAAACCCACCGTTAGGCTGCGTTTCCACCAAAGATGTGTGAGTTAGACGAGCGGTGTGAGGATGATACGAGGATGATGATATGATGTGAGGTTAGGTACGTTATGGAATAACTTTGTCTTCATTCGACCGGAGCAATAGAGAGAAACAGGACATTGAGAAAATAGTTCTTCTCTCGAAAGAAGGATTGATAATAATCGTTGATCGCGCGTAGCCGAGGTTGTGGAATGATGTGAGTGTTTCCACCATAGATGTGCTAGACAGCTGAGCGGTGCAAAGATGCGTATAGCGACGCGGTGGAACGTTGCGCAGCAGATGAGCGGTGCGAGGATGTGATTTTTTTCCAGTGATCCATATTTTCCGTACAATACACAATGACATCTACCCTAACAAAATCCGACTTGTAGTTTCTCGCTCGCGTCCAACTTTTGCACACATCCATCCTCACGCACGTCTCTCACACACATCCTTCGCATACATCCCTCGCACACATCCCTCGTTTGTTTTGTACGTATTAAAACCTCGCTCTGCTAAGCTGTTTCCACCAGAGCTGCGCTGAACGAGGCTAGGTAAATTAAGTGATTCTATTGGTTCTTAACAAACACATCCCAAGCACATCCCTCGCTACGCATCCTCGCTCATCTCTTGTGGAAATGCAGCCTAATAACGTGTTTTGATAATATCACAAACTCACCACTTTTTTAGGTCTTCAACGTCTGTAGTTTCAGGTTGTTAGCTAGTTTTAGCCTGAACTTGAAGCATCAACGAGGATTACGGGGAAAAAAACCCTAAACCCCCTTAAAATAGGATTTCTAAAGAGTATTTCGGGTGTACCTAAACCTGTCCCAGAGGACAAAACTTTTGATGCAATGGATAGGATGCTAGAAGTTGACGGTTAAAAAGAAAAATCTATGGTTAGGACACACTGAGCCTATTCTTTTCACATATTTCGCCATCACAATCATTATCATCATCACATCATCTCTCGTGTGACCAGTTCTATCCAGTTTTGTGAAAGATTAGGATGCGCCGCGCCCCTATACATAACACAATAACGTTTATTAAACAGTAAAAATACATTTACATAAACATGACATCGTTGGTCTCCAAACTAGGTTAAATAAATAAATAAAACAAACATTTATTTTCTCTTATAAAAAAGGTCTTAAGAACAATTGAGTACAACTTTGTAGGTAAAAACCAACTATAGGCTTGTTGTTTGCGAGACTGGTACCTGTGGGTTAACCTGTATCTTGTGGGGACCTCCTTCCTCAATATTACAGGAGAGATATAGAGGATATAGTACATTGTTATGTAAATCTATTAATTTCAATTCAATTGAACCCAATCACAGCCAATATTGATATTACTGCAATATCTAGTTATATAACGTTAATTATACGGTAACGTTGATATTAGGATACGTAACGGATCTCGTATCGCATCTACGTCACGATACATGGATTAGTATACAATGCTTTGATGTTGTGGGGTCAAAGGATCTAAGTAGGTATCACGATATACGTATCAGGGCTACCATGAAAGTTATGTGAAAGTGATTCACTCTCTTTTGCGGGGTGTACACCTGTATGTCCTTCAGCGAATATCGTCTGCTGATTCTACGCAAACAGTTGTCTGGTTTGCGTTTGATAAGGCACGCCACTGTACTCGAAACTCTTTCAATCTGTAATTGAATGTGCCTTCTAGACCTTTGTGCTCCACATTGTCACTTACCAACAGGTAATATCGTGGTCAAATAAAGGTACCTAAGTTTATTATAATGATTAAAAAAAAGTAGATTTATGGGTACGGCATCAACATCAATGGTGAATAAATCACTCACATTTTGCCATGGTCTTCCACCGATTCTGCCATCATCACTATATTTTCGGCAAATCGAGGTGAGTGAACTTCGATTTGCCGAAGATATAGTCATGATGGCAGTATCGGTAGAAGACCATGGCAAAATGCTCAGAGACCTCAAAACAGTTGTAACTGTTGGGTCTAAGGCGCTGTCTCGACGAGCGAGAGAATCGCTACGAGTCTGCGCTCACCCATACAAATTATCGCCGCGATAATATCGTCGTGTGGAGACGCGTTCATAGAAATAGATGGCTCGCTAGATAATATCGCTGCGATTCTCTCGCTCGTGGAGACAGTGCTTCAAAATTAACATGGGCAAGTACGAAAACAATGTCACACCCATGCTGGTATACGGAACCATGTGGTTGGGAACGATATTATCGAAGTTGAGCACTATGTCTATTTGGGTCAAACGATTCAATTAGGTAGGTCGTCAAAGACATCAAATGACGAATCAGACTCGGATGGGTAGCGTTCGGGAATCTACGCCATATCTTCTCGTCACAGATACCACAGGGCCTCAAGGCAAACACACAAATGGCTCACGTTATTCAGTGCGTAGAGCGATAATAGCCTAACGGTTCAATAGTGCAACTCAGAATCCAACGATACCGGGTTCAATCCTAGGCTCCGCACCAATGACTTTTCTAAGTTATGTGTGGATTTCCATCGCTCTGTGCTTCGGAGGGCACGTTAAGCTGTCGGTCCCGGCTGTTATTGATTAATAGCAGTCGATAAGCCATGTCAGAGGCCCTCGGGCGGCTTGACCCACTCTGACACCAGAGGCCAGCACTACCTCATACGAAACGACGAGTGCGTATTGCTAGTGATGACTTACGGCACTGACACATGGCCGCTAAACTATTGGCAACATACAAAAAGTTGCGCAGTGGGCTATGGAGAAAGCTATGCTTCGAGATACGCGATAGAATCCAAAACGAGAAGACCCGTAGAATCACCGACATAACTCTTAGAACTAGCAAGTGGCAATGGGCAGGCCATATAGCTAGGTAAACTGATAAACATTGGGGAATAAAGATTCTCGAGTGAAAAACATAAACCGGATAACGCAAAAGGAGAAGCTCCCCTCTTGATGGACCAAAGACATTATAAAGGTTGCAGGAAAACGGTGGATGGAGGCGGCTAACAATTTTCAACCTGGCTTTATATGGGGGAGGCCTATGTCCAGCAGTGGACATCTTATTATGATGATGACAGTAATAAAAGCTTGTTTATCCTAGAGGAAATTACATAGTATGACGCAGTAACATGTGTCACTGGTAGTACCCAAGGAGGGTGAAGCATTCGTCTCTCAATTAAGTACATCGTCATTAAGGTCGCTGGTGACGAGTAATTACAGTTCACCTAGTTTGGTCAAGCCGAGGCTTTACCCGTGAGCTGCCGGCTCTTATCTGTTCCAGCGCATTGGCGCTCTGCTTCCGTCCGGGTGTGATCTGGATCAGATGCGCTATCTTTGGTTGGATTGCATTGTTTGCATAAATATTAACCTAAAAATTCATTTAAAAAAATAGCGACATTTATTGAGATTTATTATAATGTCAAAAATCTTGGGCTTAATGCTCCTTTGAACGGGATGGTTGCAGTATAACCACAGTATAACTGCGTGGCTAAAGTCGAAGGTGTTGATTTGTTCTCCGGAAGCTTACTTAACTTTAAGAAAAACTAAGAATTTTTGTTAGGTTATATTTTAATTTTAATATTTGTAGGTAAAATGACTAAGTGGCTGTTTTTTTATATTTTATAATTATGCTTGTTTTGTTAAAATTTAATTCAATTTGTTGGAGATTGTTGTGATTTTAATAAATTTATGATGTATTTTTTTTATCTGTTCTCGCCTTTGATTATATTTGGCGCCAGACAATTTTTTTGAATTCTCTAAGGTACTCGCTCATCATTATTTGATAACATGTTGTCGGTCACCTATAATTGTGGTAGCACTTGGCATGCATAATACAATTATCATGTGTGTATTTACTTATAACGGTGTATACTATCTTGGTGACTCTAATAAATAATAAAATGTGTGTAAGATGGTTTCCTTGTAAAACGCAGTTGGTTAGATTTTTATTAAAATACTATTAGGTTTCGTTTACGTTTTACCAAGATTAATAGTAGTTTTACCACAACCCAGGGCATAATCTATCTATTTACCAATTTTCATGGAAATTGTTTCAGTTTACTCGGCATGATTGAGTTTACCCAAAGCTGTCTTTTAGCAGAAGGTAAGTGGAAGCACGGAGGCCAGCACTTGCGTTACAAGGATGTGTTTAAAAGACATCTCAAAGCCTGCACTATTGATCCCACAAGTTGGGAGGAGCTCGCTTCACACAGGTCGTCTTAGCGCTCTACCATCTATAAGAATATTAAGACGTTCGAGGAAAATAGACTCGAAACACGACGTAAAACGCCAAATTCGCAAAGAGAGACCTAAACCCTCCTATACTTACACCATGAACTATCAAGGCCAACTTTATTGCAGTATTTGTGACAGGGTATTTAAGACTAAGTTCGGTCTAGCGAGCCATATTAGGGCTCACGCTAGGAAATAAAATAATATTAAAAAAAAAAAGGGTCGCCGTCGTCGAAATCGATGAGGAGAACTATATATATGATTGAGTTATAAACATACAAACTTTGAAATTTATAATATTAGTATTAATTTATAATTTTATTCTTCTAAAAACATCGTCAAAATTAGTTATTGTTTTGATTTTGACGCCTTACTTGTAAAACTTCTAATTTATAGACAAAAAAGTCTATAGAGTAGAAAGTACGACACACTGATTAATACTGCATTCTCGTAAACTCTTCAAATATTTTGGTTAGAACAATTTATTTTTTTATTTTAACTACACCTCGTCATAACATGGAAGATAGATACCATCTACACCAGAGATACACAACTTTATTAATGACGTGCCTCAATCATGACGGAAGGTGATTTACTGTTGAATCGTTACATCGATCTAGCTGCTAATCTGATCGGTTAATTATCTGAGGAATCGATTCAACATCTGTGGGACTCGAGTGGGGCGGAGGAAATCAAACTACGTTAGAATGCAGCTAGGTCTCTTCTAGTTAATACTTACACACGGGACTACAATTATTCAAGTGCTGTTAAAGGCAAGTAAATTATGAGTTTATTCTAAAGATCATCTCTGGTTTACCGGAGACCGACATAAAGTAAGAGACAGTGAAGGCTAGTCCATTGGTGTATTGCTTACCAAAGTCCTTCTAGAGATATGAAACACCTCATATGAAAATGTTCTTCCATTTTGTAATTTCGGAACTGCTAAGGAGTGGAACTCACTGCCGTCGTCTGTCTTTCTTGAAATCTATAACCTGGGAAAGAGTGAAATAGGTGTCATCTAAACCTTCGTGCTCCATCTATGGCCGCATTGTCACTAACCAATATTTTATTTATTTTATTATATTAACAACTATCATTACATGAGAGATCGCGGTCAAATAAAGGTCATAATTGTTAAAATATGACAGTAAAGCATTCGGCCGTGGAAGAAAAACCTACCACCGATAGCAAATACCTAGTAGTAACATTGCAGGTTCCCTCACTGCCCTTTTTATATATGATTTGATTTTCTGAACAAGTTAATGGCTCACCTGATGATAAATACATCACTTCATAGGTCAAGTCCAACTAGGACACGCCTTAAGCAGCATTGCACAACGACCGCCACCCTGAGATATAAAGATGAAGTCTCTTCTTCTTCTTCGTCGTTTCACTCTCGGCACAGTGGTCGTGGTCGTCACTTCAGGGTCTGTGGCTCGCTCCACAATTCTTCGCCACTCATCTCGCATCGCAGCTTTCCTGGTGCATTCATGCAGTGGACCATCCAAAGCTGCCTTGATTTGGTCAGTCCATCTCATGGGCGATCTGCCCCGTACTCGTGTGCCCTGTACAACAAGGCATTCAATGGACACCTCTCCGCGTCGCGACACGTGTCTAAAGAAAGTGAGGATGTGAGATTGCACAATAGTTGATAGTCGCTGCTTGATGCCGAGTTCTTGGATTGTGGACTCAATGTCTCATGTGTCTGTAATTTCACCAGCGTACATACCCTTCAAACTGGAACACAGCAATACGAGCACTACTGCTTTGCGGCAGAAGTAGGTATGGTGGTAGTAGGTAATTCCCCGGTTATGACTGTCATAAATAGGAGGTTTTGACTTAACCATGCACCCAGAAGTCATTAACTAAGGACACCAATTTGCCATTAACTAAGGGCACCGTTTTTAACCATGCAACCAGAAGCCATTAACTAAGAGCACCGATTTGTAGTTTTGTAAATTCTAAGTCACCACAACTTCATATTTCTAGCAATGAGTTGGTTCTGAAGAAGCACGCGTGAAAAGGCCCCAAATAAGCCCGCCCCAAAACGTCATCGACAAAGGACACAGTAAACATGCAGAGCCTCGGGACATGTTTGCATAATCCGCTGTAAGGAGCCGGCGACATGCACCAAATAGAATAAAGCGTCGTGTACATGGCTTATCTGCTCTCTTTCTGCAATTTTGTTTGGATATTACATACTTTGCTCGGTTTGTGTATTTAATTGTTTAGTTTAGTTAATAGTTTATTTTTTATGTAATGTAATGTAATGTGAATATTTTATGAAATGTATTGTATTAAGTATACCTTTCAGTTATCCCATAACACAATCTCTGCTTAGCTTGGGGCTAGTTAATGTGGTGTGCACTGTGTCCAGCATTATTAACTTATTTATTTTATTTATTATCTATACGACCTACGTAAAATTTGTAAAAATTGCGTGTCATAAGTTTTTGAAACAGAAATAAACTTTTTATACTTATACTGTGTATTTTTTTTTGTTAATACATTTTTTTATGAACACACATGGGAGTACACTAGTATAAAAAAATAAAACAACATCACAACACACAATTCACATGGGAAATGTGTGTTGTGACGGTAAATGTTGTTTGTTTTTTTTATACTAGTGTACTCCCACGGCTTTTTGCTTGCGTTTTATCAGGATAACAAGTAGCCTATCTGTGTACGAAATGTCATCATAATCGGTACAGTTCGGCGTGATTGACTAACAAACATACAAACATCCAAAAATCGTAACTTTGACATTTATGATATTAGTATTGCATTATTTTGACATTGATAATAATTTTGTGGAACAAAATACTTTTAATTATTTTGTACCTACGTGTATGATGATAAAATACCTCAGGGTCATGTATGTAGAATAATTGTAAGGACTTTCTGCGAATACCTATGTCCTAGTTTTAGTTGGGTACCTACGCTAATTAGTAAAGTTTAATAATAGCACGGTTTAAATTGGTCCGCCCATAGCGTTTCAAAATCGTGAATCGCCTCAAATTCAATTCCTCTCTAAAATTCGATAAATTGCCCATCGGGCATTCTAGCGCTCTATTGTGATTTAAAATCCATTTTTGACGCGAATTCCTATATTGGCTGTTCTACTACCTGACTTGTTTTGGAATTGTTTCAAAATAGTTATCTATGAAATCGAAGTTATCTTGAGAGGAACCCACCCTTCAGTAATATTTATCAGAGGACGGGAGGTGAAATTCACTAGTAAGTAGACATTCATTTTAGTAGTAGTAGAGCTTTTTTGTGAAAGAGTTCGTCCGGGGAAGTACTACCACCATACCTATTTCTGCCGCAAAGCAGTAGTGCTCGCATTGCTGTGTTCCGGTTTGAAGGGTAAGGGTGCCGGTGTAATTACAGGCACATGAGACTTTTCACCTTTATGTCTCAGGGTGGCGGGCGCGGTGCAATGCCACATAGGTTGCGTCCTAGGTGGACGTGATCTATGAGGTAATGCACTGTTCATATTCAGAGGTTACCGCTTAATATCAGGTGGGCCTCTTGCAAGATCCGTCATCCAAGTAATATAAAAAAAAAAAAAAAAAAAAAAAAACACTGCAAGATTAGACGCCAGGGGGCTACAGGGAGTTTAGTAGGAGAATTTGATAGTTTTAGAAACTATATGAAGTTGCGTTTCCTTTAATACATTTACTGAATGCGTCCTTAGTGTTCTCCTTGTTGTCGCTAGAGGCGCTGCAAGTAAATGTATAGAAGGAAACGAGACTTCATAATAGTTTCGAAAACTATCAAATCTCGTACTAGCCCCCAAGAAGTTGTCACGAGTGCGTTCAGGAGTAGCGTTCAGACCTGGATGAGCTTGACTATCGGATCGTAACATTTACTGGTCCGAAGCGCGCTCAAACGATACACGGCTTCAAAACATAATCGGTCCGAGTGCACTCGTATTGTAACAAAGCGGCCTAAAGAAGACTTAGATTTTAGCTGAACGCGTTTGCATTCAATTGTAATTTCACGCAAAATTATATCAAAATTTCACGCACACTCGTTGAAATTGTGTTTCTGGAATTAAAATAGGCTAGTGTTCATTTTTAATGTTTTGTGTGGAATAAATTATGGCAAAATCTATTATCATGATCATCATCATCATCCACAGCCTGACTTCACCCACTGCTGAGTATAGGCCTCTCTTTGCCTGTGCCATTCCTTCCGGTCCCGTGCCAGTCTCATCCAGGCCCGCGACGCATGCGATATCGTCTGCCCATCTCGCTGCAGGACGACCAACGTTTCTGTACAAAGTTCTTGGGCGCCATTCAGTAAGCGCCTTACTCTACATATAGTCACCTCGTCTTGCCAGGTGTCCTGCCCAACTCCATTTCAGTTCCGTTATACGATTCCCAACCTCTTTGATCTATTGTTCTTTGATCTATTGTACTAAAGGTAGGAAAACCTTTAGTAAAACATTTGTAGTCATATAACTTCTAAAATATTTTTACGGAGAACGTCATTCTCAAAATAGATTTTTCATTTCAAAACGTAACATTTAAACAAAAGAGATACCTAATCAAAACCAACTGTTACGAAATAGATCCAACTGGCCGAAACAACTTAGAATAATATTTATCCTTTCATCGCCGAAACAAAAATGAGGTTAACAAGAAGTTTGCAATCCTTTGTGCCAACCCTAGCTCAAATGGCGAATAATTTACACCCTATATATATGACCATAAGGCTTACAATAAGCGGAAAAGTTTTTGTTACTTGAGAATTTATTGGAAAGCTAAATCCAAAGGGTTTTGAACTTTGAAGCAATAGCTTTAGGAACGAATTCAGAAGTTTTGTTTAGGAAAATAATACGATACGGAAAGGCTTTAGAGGATACGTTTCCAACGCTTCAGTTTCTATAATTTTCAAACCTTTTTCTAAGAAAGTAGTAAATACTTATGACGTCACAAATAACCCGTACGGTTTTTTGTGTAAATTGCCTGTGAGTTTATTTGTTCACGATTTTTCGTACTTTGTTTTTCCAGAATAATAAAAGTACCTCCTTCATGTTTTATTAACTAACTTCGATAGAATGGTTCCCATAATAATAGAACTTACTAATATCTCTTAAAAAACGGTCCAACTATTATAGATATCTACTGGGCACTGGCACAGAATAATTATACTTTAGGGCTTTAGGCTGTTATGTATTCTGTGCTTTAGGCCTAAAAGGTCGTCATCAGACCGTACAAACTCCATGCTGGACACAGGCCTCCAACGTAGAATGCAACGGTGACTGGTCTTGAGCCGCCTCCAAGCGTCCACTTCCTGCCATCATTGTTTAGGCAAACAAATACAAGAATCCTCTCCCCGGCGCCCCTGTACCGAGGAACCTAACTTAAGGCCTATTCAAATCTAAGCGGTGTCCGCTACCGACGTAGGTAGCGGTAATACCCGAGCGATATCCCGCCGGGTATTTGGTATGGCATTTCCGCAGCTGTTGCGAAACCGGAACCGCATACCACAGTGGTACGCGATACGTTCCGCGTGTTCGGCGAAACTTGGTATTTCCCCCGCAGACGCACGCCGTGCCGCCCACAGCTAGCGCTTATACACTTATTTGTACACTGAAAATGTACGTGCATCATACAAGATGGCAACAACGACACGCTAGCGAATACCGCTATGGTTTAAACAGCGCGTTATTCGCATACCCATTGGGATATCGCTACCTACCCCGGTAACGGATACCACTTAAATTATACCACTTAAATTAGAATAGGCCTTTAGGCTTGGACAGCCGTATCAAGCGGCACCTTATTGAAATCGTAAAATGAGTTATATTGAACTCGTTTAACTACATAACAACATTAAAGGTGGTTAAAAGCAGCGCAGGTTGTTTACAACCTGCATATGCTGAGTTAGAGACCTTTTTGTAACAGCAAATGTAACTATAATTTTGTGTATTTTCATGTTTTATTTTGTTTATATCTGTGTTGTTACAAATAAAAAATATTCTATTCTATTCTATTCTAAAATCCAAGGAGTTTCGTGTAAATCATTATTAATCCTCCTTACCTTAAAAATTACCGTTAAAATGTCGTTGGTCGATCGAGCCAATATACTAAAGTATATACCTAAGTTAATTGCGACGTGTAAAATATTTTTTACGAATAAAATCTTGTATCTAGTATCTTGCGCCGGCCATCCTAAGTTTATTTGAATGCCTTATAAATCAAAGTAAATAGTAAAATTATTATGAAGTAAAAAAAAAATAAGAGTATATAATACTAGTGTCCTCCCGCGGCTTCACTCGCGTTTTTCCAGGATAAAAAGTAGGCTATTGTTCAATATATATTATTATATCATTTTATTTCGGTTTCACACCATATTATGTTAGTAAAGAGTTGTTAGTAGACATTACCACATAGTATTTCTAAAACTAAAAAAATAATAAATTATTATAGGTCATAATCTGTCTGTGTACTCAATTTCATCGAAATCGGTTCAGACTTTTCAGCGTGATTGAGTTACGAACATACAAACATCGTCACGTATAATCATCGTCAGTTGTTTTATTTATTTATTAATTAGTTTATGTACTTTTATGTATTTTTTATGTATTTTTTATGTACTTGTTTATAAGTGTTTTTTTTTTTTTTTTATTGTATATTAGAAGTTGTTTACAGAAATTAACGTAAGAAATTGTAAAGATACTAATATTCCAAAGCATACAAATTATTTATAATTGAGTACCTAGTGTATTAAAAATTATATAAAAATCAAATAAAAAAATAAAAAAGTGGAGACTATCAATTTATAGCCTAAATAAGACGATAATTCTCAGTTAACCATATGCTTTGCGCATTCATTCCAAATTATCTAGAAGCATGATTGATTTTGTAATCACTATTAGAAAGTTTTGTAATTACACCAGTTACATAAGAAAATATATTGTGTCATATTTTTGATTTCTTATACATTTACCTATTTACAGAAAGAATAATACAACTAATATAACTAGGAATGCACGAAATTTAAAAATACCAATTAAACAGTTGAGCTACCTGAAGACCACTGCTAAAGATAGCTCAATTGATTTATTATGTTATATTATTATTATTATATTATTAATTACATATTTTATACCTGCTGCCATCGGGTCCCGGCTTTCTGATCTGATAGGTAGGTTTTTATTTTATTTAAGCTTTGCTTTATTGTCTTAGTTTTAGTATTACATTAAATGTTAGACTATAGATAAATAAAATAAATAAATAAATAATGCTGGACAAGTTCACACAACATTATCTAGCCCCAAGCTAAGCCAGAGCTTGTGTTATGGGTACTAGGTAACTGATATACATAATACAATATAGCCTTGCCATCCATCCGATTATTCAACGTATCCAATCCAAACTAAACGTTTGGTATTTGGATGACGGAACCTTAGGTGGCGACGTGGACACTGTTCTTGGCGATCTAAAACTCATCATTGATGAATTTCGGCAAATAGGTTTAGATCTAAATTTTTCTAAGTGCGAACTTTTTGTTTCCGACACTTGTATGGATAGAAATTCAGTCATTGAAAAATTTCAAAGTTTGGCCTTAAACATTACAGTTGTAGATGAATGTTCGCTTCGCCTCCTTGGTTCACCTATTCTTGACGAGTCTTTTCCGGCATTTGTAGACGAGAAAATTCAAAATTTTATGAGAACTTCCGACCGATTGCTCAAAATTAACGCCCATATGGCTTTTACAATTATAAAGTTTTGCCTTTTTGTGCCAAAATTTACATATGCTTTAAGATGTTGTCAACTGTGGAAACACAGTGAGCTGGTGGAAGGCTTGGACAACATTATAAAGAACACGTTATCGTCGGTTTTGAATATCGATTTAGATGACAGGGCGTGGTCGCAAGCCTCCTTGCCTGTTAAATTAGGAGGCTTAGGTATTCGTAAAATTTCAAGTGTAGCCCTACCAGCGTTCTTGTCTTCCATCTATAGCACTTGTTCTTTGGTTAATAAAATTCTATCTCCTTCTCTTGTGGCACTTTCTGGCAACACTCTCAAAATTTCATACTTAGACGAGGCTCGAAATGCTTGGCATAGTGCTTGCCCCAATACTACTCCCCCCAAATCTCTTTCGTCTCAACGGCAATGGGACGGGCCTCTGTGCGAGCTGACGCGGAATTGTCTGTTACAAACGTGCTCAAGCTCCACAGATCGTGCTCGTCTCCTGGCCGTTTCCAAATGGGAGTCAGGGTTTTGGTTGCAAGCACTTCCATCACACAATACTGGTACTTTAATGGATCCAGTTTCTTTCCGTATTGCAACTTCTTTACGGTTGGGTGCAGGGTGCTGTGCCCCTCATCACTGCCAGTGCGGTACTGCTGTTGATCAGCTTGGTCACCACGGATTATCGTGCACCAGGGCTGCCGGTAGAATTTCCCGCCACGCTAGCCTTAATGATATCATTCGCCGGGCCCTTACCAGCGTTAACATTCCAGCCATTCTAGAACCGAATGGTCTGTTACGTGACGATGGTAAGCGGCCTGACGGCATGACTCTTGTTCCGTGGGAGAAGGGTAGGCCTTTGGTGTGGGACGCTACATGCGTTGATACCCTTGCACCATCTCATCTGTCCGGGACATCAGTTAGGGCCGGTGCGGCGGCAGATTCCGCTGAGGACCTCAAAAGACGCAAATATGCAAGTCTCGACAGAGCTTACTTATTTGAACCTTTCGGGGTCGAGACTCTGGGTCCGTGGGGTTCCGGGGCCCTTCGCGTTTTCAAAATTCTTTCAGGGCATCTGGTCGAAGCGACGCGTGACCCGAGAGCTGGCTCTTATCTGGCTCAACGCATTAGTATTGCCATTCAGCGTGGCAATGCAGCCAGCATCTTAGGGACGCTTCCGTCTGGTAGTGATTTGGATCAGTTGAGCTACCTTTAGATCGCTTGCAGCGGTCTTCAGGTGGCACAACTGTTTCATATGTATTTTGTACATACCTTGTATTATTCTTTCTGTAAATAAATGTAATTTATATATTAAATAGATAGATATTTTTTATTATACATAGACAACACCCAGAACACCCGGAACAAATATCTGCAGATCACACAAATTATTTGTTCCGAGGCGGGAATCGAACCCGCAACCTCCTGCGACGCAGGCGAACCATCGCCAGCCGCGCCACAGAGGTCGTCATAGATATATTCACTAGGTGAAAATTTCAAGTATATGCCTATTACAGTTCAAAAGATACAGCTTTTATACCTACAATTATAAAGTGTTAAACAACAAATCCATATCCATCTGTTGGTTGAATCATACATTTATATTTTCTCCTCCCGCGGTCTCCGCTGTTGTATCCGCTCCTGAGTATAGAGGCTTACATCTTTTATAATGCTGAAACTCTTTTCAATAAAGCCACGGTTTGTATTGACAAGCCTATGATAGGGTTTTAATACAATTTCATAAAAGCGTAGCCGATAGGACCCCTTCACACTACATACACCTGAATGGAGCCTGTTCATTGAATTGTCTGAATAACTGATGACTTGCTAATAGGGTTGCCGACAAAATATAAAATCTCCCGACAGCCAGATTAACCTAGAGTTATATGGTTAGATCCGATCACCATGTTTTGAATACTTTATTTGTTATCGAAATAAAAAATAAAAAAAACTTTATTTCTGGCTTACCAACGTTAATACCTTAGAAACTAACATACATATAAAACACTTTATTTATAACTTAATCTTACACACGTGTGATTCAATATTTTTCGCGGCTCGCTCCGCTCGCGAGTATCTTCCTTTTTGTATTGTATAATCTCACTTCCGGAAATACTAATTACGTAGCGGGTAGGTCCACTCGTCGGCAACTTGTTTACACTAATAGCTTAAAACACGGAATTTTCACATTCAAGGTAAAATTTGATTCATAATATTAAGTTTCACAATCACCAACTCCAAAATTCCGGCATGTTGTAATTTTGTCCCGATATTTCGGGTTTTAGATGTGTCAACCCTACTTGCTAATGTGGGTGGTTCTATACATGATACGGTTAGTCTAGAAGGAAACTTGTACCTACTTTAATATTGGTAGATTTCTGTATGGTATTATGTCTGTATATACAATAATGCACTTTTTACCTGACTTGTAACTTGACGACCTCTGTGGCGCGGCTGGCGAAGGTTTGCCTGCGACGCAGTAGGTTGCGAGTTCGATTCCCGCCTCGGAACAAATATTTTTGTGATCTGCAAAAATTCTGTGTGATGTTCAGGGTGTTTTAGGTGTTTTATATGTATAGAAAAAAAAACTATCTATGTAATGTATTGTATTAAGTACCATATCCTCATATTTGACGACCTCTGTGGCGCGGCTGGCGATGGTTCGCCTGCGTCGCAGGAGGTTGCGGGTTCGATTCCCGCCTCCGAACAAATATTTGTGCGATCTGCAGATATTTGTTCAGGGTGTTCTGGGTGTTTTCTATGTGTAATAAAAATATCTATTTATGTAATATATTGTATTAAGTATATCAGTTAACTAGTACCCATAACACAAGCTCTGGCTTAGCTTGGGGCTAGATAATGTTGTGTAAACTTGTCCAGCATTATTTATTTATTTATTTATTTATTTATTTATATCAGTTAACTAGTACCCATAACACAAGCTCTGCTTAGCTTGATAATGTTGTGTGAACTTGTCCAGCATTATTTATTTATTTATTTATTAATAAACATATTATATTGTATTGTCTGTATTTAATAATAAATCTCATACAGAAGAAACCACAAAACTCAAAGTTGTACGTAGGTATTATTAGCGAATGTTTTGTTATATTAGATATTTGTATGTGCATTACATATAATAAAATTTTATTGTTCCAAGATTTATTTCAAGAAGTACCAATATAATTAGAATTAGCACTCAGAATTAAAAAAAAACTGGCAATTGGCAGGCCATATAGCTCGCAGAAACTGATAGCCGTTGGGGAGAGGTTCTCGAGTGGCGACCTAAAACTGGACGACGCAGAAGAGGAAGGCCTCCCTCTCAATGAACCAAGCACTGTAGGAACGTCTTCATTTTTTTACCCCCGACGCAAAAACGACGGGGTGTTATAAGTTTGACGTGTCTTAGTGTGTGTGTGTCTGTTTGTGGCATCGTAGCTCCCGAACGGATAAACCGATTTAGTTTTTTTTTGTTTGAAAGGTGAATTTTTCGGGAGTGTTCTTAGCTATGTTTGATCAAAATCGGTTCTGCCGTTTCATTGCGGTGAGGGTTTTTTAATTTTAACAAAATCAATTATTTAATGGGAATTTTCCTCAGAGGACATAACAAAAACACTGGACCTATCCATTTTAATGTATGTAATGCAGTGCGTATGTAGATCCGGTTTATCGGTTGACTGTAGGTCACTGAATAACTAATGTCCATGTATTACCGCTCGGTTTGGCTGCAGCAGCTGCGTGCTAATGCCTGGGGCCATGAAAATATCGCCACGCTTGAAGCGCCAGTTCGCTATATGCAGCGCTCGTGGCCTTGTAAAAAGATTTTCACATTAGTACATAAGTTTTTCACCCTCATCTCTTGCAACGAAGTGACGGAAAAAGTGTAATCGATCCAATTACACTGGATGAACTATGATCACATTAATTGATTAGTAAGTACCGACCTACTCATGTATCTTGTCTTTCTACATTCCTATGCATACAAAGAGTTTTTTTTTTGTATAGCGCTAAATATATGTACAGGGTGTAAGATAATATCCCTATAAGCCCGGGGAGGGGGTATTCTACACATCATGGCGAATGACTTTAGTTCTACATCTTTTTAAATTTCGAAGATTTTCATTCATGATGTGCCTCGTAAAAATCCTGAAATTCCTGTATGAATTCCTGAAATTCCTCCAGAAAATGTACCTAACAGAACATGAGGAAGCCCCACGCAAGGTACCCTAGCGTACCGTAACGTCCTGATATTGTTTTACGTAAATTTTTGGAGAAATTTCAGGATTCTTGCAAGGCATTTCATGAATGAAAAACTTGGAAATTTAAAAAGTCATAGAATTAAAGTTATTCGCCATGATGTGTAGAATACCCCCTCCCCGGGCTTATAGGGATATTATGTTACACCCTGTATAATCAAAGTATGCATATATACTTAGCATTTACTGAGCTCTCTAAATACTGACGGCGGCTCGGCTAGGTGCTGTCCTCTCTCTCTTTCTAGTAGTTAAGGGTGGAACGCATGCGGGGACAGTGCTTGGTCGAGGAGTCAATCAGGACTGGCAGATATAAGATCTATGAATTTCTGGGATCAATACGGATGCACCCCTATCTTGTCCATACTAAAATAAGTAATTTTTATAAGTTATATTTTCTCGTTACCCTATAATGTAAACATAATACCTAACTCATGGACAACGGGGCTGGTTACCATTATTTTTTATTTTAAAAATCATTAGCGGCTGTTCCGATCATCACATTTTTTTATTGTATAGTACAATCCCACTAATATTATAAATGTGAAAGTTTGTGTGTTTGATACTTCTTCACGCTGAAATTGTTTGACCGGATTTGGATGAAATTTGGAATAAAGATAGCTGGACTCCTGGAATAACATAAAAGCTGTACTTAATTTTTTTATCCCGATATTCCCACGGGTTCGAAACTTATGCGGGTAACACCGCGGGGCGCAGCAAGTGTTTCATATTTTTTGAGTCCATACACTCCTAACTATTTACAAAGTATATTTCAGGAGACAGATGGCTTCTCCCATCTTAAATCAATATTCTTAATTTATTATCTTAATAAATTATAATTATCATTAATTTTAATATTTTATTATCAAATCAAGTCATTGCTATAATAATTATATTACACTGAAATAATATTAGCAAAATAAATGATTGAATGCTGCAATTAAATTTCAATCAGCTGAATATAATGAAGTCTGGACGAAAATCCCGGAATCCCAGAATCCACCGGTACAGTCACTGCCAAAAGTAGCTTAGCAACTCATGCACCAATTTGAAATAATCTAAGATTCGTATGAATATACATTGCTACCAAAATTATGATTAGCATATTTCAAATAATTGAATGTAATTGTTTTAATTTTTAATGAGGTTAAAGTTTTTGGTTGTAGACTTCACATTTAAGAGGGAAATATTATGATACAATTTATAAAGTTTTTGTCAGATGATGTTTTCGAGGCAATGCAAGAAATCGCTAAACACTATGATAGTAGTAATTTGTAGTGTAAAGGGGTATTTGAACACGAGATGTATAGCTACTTGTGATGACAACTGGCGGTAAGCACTACGGGTACTAGTTCCGGTAGTAATTTTGATCGGTAAATTAATAAGAGAATCAATCAAATTATGTCAATGAGAGTCAGGTGCAGACATCAAGCAATGCTATTTTGGGGTAAAATAGCGCTTTGGCTTTCACTGAAATACCAATAAATAATCATCGAATTTGACCTTAGATTTTAGAGGCATAGTAACGTGAGACACTGCAACAGGCTATGAAATATATAGCTGCACAAGTTTTCCTCAATAAAACATATTAAAAGAGAAAGAGAACATGTTATTTTGTAACTTAATAAACATAACTAAAAATAAAATACAAAGCTACCAAATTTTTGCACTGAGTCACAAAATGGTTTCTGTCAGCATGAGCCAGTTGTAAATACGTTACAACCAACGCTGGTCTTCTGACAAAGCCATTGGTGACGTCACGGAAAATAACACTTGACACAAAACAATCAAAAATATAACAAAAAAAGAAACAAAAAACATCTACGGCAAGGGTTGACAAACACAAGATAACGAAACTGGCATTACCATGATCCAGGTATTTAACGTTTACAAGTGACATTTCTTCATCACACACTGGAAGAACTCAGGATGAGACGCCTACCTATTACCTGTACTACACTTTCCTAAACAAATTATTGGATACATATTATTTATTGGCCATCATAACCCATAGCAATACATCAATAATTACTGAGTATCCAATCATTTTAGCTGCTGCTCAGCCGCGTAGCCGTCCAAATCAAAACCAATTAACGTCAAATCAGTTATATTGGGGCCGATAGACGTACTAACTACTCAATAAGCTGGCGCTAAGGTTGGAAGAGAAAGCAGAAAAGCCGGAGATGGTTGAAAATAATGAACTGTAATAAACTTAGAGCATTGCAGGCCTCCTGCTCGATGGTAATAAACATAGTTTTTGACTGATACTACACATAGCTGTAGTGACAACCGTACCACTTCTGTCATAGTTTGCTCGCAACACACGTTAAAGCTAAGGCCAAACCAACGCGTTCAGCCCGCGGCCTCAGTGTCGTGCACGTCCATCAACGCGTACGCAGGCTGAACGCGTTGGTTTGGCCTTAACTTTAAACGGAGCAAAGTCTAAAAATTACGATTTTCAAAAACACATGCAAAGCTATGTTCGTTATTTTATTTATTTTATTTTATTTATTGAACAAAATCCACAGCCCATATATAAAAACAGTAACATCTTACTAAGCTAATCTTATGGCCAATAACGTATTTACATTTTTATTTTTTATATTTTATTTAAATGTTTTTTGTTAGCGAAGACCATCCGATGAAACTTCAGGAATTTTTTATTACACATTGATATTTCGTAAAAAGCCTTAGGGGACAAACCAAAACGCAAGTTCTACCCAGAAAAATGTATTGAAAGTCGGATTTACTGTAACCACTATGTGGGCTCATAGTTGCTTATCAATTCACGGATTTATTCATCTCTGGGGCCCACAGATTAGATTGGATACCTTCGGCAGAGACTTACAACAATAGATTAATAGGAATATGAACGTGAATAAATAATGATATGAATCACTGATTTGATTAAACAAATCCAAATACTGACTCAAAAAATTCAACATTTCATAAATAAGTAACACTTCGCATCGATGATTTTACGAAAAAACACACGTTAAAAGAACAAGGGCGGAAAAACGGACTCGTGAAACTAATTTATTTAATTTGTTTGCACGTGTAACTAGAACCGTAACTTCCGTTAACAAGCTTCCGGTAAGTTGAAAATTGTAAAACTAACAGAACAGAAGCCTTTTATTAAAATTACACCTCTTTTTTTCGATTGAATTATGCTGATAATGCTTCTCATCCAAATATCTTCATGGTATTATTTAAATTCAGACATTCCTTTAACATTCGAATAACGCTGTTATTTAAACCACAAAAGCTCGTTCCTTCATAATTTATACTCATCCTCGGAAAACGCATCTCACTGACTGCATCGGGGTAAATGGTCGCGCATGCGTAAAGCTTACTCTTCCACGTTAAATAGCCAACGGGCTGTCTTAGCGCGCGTTCATTCTACTCGTAACTACGATCAAATTTCGATCTTACTATGTAACAGAGTGGAGCGTTTCGGAGGTGCGGTGCGTTCGGGCCAGTGTCTCGCCGGTTTCCGCTGGCTGCGCGCGTTTCTGTCCCGTTCGTCGTTTTTTTTCCACTTGGGCGAAAAGTTTACGTGTTTGCGAACGCAGTTTTACGGACGTGTTTAGAAATACGTAGCTTTGAAGCGTTAAACTGTTGATTTTGTGGTAGGAAGTATTTGTGAACTCGATTTTTGAGTTATTTGGAAAATGAATTGGTAAGTTTTTTCTTTCTTTGTTTTTTCCTGATACTTAATGTTATAAAGTAGACGACATGCAGATTATTTATAATTTTTCTTGTACAAAGTATGTACTTACTTAAGCTCTTCATACAATAGACACACGCCTTATACCCGCAAAGGTTAGACAGAGCCTCAATGGGCCTCTTCACCGTGGGAATATATACGTGACAAGTGGTGAACTCATCGCGTCATTGTTTCCCACGACTGAAATTTGTAAAAAACCTAAAAAAAAAAAAATATACTTTGCAGTCTTTTTGTAAGTTATATTTTGTTTACCATACACTTTTATTTTTATTTTTATTATTTATATTTTACTTTGCTCTTTTTTCTCATAACTAGACGTATTACAAACCTTTTCACCTGAAATAAGACTTGTAATACTGTAGACAAATTTAATTACTAACTACAACAGTCACAGAAGAATTTTAAAACCAGGGCCAATTTGATGAATTGTTGAGAACTATATATATAAAACTTAATAAAAGCAGCCAAGTGCATGTCGGACCACGCGCATTGTAGGGTTCCGTAGTTGCCCGTCACAATATGTGGACTAAGAAGGGTGTTTTTCAATTTACACATTCTAGAACCGAATGGTCTGCTACGTGACGATGGTAAGCGGCCTGACGGCAGGACTCTTGTTCCGTGGGAGAAGAGTAGGCCTTTGGTGTGGAACGCTACATGCGTTGATACCCTTGCGCCATCTCATCTGTCCGGGACATCAGTTAGGGCCGGTGCGGCGGCAGATTCCGCTGAGGACCTCAAAAGACGCAAATATGCAAGTCTCGACAGAGCTTATTTATTTGAGCCTTTCGGGGTCGAGACTCTGGGTCCGTGGAGATCCGGGGCCCTTCGCGTTTTCAAAATTCTTTCAGGGCATCTGGTCGAAGCGACGCGTGACCCGAGAGCTGGCTCTTATATGGCTCAACGCATTAGTATTGCCATTCAGCGTGGCAATGCAACCAGCATCTTAGGGACGCTTCCGTCTGGTAGTGATTTGGATCAGTTGAGCTACCTTTAGATCGCTTGCAGCGGTCTCCATGTAGCACAACTGTTTCATATGTATTTGGACATACCTTGTATAATTCTTTCTGTAAATAAATGTATTTTATTTACACAACTAACAACTTAGTCTAAGTCATTTTCAATGGAATTTTTTCGAAATTTTTCTTTTTACTTCTCCAAGTACCTACATTTTATAATTTGTTCGACTATTACTATTACAAATTTGCACTTTAAAGCTGAATATTTCCCAAACGGATCCCTGAATCGAAAAAGAGCCGTTAGAATCGTCAACGACCCCAAGCTCTCCAGTCCACTAGAGCCGCTGAGCCTGCGTCGAGATATCGGATCGCTCTGTGTGTTCTATCAGCTCTATAATGGGGAGTGCTTTGAGAAGCTGTTCAATCTCATACCCGCTTCCAGGTTCTATCATTGCACTTCTCATCCTTACATCATCGACACGTGGGTATCTCGTACAGCTCGCTTTACGAAATCTTTTCTCCCCCATACGTGCAAGTTGTGGAATAGGCTCCCTCCTGAGGTGTTTCCGCTCAAAAGAGCCGCTTAAAAAAAAAAGAGTCCTTCAGGGCAGGCAACGCATTGGCAATACCTCTGGTGTTGAAAATCTCAATAGGCGACGGTATCCGCTTACCATCAGGAGGGCCGTAAGCCAGTTCGTCGAGCCATTACATAAAAAAAAATGGTTTAGTCCATCTTATTTTTGAACTACCTATCCAATGACACCCCACACCATGCTATATATGAGAAAAAAAACATCCTTAATATACGTGTGGGGGGGGGGGGGGGGGGGAGAGGGGAGACACACAGACGGATGGAAATGGCGAAACTTTAAGGGTTCCTTGTTGACTACGAAACCCTAAAAAGAGCTAACGAATATCCAGATAATTTTATTCAGTATATAGATACAATTATTTGTACATACACACTCTCACTCACTCACACACCCATACACACACTCACATCTGGGTGTCTCCTGTAATACCCAGACTCCTAAGAGACTGGTGGTAGCAGGAGAGCCCGCACACACATTTACCCTCACGCACTATACACTAATACACCCTACACACCACACACACTCTCACACACCCATTATCAACCATAAATGTGTCTAACCTAAATTTAGTTACTCAGGTATTTACCTAAATATTTTGAAAATTCTTAAATTTTATTATTTTGTGAAGTGCAAGTTATAATTAAGCTAAAAATCTGTTATCTAATCCATTCAATGTCCGGCGGAGGGCATAGGTATGCCATCTCACAGGATTTTCCTAGTTTGGATACCTATGTTGTCCCACCCAGGAATAATGATTCTAAGAACACTGAATCTGATGTACACTTTAATGAATTTGTGCCGTTTGTTACTGAATAAATTACTATTACTATTACTTTAAATTACCGCCATATAATAAGTAAAGCTTCCTTACTCAATAACTGATACAAGGGCTTCGCTGGTGTGATTATATAATGATTATATTGTGATGGAGTGATTATATAACTTGTATACCCTATTTTTGGGGATCGAAGTTACCCGCGTCCGTAGGAAGATACCCTTGCGTCCCTACACGTGATCTCTGGGTGGTGCCAAACGGGTAGCAACATTTCTGGTGGTAGGCTTCGGCCGTGGCTTGTCACCACCCACTGGACAAAGCCAGTCCGTGAAGCGACATTGTCGTGTTTCGGACTGATGTCCAGTGTAGCCATCGTGGAAGTGACGGGTTTGAGCAGTTCGTGCGCTAGATTCAGCATGTGCGTTCTAGAGTCTGCAGCTGTGCAAGTGTGCCGGGTGGCTAGACTTGGAGGGTAGCGGGATCCGAAGCACGGTTCTCCGCTGGCCGACCGCAGGTTGTAGGGGGCCCAACTAGTGAGTTAGCCACTCATGAAAGGCTGCCCCGCCGCCTCGCGAAAAATCCCAGAATGCTCCATCGTGCCGGTTGGCGACCGGATGAGAGGACCCGATGGCCATTCCTGGGGGGGTTCGGGCGTCCCCGCAGTCTCCAGTCTAGTCTCCCACTGGCGCAGGAGCCTGCTGTTTTATCTCTAGGTTTTCGCTGACCAGTGCCTCGCTCAACAGCCGTTTTTCCCACAAACCTATCACTCTTAAAACCATCATGAAAAAGTCCAAAAATAATAAGTCGTTTCTACAGCGGAAGCACTTCCTCTCGCTTCAAGTGCACCTCTCTAACATTCGAGGACTGCACTCCAATCTCGATCCGGTCCACCACCACCTAGAGACCGCCAAGCCACACTTATTATTCCTCACGGAGACACAGATTCAATGTCCTCCCGATACAGCATACCTCACATACCCAGGCTATGCTCTGGAGCACAACTTTAAATCCAAAGCTGGTATCTGATTATTTGTCCGGGAGGACATTTGTTGTCTGCGTCTTCGTGACCTTGAAGAACCCGATTTCTCCGTTCTATGGACTTTGGTGGACTCCGGCATGGATAAAATCATCTATGCTGGTTTATATAGATCGCACTCTGGAGACCACGAGACAACCAGGTTGTTCAATTACATCTGTGAAGCGGCGGATGTGGCCCAACAACGTTATCCTGATGCCCAACTGGTGATTCTAGGGGACTTTAACGCCCACCACCAACAGTGGCTGTTCCCTTACCTTGTCTGACCATGCTGGGAGAGAGGCGTGCAAACTTGCACTCACGCTAAATCTCACTCAGCTGGTCAATGAGGCAACCAGAATTCCGGACGTTGAGGACCACACAGCCAACTGCCTGGACCTTCTGCTGACAAACGAGCCGGATCGCCACTCGGTATCAGTGATGCCCCCTTTGGGTTCATCTGATCACTGTGTGGTGAGGTCTGTATCTTCATACTCGCCACCCGATCCCTCACCCAGAGGTAGTAGGCGAGTGTGGCGTTACAAGTCGGCAGATTGGGATGAGATGCGACACTTCTTCGCTTCTTATCCTTGGCGGCGAACCTGCTTTTCTTCTTGTGACCCGACGGTCTGTGCGAATGCCGTTACGGAGGTGATCAAAAGAGCAATGGAGTATTTTATTCCATACTCTGATGCTTCACCTTCAAGCAATGCTCGCCCATGGTTCAGTCCTGCGTGTGCTAGCGTGGAAGCGCAAAAACGTGCGGCATACCTAGCCTGGGTTGACGCAAGAAACGGTAAAACCTCGGATGCACGGATTAAGAAGAAAGCCTTTAACAAAGCCGCCAAGTTCTGCAAGAAGGTGATACGGAAGGCTCGCTCCAATCGGATTGGCCGTCTGGGGGCTAAGCTTGCCGCATACCCTGCGGGAAGTAAAGCTTTCTGGTCTCTGGCTAAGTCGGTGGAAGCGAACTTCTGCCGCCCTTCACTCCCCCCACTACTGAAACCAGACGGGTCCCTAGCTCACGCTGCGGTTGAGAAAGCAAATTTATTTGCCAATCAATTTGCGGAGGCTTCGCGTCTTGACACCTCTGGCGAAATTCCACCCAGCCTTTCTCGGTGCGGGGCTTCTATGCAAGAAATTCGCATTCAGCAAAAGGAAGTGCTCAAAACGCTACGTAGTCTCGACGTGAATAAAGCTAGCGGTCCGGATGGTATCTCGGCCGTAGTGTTAAAAACCTGTGCCCCTGAGTTGTCTCCAATATTAACGCGACTTTTCCGCCTCTCTTTGAAAACTGGTGATGTTCCCAAGTCTTGGAAGCTCGCTAACGTGCAGCCAGTGCCCAAGAAAGGCAGTCGTGCTGACCCTTCGAACTACCGCCCTATCTCGGTCACCTCCCTGCTATGTAAATGTATGGAGCGTGTGCTGAATAGGAAACTCCTTGCATACCTCGAAGGTAACGACCTCCTCAGTGATCGCCAATACGGATTTCGCCGAAATCGGTCTACTGGGGACCTTCTTGTGTATGCCACGCACATTTGGAGTGAGGCGATCGAGAAGCATGGTGAAGCACTGGCTGTTTCACTTGACGTCTCGAAGGCCTTTGACAGGGTTTGGCATGCTAGCCTTATTGGCAAGCTTCCTGCTTACGGACTGCCAGTTCAATTCTGCTCCTGGCTCGCAGACTTTCTGAGGGAAAGATCCATTCGAGTAGTTGTTGACGGCTGCTCGTCGGATCAAATGGCTATAAATGCCGGGGTACCTCAGGGGTCAGTGCTATCTGCCACACTGTTTCTGCTGCATATTAATGATCTGCTAATGCCCAGTATCATTGGGTATGCAGACGACAGCACAGTTGTGGAGAGATACGTTTCCACTGCGCGTGCTAGGCAGAATGAAATTCTGGAGTTAAGAGATGAGATGCTGCAGCGTCTGAATTTGACTCTCAAGGCTGTATCCGATTGGGGTGATGCCAATCTAGTCAAGTTCAACGCCTCTAAAATGCAGGCTTGTCTCTTCTCGGCGAAAAAAAGTCCGTTTCTCCAAGTTCCTGTCTTCCGAGATGTACCTGTAGCTATAGGTGATCACCTCGAGCTCTTAGGCGTTTCACTCACGCCTACTCTCAATTTTGGCTCCTACATCGAGTCTAAGGCAAAAACTGCTTCCATGAAGCTGGGTATCCTGAATAAGGTAAAGCGTTACTTCACACCAGGACAGCTTCTAAGTCTGTACAAAGCACAAGTCCGGGCTGGTATGGAGTATTGCTGCCACGTTTGGGATGGCTCGGCCAAACACCAGCTTGCTGCCTTGGACTCGATTGAACGCAGAGCTTTTAGGCTAATAGGTGAGCAACATATGGCGGAGACTAAGGTCCAGAGTCTCGAGCACCGCCGTAAGGTCGCATGCCTTTCGATCTTCTATAGGTTACATTTCGGGGAATGCTCCCAGGAACTTCATGATCTGATCCCACCATCTCCTTTTCATCATAGGACGAGCAGGCGCACGGCTCGGTACCACCCTTACCTGATTAGTATACCCGCTATTCGTACTAAACGTTTCAGTTCCACCTTTATAATGCGAACTGCTAAGGAGTGGAATACACTACCGTCGTCTGTCTTTCCTGAAAACTATAATAAATAAATAAATAAATAATGCTGGACAAGTTCAAACAACATTATCTAGCCCCAAGCTAAGCCAGAGCTTGTGTTATGGGTACTAGATAACTGATATACTTAATATAATACATTACATAGATAGATATTTTTTATTATACATAGAAAATACCCAGAACACCCTGAACAAATATCTGCAGATCGCACAAATATTTGTTCCGAGGCGGGAATCGAACCCGCAACCTCCTGCGTCGCAGGCGAACCTACGCCCGCCGCGCTACAGAGGTCGTCAAAATCTGGGTCTCTTCAAGGCTAGAGTGAATAGGTGCCTTCTAGACCTTTGTGCTCCATCTTCGGCCACATCGTCACTTTCCAACAGGTGAGATCGTGGTCAAACAAAGGTCTATCAAATTAAAAAAAAAAAAATAAAAAAAAAATTTTGGCTGTAAACGTGCGTTTGTAGTAGTTGCAAGTGGACCATCATCCTTATTTTGATCATAGTCGACGTAGGTATGTCGACTAACACATCGTCGAATGAGACATAACACAGTGTAACGATTTCATGCATAATTCGTGTTTATTAGTGGCGCGGTTAAGCTGGATCTTATACTTAGTATGACTAAGCATTGACCTGTGAGAAATGTCTAAATTATTATTGTTACTATTTTTCACTTCCTCTATTGAAATAATTTCAGAAGTTGAGCTGAAATGGGGATGCAGCGTCTCCACGCACACTAATGAAATTGCATACCTGCAGTTTGGCTTTACGAGGCTAGTACATGTATGTATTTACGCCAGTCGTCACTCCACCGCGCCCTAATTAAGTCGTATTGTCATAATTTACCCACTCATTGAGTGTAGTGAATCTACATTATGTAAGGATCTGGTGAAGTCCTCGCATAGCTGTGCGCACATAAGGTCGCATAGTAGTACTATGCGACTACCACTACTATGCGACTTGGTCCGTCTTAACTAGCTTAACCGGGTTTTTATCTTTTTAGCTTAGCTAAAAAGAACATTGATCAAGCAAAGGAGGGTTTCATTCAAATACACCTCATGTTGGATGATTTTTGATAGTGTTGGCATATAGTTTAGGAGCAAATTATGTTTTAAAATGCATTCATTTAAATAAAGAAGGATTTCAAAATCCTCTAGCTCATTTGTTTCATCCTAATTCAGTAAATTATCCGAAGATTTATTATTTATTATTTCATATGAAAAATGTTCTGTATCTATGTGAGAAAAGCTCTATTTCTCTTGCGCAAACTACATTCTAACCGGAAATAAATTTTAAACGACACTAATACCTACCCGCAGTCTAAATTGAATATAGCTCATAGTTAGATAACCTCAAAATTATGTTTCGCATTAACATTGAACGACAAAAAGCCATGGGTTAGGCCTGTCACACACAGGCTGCAGCACAGCTGAGAGCTAACGGCTCACTCACTCCAATTAAATGCGCTATATTCAATTTAATGTGAATTCACAAAGCCTTTACACAGCGAGCTATCAAGAAGCTTCCAACGCTACCTCATTTGTCAAATTACGATAAATAGTTAAGAAGATCTTAATTATTAATTGCCAATAATAAGCACATTCTTATTATTATATATTTATATACTTTTTAATAAAAAATAATAATTTATTTTTAAATTCTTAATAAATGGCCTCACAAGCGTTTCACAAGATTTTCCGTAATAGTTTTTTAGTTTTTTTTAATTTTATTTCGTATTTTGTGTCTTTTCAATTTAAAAAATATTTTTCTGTATGGTTTAAGACTGAATTGTTCCGTGACCGACTCACCTTCACACCGCTCTGTCACACTGGTGTGATGGTTAGGAAGAAAACTTCCTCCATGTTACACTAGTATTAAAGATAGGAAAACGCATAAATAACTTCAACACCGTCGCTTCTCTTGCACACTGGTGTGACGGTCATAGAGAATGCGGCTTCTCTGTCGTTTACGCTTAAAGTGATCCAAATGCTCTATTTGAGCTGTGTCTCACAACAGACCTCCTATGCAGCGTAATTATAACTTGGCTTTGACATCAGGACAAAGCAACGCTTACATTCTACGATTGTTCAATAATTCATAGCAAATTGTTCAATACCCATTTTCACTTTTCTATACAAATCTGTATATATTGTGGTCACTTTGAGTTTATTTTCCTTCATTTTTATAAAAAGAACCTTGCTTTATGGCATATTTTCTAACAACACTTCTGACTTCTAACTTGTTCTGTCCACGAAGCAGTGGTTACAAATAATCTTAGTCAAAGGCCGTTTCCAGAGCCACCTCAGGCAGAGTGACCAAGATAAAACCATTGACTAATACTCTTGCCTATGGTTAACCTCGAGCGCCCAATTCTGATGCCAATTCGATGCCCAATGATACCGGAACCATCCCATAAAGAGGGAGGATGTCTTGTATAGGGTCCCAATACAATATTTACCTATTATAGAACCCTTACACTCACTCACACCCACACCCTCACAAAACAAAAACATACTTACCCATGCACCCACTTACTCACTTACACACACTTAATGGCTGCTCCTGTGATACCCAGCCTCATTGAGACAGGTAGTAGCAGAAGAGCCACACTCACACAAACACACACGCACTAACACACACGCATAAACACACACGCAAACATTCTCACCTACACACATCCATCACACATTTCTCTCACAACTCTGTTTCATTCTTTTATTCTTAGATTTAATTGTTTGTTCTTTCTTATTATTTTATTCTTATGTAACATAGGTTAAGGAGTTGGGCGCTGATGCTGCTTCACAGTTTTATTAGTTTTATTACTGCGTGACCCGAGAGCTGGCTCTTATCTGGCTCAAAGCATTAGTATTGCCATTCAGCGTGGCAATGCAGCCAGAATCTTAGGGTCGCTTCCGTCTGGTAGTTATTTGGTTCAGTTGAGCTACCTTTAGATCGCTTGCAGCGGTCTTCAGGTGGCACAACTGTTTCATATGTATTGTGCACATACCTTTTATTACTTAAGCAGCATCAACGTTTAAATGTGTATCTTGCTCACAATGTAAATTTACTCCGAATAAATATTTTTTACTTTACTTTACTTTTTTTTTTTTATACTACTTGGATGACGGATCAAGCAAGAGGCCCACCTGATGTTAAGCGGTAACCTCTGCCTATGAACAGTGCATTACCTCATAGATCACGTCCACCTAGGACGCAACCTATGTGGCATTGCACTGCGCCCGCCACCCTGAGACATAAAGGTGAAAAGTCTCATGTGCCTGTAATTTCACCGGCACCCTTACCCTTCAAACCGGAACACAGCAATGCGAGCACTACTGCTTTGCGGCAGAAATAGGTATGGTGGTAGTACTTCTCCAGACGAACTCTTTCACAAAAAAAGCTCTACTACTACAAAACCTACTTTTTTACCTATGTTGTTCACATAATTAGCACAAAGCATGGTAACTTTCAATTAGAATCAAAGAGGTAGACAATTTGAGTCCTCCAATGTACCTTAATTATGTCAAAAACCACTTTCTGGATAAAAATAAAATATACAAGAATATCCCTAAGAAGACCCTAAACATCGTTTCGACATACGTTTTCACGGCAAAATGAATTGTAAAACCTTGACTATAAAGGTGAGGTTTGGCTGAAAGTAGAGCTTTAGACGACTGGAACCAACGATAGGGGACAATGGGTAATAATGCCGTCTTATTCTCGTCCAATCTCATCCCTTTATAGGCATTATCCGAGTTGCATTATGTTGTTTTCATAATAATGATAACAACTGCATTGTTAAAAAACATGCCTTAAAGCCATTGGGCTAGTGAGTACTAAGTACCTTGTAGCCTGGCCTGTGTAGCTTGCGTGCATTTTCCTGCGTAAAATCTATTCTCTGTCAAAATTAGCCCAGTTACATTTTTGATTTTGATACACTCGGGTTTTGTAGTCATCCTTTACTATTAAACTTGTATTCAAATATTTCAAGATCCCGGAAACGGCTCTAACGATTTCGATGAAATTTGTAGATGATATTTTTGGGGTTGAAAAATCGATCAAGCCGCAAAACCCGATCCCGCGATGCGATTTCCCGATGTGGGAAAACGCGATTTAACACAAAATAAACGACAAGCATAGCTCGGTTGCCCGGGTAACAAGTACACATACTTGGTAAGTTATTTCAATATATTAAAAAAAGGTAAACGATTGTTGATACAAACATTCATCAATTATGTTTTTGTAACATTAATCAAAACAATAATACTATTAAAACTTCCGTGAGTAATATTCATAATAATATCAATCAAAACACTTAATGTGTGAGGAAATAAGACTTGAAGCATTTTCAAATACATATTCTACCCTGAACTTTTTATTTTCCTGTTATTTTCATGATAGGTACACTATCACAAAAAAAGCTGAGTAATTAATGATAAAACCTCTACTGCTCTTCATACAACCAAATCCAATATTCACACAGCTTTCAATAGTATTTAAAAATCTTTGATAAAATTAGTTAATTTAGTCTAGAGTTGATAAGTATGTACTTAGATAAAAATATTGTATTGCAGTCCAAAGGAAGCAATGAATGAAAAATAATAGTTCATAGCTACGTTATACAATGGGCGATCTATTCACTAAGTAGTAATCCCTATTAGCAACATTATGGCTGGACATGAGTGAACATAATAAAATTAGTTATTACTTAACAAACGAATTCATCCCAAACTTAACCTTTTCTAAGAAACTTACTTCCGAAACAGATTATTATAAGGTTTCAGATTAATTACCATAATCTTCCTTAATGTATTTTGAGAAGTTTTAATTTTCCTAAATATACATGCCTAATATTAAATTAAGCTAAGTAATTAAAGAAAATGAAGTGATTTTATGCTTGAGCGGTATTAAAAAAATGAGAAGAGTTTTAATCTCAGAGTATTATCAATCTATACCTATCATAGGAATCTAGGCCTATATGTATAACTGGTACCTACATATTACCGACATTGAACACTGCACGTTGTTAGTGGCAGAAATATCCTCTATCCTCTCTTCATTTCATTTCATTTCATTTCATTTATTCATGTCCTTTGACATATTGCATGTGCTTGGACAAGTCAAATTAACAAAGTAAGTAGGTAAGTAGGTACCTCAGTTTTTACACAAAAAATAGAAAAAACTAATAATGACTTATTAAAATACCCAGTTATATAAAACAAAACAAGCGATAAGTTATCTGCAAAAGCATCGTCAATTATAATATTAAATATAAACTATTAAACCATTAAAATATTTCATTAATCACTTTTCCAAAAACAATGTTTTGTCAGCAAAAGCTTCGTTCAACTTATAATAACTTTTATTAATTAAATGTCCTTTTAAATAATTTAAATGAGTTATACATACATATTTTGTACTTTGTCCTGTATTTTATTATACGATTTTATTGAGGTGCAGTAATAACTTTTGCTTACCTTAGCTAATCTAATTTTGGGTAAGACGAGGCGATTTCTATGTCTAGTATTATAATTATGTACATCTGTATGTCTAGTCATCTCATTTATATTTTCTCTTACATGCAGAACATTCTGTAGTATAAATTCCCCAGTCATTGTCATTATGCCTGATTCCCTAAATTTATCCCGACAAGAATCAATGTAGCCCAATCCTAAAATGTAACGAATTGCTCGTTTCTGCAGTAAAAATACTCTGTTGGCATCTACGGCAGTCCCCCAGAACAAAATGCCATAAATCATTAAAGAGTGGAAATAAGCAAAATAGACGTCACGAACAGCTTTTATCCCTCCTAGCTCCTTGATTTTTTTTATGGCATAAGTAGCTGAACACAACTTTTTGAGCAGAATGTCAAGATGGATTGTCCTTGTTAATTTAGTGTCCAGCCACACACCCAAGAAATTTTCGCTATTCGTTGGTGACACCTTTAAATTATCAAAAACATTTTCCATACATTTAGGAGTGTCATTGTGTCTAGTGCTTAGATAAAATTTGTCGACATTTAAAAGCATGTTGTTTGCTGAAAACCAGACTTTAATGTTATTGATAGATTCTAGAATCGTCCTACTCACATTATGGATCGATTTACCTTTAATGATTATACTAGTATCATCAGCGAACAAGATTACATCTACGTTCTTAAGCACAACGGACACATCATTAATATAAACTAAGGAGAGCAAAGGCCCTAAAATTTATCCTTGAGGAACACTTAAATTAATTGTACACTCTTTAGATCGACATCCATTTATCTCAGTGATTTGTCTTCTACTTTTGAGATAAGATCTAAAAACTTCCAACTCATTTCCACCCAAACCATAATGCTGTAATTTCCCTATCAAAATTGTATGGGACACGCAGTCAAAAGCTTTGGATAAATCACAGAAAACACCGTTTGTTTTTTGTGATTGCTCCAAGCCTGAATACACATCCTCAATAAGTTTCAGAATGGCGTGTCCTATCCTTTCTTGATACCATGTTAGCCAGTAACCATGTTACTATAAAAAGCGAATTATCCTTGGATCAGTTACACAGTGTTTTGTCTTTTGCATTGACAGGCAGTTTCAAATTTGATAGAAAGAGACAAAACACGGAGTAACTTTTTAAGGATATTCAACGTTTAACCTAGCCCGGAATGAAGATAAACATAAAGCGCTTTCTAGAGTACTAAAAATAATGGCATCTGCGAAAATCTGTCCCTGATTGGTCATATTTTATGATACCCGTATTTTAAAAGGTTACTTGACTTGTAGTTTCAGCATTTCTTGTATAAATACCCAATTACGAATACTCCTGTTGCGTTAGAACACTTAAATGAGAGACAGAGAGAGCACTAAAATGTGACAGTTACCTACATTGGTGAGAATGCTGATGCAGTTCTTGAATACGTTGTACGCCTTTTACTTTTAGTTAGTTTGTGATTCAAAACATCACTAGTGAGTGTAATTTTTGCAATGCATAGAATTCACTGTTTATTCCTGTAATATGGGCATCAATAGCTTGGTAAACTCACTCTGAGAGCAAACCTTAATATTTTCGTTACAACTTATTGGTTTATAATACTCGTATATTATGATTTTTTGAAACCTTTTTTGACGTCACAAACGTCTGTATATTTGGTTTGGTTGCCAGGCCAAAATTATTGATGTAACGTGGATGCAACGATATATATGCCTAATTTTGTGAGGTTATAACCAGTCACTATAATTCTCTACAAAATGATGAAAAAAAAAGAAAACCAAAGACCTCAAAGTCTTTTCATTAAACACAGAAAGCTTACTCTTTAAAGATGTTACTTATTTAAGTTATGAAAACAATTGAAGTAATCTAAAAGCATAGCGGCCGTGTCCATAAGATGTATTTCATATTTATTATTTTGCATATTTTACAGGCGGTCTATAATCTCGTAAAACGCTTGAAGTTAGGACGCCGGTCACGTTGTCCAGTTTAATAAGACCTAAACTAAAATTTCTTTTTTTACGTTTATATACCTTTGTTTGACCAATATCTCACCTGTTGGTAAGTGACAATGTGGCCGAAGATGGAGCACAAAGTTCTAGAAGGCACCTATTCACACTAGCCTTCAAGAGACCCAGATTATATTCTTCAGGAAAGACAGACGACGGTAGCGTATTCCACTTCTTAGCAGTTCGCATTATAAAGGCAGAACTGTAACGTTTAGTACTAATAGAGGGTATACCAATGAGCTATAATAATCAGAGTTTTATGATATTATAAAGTTGTTTTTTTAAAGAATTATTGACCTATGTTAGGCAAATGTACGACCGGATACAGTAAGCAGAGAAATAAGCAACTAAAGATAACTTTTAAAGCGCCCAAGCGATATTGTCTTTATTAAGAACATTCCAAAGAGTCATGGCGAAAGCGTACCCGCTCTTGCGAAACTATATAAAACGAATATCCTTAGAAATGACAAGAATTTTTGAATTTTATATAAAATAAAATGGAAACATCTAATTATTTTAGGAAATATTGATCGGGCCCATTCAAAACAAGCCAGTAAGTCATTCAGCAAAATGGTTTTAACCTGAGTGACTGCATCAGCAGAACAAGTGCCGCAAAATTCCCAGCTCTTCTAGCGGCGCGGTGTGCATGGAACCCCGATCGCTCCCGAGAGACGCTCCTTGAAGTTGTCTATTGGTCCGAGCAACAGAGTAAACATATTAGAGATCACCCAGGCATGCCAGATATAAATTGCAGTTTTAGAAAGAGAATAAAGTAGGTTAGCTGCATACGAAACTGAAGGCTATAATTATCTTGTTTATTTTAAAACCACACTGAAAGTTGTCTGAATCCAGACTGTGCAGTCTTCACAACATGTTGTGAATTGAAATTGACTGAACATTGTTATTCTGCTTCCACATAACAAACGTTTCGTGTACTTTAGATTATTGCACTTTTCGTCAAGCTGAGTTAGTTGTGGCAAAACCTGTGTTAATTTCAGTAGAACTATCATTCCTCCATAAAATAATTAATTGTGATCTTGACTGTAGTCAAATTTTAGAATGTATAAATTTAACTGTTCCAACCAGAATTCCAAGACAACCTATTACCAGGATTCTCCACACACCTTTTTGCCGCACCAATACTGGGTTAAATGCTCCAGTTGTACGTCTTTGTAATAAATACAACCATATCAACCAAAAAGTTGAAAATATTGATATTTTCAACGATAATACCAAAAGCTTTAAAAAGAAAATGCTTGAACACTTTCGTCAACAACAAAACGATACTGAATGCAATTGTTATAGACATGGTAGGTTTTTTTTTTTTTTTTTTATTTTATATTAAGTACTTAGTTTATTCAAGAAAGTTATATTATGTTCAATAGGTGCTTATATTTTTATATTTATTTTTTGTTATGTATTTCTAGCTATATATCTGTTTTAATGCCAATATTATACTAAGCTAAATAATTAAAAGTAATATGTAAATCTTCAGTTTACAGAATAATAATACGAGTACTAATAGTAATGTTGTCTGCCTTGTTTGTAAGATAAAAGTGTCAATGTTGTGTTCGCCTGTAATTGGTGTATGTATCAGCTCGAAACTAAATGAATGATTTTTGTAAATGTGTTTATATATATGCTGTTGGCGTTCCTTTTTATGAATAAATAAATAAATAAACTTCATCGTTTGCCGCTATAAAATAATATTAATAAAGTCCTGCAGACACAACAGTTAATATCATCTAATATAAGTAGTTCATAGTGCATTCAAATTAAATCGCGTGTTACCGCTATCATAGTTTTATTAGGCCACGGTACGTGTACTATTATATATTCTGTGCCACCGGCTAAAAAGGGGTGTGTTATAAGTTTGACGTGTGTGCGTATCTGTGTATCTTTGTATCTATCTGTGGCATAGCTGCTCCCCATGAATGAAGTAGTAAAATCTTCCTAGCTGCTCCCAAAGGATGAACTGAATTTGGCTCGCAATAATTTTTTTAAAGGGAACTCAGTCATTTTCATGGAATGACTGCTGACAGCGCGTTCTATTTTTTCATCTTGCGACATCTAGTCGTGAATAGAGTAATTAGCTTCGGGGCTCTGAATTATGCGTGCCAGATGCCGATGTTGTTCCAATAGGTTCCAATAAGTTTTAGTTTTTCCTATTTATGGCATTCTGAAATTAGTCGGAGTGTTAAATCTATATAGACTTAACTTGTATAAAGTATGATTAAGCATCCATTGATTTACCCCATCCAGTTAAGTATAACGTACTTATAATCAATTTTTCGTTGCGGTTCAGTAAATGTAAGCTTAACTCAGTTGTCATGCGAGCTCTGTCTGTAGTATGTTTCCTCTAAGACCCGACCCTCTGAAGGTACCGTAGTTTTATTTTATTGAATCGTTTAGTTCCACTGTTTCAATATTGGACGAAATGAAATTTTACGCGGACGATAATTTTAGGAAATTATGGATAATGCCTAAAGTGGAATGAGGGTCTTTACCTATATATTGATTGAAATTATGATCATTTTTATCTTTTTTTTTGGAATCGAAATTGAGCGTTCGAATTGGGGAGATCCCACTACCTTTGGTTTAGGCGGGTTCAACTGTCTCACTGAACTTGAAATGCCAATGAGGAGCGCACCCTATACTTTGCATCAAGCTGGTTATTTCTATCAACTATCACATAATTATGCCGTTTTTCAGTTACATAGGAATGGTTATTAATGGTTATTAAACGGGACAGAAGCTTTTCAAAAATTGATAAAGCGTAACCAAATATTTGATGTTAATTTAGCTTTTAGTTCCTTTTGTGCTTGTCTTGCAAATAAGGTGGATTACTGAGAAGGGATAATCTTTTAGTCCTTCTGTTTTATGCGTTTTCATTAATTTCAGTTTATAACTGTCACCCGCTAGGCCAGGCATATCGTACCATAAAAAAACCGCTGAAATTGGAATAATTGCGGTAAACTTTCTTTTTTGGTATGTTGTTTGGGTCCACCTAGATAGTAATTATCCAGATTTGCAGCATTCTAAAATTTAAGTGCGCTTAGTTAATGCTGAAAAACCGCAATTTTTTTCTACTTCTGTTAGTTTTGTGCAAAAAACTACATAGGAAGGAAGGCTCTAACAAGAAAGTTCACTAGCAGTTTTTAAAGTAATCAAAATTCCTCAAAGTATGAGCCCTAATCAAATTTTTTAGGTCTAATAGCTCCCAAGATACATGGTTCCCAATGTGCTCTATTTTTATACAAAACCCCAACCTCGTTCACCAGTTGAAAGTGTTCTTGCAGCCAGATTCTTTTCCAGAAGAGATCGAGAGTGCAGACGAGGCATTTTTAATTGCTCTGTATGACGGAGATGGCCAAGAAGCTCTCCACGCTCTGCGCTATCCCTATTTGTGAGGGCCTCGGCGAGCAACAAAACGCAGCCAAGTTTCATTCATTCAGGACCTACCACCAGGTTCAGGAGTGGTTGGGGGTGCACAAGACCCCTACTGATTGGGGATGGCATCAATCACAAACCGTGTAGTTTGAATGGTTTCATTAGTATTTTTTTAAAATATGTATTATGTTCTTTCTGTAAATAAATTTATGTAATAGGTATTTTGAAGCAAAAAACAACAAGCACATTTATAACGTACTTAATTTTGTGAAGTCAGTTATAAGTAGCACCTTTAATTTCAGTATAAAACGATACGGTTCCTAAGACCCTTGTGCCTAAAATCAGAAAGTGGAGTATTCAGCAACAAAATTACATGAAGTTCTTCTGTAGGTATAATATCTTATTCATATACAAATTAATTAGGCAGGTTGGGAAAACACCACAAGTGCTTCGTTCAAATATCAAATAATTTTAAGTCTTTTACCGAAACAAAATGAATAAAATTTCAATAAAGGCCAAGGAGTAAGTGTAAGATTAAAAATAACCAGTTTTTTAATTAGTTACTTACTTAATTAATGTGTATGACTTTTGGGTGTTACGTATGTTATATTATATTTGTTACTATAATATGTATATTTTAAATCTATCTTATTAACACGTTCTAATTTTTATAACACAATTAGTATTATTATTTACCTAGATTTGTTTAAAATTTAGATACCTACTAGTTTATAAATTTATCTAGACTTTCCAGAAAGTCGCGCCTCTGTAATATCGTACCATTTTACTTGATTAAAATCACAGAATCTTTCCAAAGTTTTTAGAAGAAAGGAAGTGAGGCTAATCGGTTTAAAGGCTTCAGTATAGTCACTCCCCGGTTTAGGTATGAATATAACCCTGACCTCTCTCCAGCTTAGCGGTACATAGCGGAAGGCAAGACAAGCCCAGTAGACGACTGTGAGCGTCTCGATGAGATGTACCCTACTCCACTGAAGAAGGCCTGGAAAAAATCCGCCTATACCAGGGGACTTATACGGTTGAAATGTGTTTATTGCCCAGTTTACTTTTTCTACGGTAACTATTGATTGAGTAGGTAACAAACATTTACATTTATGATATTAATTTTTAGCCCCCGATGCAAAAAGAGGGGTGTTATAAGTTTGACCGCTATGTGTGTGTCTGTCTGTCTGTGTGCCCGTCTGTGGTACAGTAGCTCTTAAACGGGCGAACCGATAATGAATGTGGTTTATTTTATTTGAAAGCAGGTTTACGGTATGGTTCTTAGACATGTTTTATCAAAATCAATTCAGCCGTTACATTCACATTCTGCTTAGCATGGTCACACAGTTTTTTCTTACTGTGTTGTTTTTAAGTTTGATTCTGTACCTATCCATGAAAATGTTACAATTATGTATTATTCAGTATCTCAGTATTACGACTAATTACAAGTAATATTTTTCAAACCGTCGTCCTTTTTAGACTGCATGTGCTACCGCAGCGTCCTCATCATCAGCCTGTATCAGTCCACTGCTGGACATAGGCCTCTCCTAATGCTCGCCATTTAGACCGATTTCCAGCTCTTCCGCAGCTCCCCTAGTTGCGATTTAATTAGGTACTCGATTCGATGAGCCTGCACTGAACTGCGTTTTGCGTATTTCCCTTCATGTGAGTTATATCAGATCTAAGGTAAGTAAAACTGGGTCTCTGGTTAAATTACATTTTTAGGATTCCGTACCCAAAGCGTGTCAACAGAACCCTATACTAAACCTCCGATGTCTATCCGTCCGTCCGTCTGTCTGTCAGTGGGCTGTATCTCATGAACAGGTAGACAGTTGAAATTTTCAGTGTGTATTTCTATTGCCGCTATAACAACAAATTATAAAAATAAAATAAATGTTAAAAGAGTAATAATGTTGCCCCATATAAGAAAACGGGACGTAAAAAAAACTATCCTACACCAGCATTTGGGGAGCATTTTAGTGCTCATTTTATTCATGTTTTACAATAAGCTCATATTACCTCTGTGGCGCGGCGGGCGAAGCTTGGACTGCGACGCAGGAGGTTGCGGGTTCGATTCCTGCCTCGGAACAAATATTTGTGCGATCGCAGATATTTGTTCAGGGTGTTCTGGATATTTTCTATGTATAATAAAAAATATCTATCTAATGTAATATATTGTATTAAGTATATCAGTTATCTAGTACCCATAACACAAGCTCTGCTTAGCTTGGGGCTAGATAATGTTGTGTGAACTGTCCAGCATTATTTATTTATTTATTATCTTTCACTATCTCATTTAAATTTACTCTAATAATTATAAAGAGGTAAAATGAGATTGTTTGTTTCTAATAGATAAACCCAAAAAAGACCCAACTAATCAATTAAAAGTGGCAAAGCATTAATTGCCACCTGGTATCCTGTTACTGCTCTAACATTATTGACTTTATGATTGTATGATAGGTAGTAATGCTACCACCGCCTGCTCTATAACTTAGTTATTTGTTTAGTCAATTTATAACTGTATGATAGGTAGTAATGCTACCACCGCCTGCTCTATTACTTAGTTATTTGTTTAGTCAATTTATGACTGTATGATAGGTAGTAATGCTACCACCGCCTGATCTATTACTTAGTTATTTGTTTAGTCAATTTATGACTGTATGATAGGTAGTAATGCTACCACCGCCTGCTCTATTACTTAGTTATTTGTTTAGTCAATTTATGACTGTATGATAGGTAGTAATGCTATCACCGCCTGCTCTATTACTTAGTTATTTGTTTAGTCAATTTATGACTGTATGATAGGTAGTAATGCTACCACCGCCTGCTCTATTACTTAGTTATTTGTTTAGTCAATTTATGACTGTATGATAGGTAGTAATGCTACCACCGCCTGCTCTATTACTTAGTTATTTGTTTAGTCAATTTATGACTGTATGATAGGTAGTAATGCTACCACCGCCTGCTCTATTACTTAGTTATTTGTTTAGTCAATTTATGACTGTATGATAGGTAGTAATGCTACCACCGCCTGTTCTTTTATTACTTAGTTATTTGTTTAGTCAATTTGTATAATGAATATATTTTATTTACATAATATTTGTGCCCAAACCGTGCTGAGCTACTCATGAATAGCTGTTGAAGCTAAGGTACTCCAAGGGCCATTTCTCCCAAAGTTACGAGTACATTTAAATTGACATCATTACCGGAACGTATGTAATTATATCAGGTATGAGTTCGGGGATGTGTGTCAGCCCACTCGTTTAATCAAGTCGCGGCTAATAAGACGCTCCCGGCTCCCCCTATATGAGACGTAAGTATGCATGTCGCTTTAAGTAAACTGTATGCCTACACTTCTTGTTGCTTTATTTCCGGCGATGTTAATCTAAAGAGAGACAATTTTGGAACATATTTATAAATTCCCTTCTATTTTCCGTAAATAGAGCCTCTTATAGTTATAAGACTTGTAAAAAAATGCTAAGATTCAGCATATTTTTTATATTTAATTTTTAGTCGTATTGATAACGCTTCTTAATATAATTATCAGGTAGAGCAGAGTGTAGATGATGAAAAGAAAAAGGGGACTGTGCCCCATGCCAGCTGGGTTGGCTTGATGGGCCACAGAGAAAAAATAAAATAAGTGGATACCAACCTAAGTAATATAAAAATATAATTGATTCATAAAAAACATAATGTTTTCAGTTATGAAAGATATTCTGACTATAGCAAAGCTTGTGACTGCGTGGAGCTAATTCATTTGATCGCGAAACTTTACATAAGTTAGGTCTCCAAGGCGATCTACTAGCATGGTTCTAATTTTACCTCACAAACATTCAGCATAATAATAATGATACGGTTGAAATAGAATTTTCAAGAAACCGTATTGGTGTTCCCCAGGGATCTCATTTGGTTCCCTTTGTCTACTTTGGAGCTATTCTATTAATTTATTCCTGGTATACTTTATAACGTGTACTTATAATATCAAACTGTTGGAATGCCATCAACAAACAACACTAATACCGATGTTGCAAAGACTCCATGAACATTCTCTTGCTGAAAAGAACACAATACATTGTTACGAGAAAAACTTTGATTAAACGTCCAACACACGACCGTGAGCTTGCCATTCATCTCGACAATTACTCCGACTCACAGTAAAGACGGTGAATATTATTCTGGCTCGAAATAAAGACGTATAATATGCAAGAGGAAGGAAGAATAAAAATTATCGTCACCTCATCTCAGCTTCGAATAAAAACCATAGCTCAAACAGAATAGCTACTTTCAAGCATACATCAAAATTACTTAGGCTGTTTCACACCAAGGTCGCAGCGGTGCTAAGCGACGGCAGCAGCCGGAAGCGGCTGGAAGCGGCCGGCAGCGGCCGGTAACGGACCGTACGTGATTTCAATCTTTACGAATTGGTACATCCAGTACAAGTAGGCCATAAGCGGCCGCCTTAGCGTTCACCTTTTACAAGCCCCTCAAGTGATACTATGTATTTTGGCAAAGAAGATAAAGTTAATAATGTTGTATATCTGAAACTGCTTGCGGCTGCGATGCCGGCTGTTGCCAGCCTGGTGTGAATTGAGCCTTAGGGCCGAAGAGCGCAGTAGCACAGAATAAATATTAGTGCAAGCAGTAGCCAGTCGATTTTATTTTTACGCCGTTTATTGACCGACATTCCTTTAGATTGCAATACAAGAAACGACACGATAGGTGATGAGAAAGCGAGAAGCTAACTGATGAACAAAGGAGGTCGTAAGAAGTAGGTATTCTGGTATATATTTCTAGCGGGAACTTATTATCACTCACGATAATTTCCGCTCATAGGTATTCGTATCCCATAAAATGGATTTGACAAATGCAAGGAAGTCACTTTTCAAAATATTATGAGAAATGCGCCAACTGCTGTCTTTATCCTGCATAAAAATTGAGTATTTTTTACAAGCTTTACACATAGGGGCAATAAAAAGCGCCACTGTGCGAAGGGTCGGTTATATTTCATTTTATGTCTCACTTGTGCCTCCTCATCTGCTTGGGAAGGAGGGGTGGGGGGTAGAGTGTCTCTGACATTCGGAATGAAACTTTAAACGTCGGTTTGGAAATAATGTGGATTACGTGACGTTTTTAATGTGAGTGACGTCTTCGACCAATTTTGCAAAAAGGTATTTTTCGAGAAAATGGAAAAGTTGCCTGTCGTTTTTAAAAGCGAATATTTTTAACCCCCGACGAAAAATGAAGGGGTGTTATAAGTTTGACGTGTCTGTGTGTGTGTGTGTGTGTCTGTCTGTCCCATCGTAGCTCCCGAACGGATGAACCGACTTAGTTTTTTTTTTTGTTTGATATTGTATTTGTCTGGTGTGTTCTTAGGTTTGTTTGATCAAAATCGGTTCAGCCGTTCAGCATTGGGTTTTTTTTTATTTTTTACTAAATTAATTACTTGTTTGTGTTTAGCGAGTGGCGTCATCGTCTTGATTGTTCTCGGTTGACGTTTATCGTGTCGTTGGTGAATACCAACCTACAATACCGAAGTGCAGCCCCGTAATTCCCTGGCAATCAAGTACGTTTGTTGTTATGCTGTTATATTTTCACCCTTCTTTTGCTGTTTTATTCACCAAAACCTAACAAGTTCAAAATTAAAAATGTCTGTTACTATTTCAACTAAGTTATTTCCTTTCATCACAGTAGAAAGTTGATTTTTTATTTCACTCTTTTTATTTTTAATAGATTAGTATTTGCCCAATATGTGTTTAGCTATGATTTTATTGAAAAAAATAAAATCTGTGTATGAATTAATATGTGACGTTAAATTGACGCTGTGCGATGCAAGCTCGCCGAGAAGTTTTTTTTTACCACTTTGGTTATTTTTAGGGTTTCGTACCTAAAGGTTGCCAACGGGACCCTATTACTACTAAGCATACTCTAGCGCCTACACTAGACTACACTACACCTACACTAGACGCCTACACTAGCACTACCTACTTTGTCCTTCGGTCCATCTGTTTGTCTATCTGTCTATATTATCTCACAGAGGTTTATTTGGGCAGCCTGACGAGATAGCGACCTTTTTTTTTTATTTGAATATCAAGTCCTGTTACAAATTAATTCCTAAAGTTAAGGGTCTCATTACGAAAGATGGTTCAAACATGGGTTTAGACCAGGCCTAAATATCAACCTGGGCTTAGACCAGGCCTAAATATCGGCTTTAAGTTACTTTTAAAACAAAAGCAAATGGTTTGTTTTCCAAATCAACTGTCGAGCTAGATAGCCGAAGTTAAGTTCAAAATGATAGAACTTCGGAATTAGCTCTGGTTTTTCTCAAACCAGACGGCCTCTTAATTTAGCAATATTCTACAAATTAATAGTTTACATAAAGTCAAAGTCAAAGTCAAAAAGTATTTTATTCATTGAAATCACAAGGATCATTTTGAATCGTCTTAAAAAATAAATTTTCATTTACTCCTGTTCCAACGCAACCAGACCTAGAAGAATCAGGCAACAAACACGGTCTGTTTTTCTTTTGATGATCCTTCTTACTACTAGGTGGGGAGCGCCTGTGTAGTGCCTCGAGAACAAGTGGAAGCTGATTCAAAGAAAAAAGGAAAATCAACTTAAAAGCCTTACTTAGGTAGGCAGTCAAAAGTAAGATGATAGAGAAAATCAGCAAAAGTTCATAAGGCAGCACACTCTACGCTTGGTATACTCATAAATAACACATCAATAATAAATTATATGTAGGTACAGACATTGCAAATTGACAAATTAGGTGTCGAGGGGCAGAGCGACATCAGGCCACGCGGCTTTATTATTAACATAGTCATGTAGTGTATAATACGCTTTCTTAATTAAACTATTCTTTATGTAGGATTTAAATCTTCGAATCGAAAGTTTAGAAGCACTTTCTGGAAGTTTATTATAGAACCGAACAGAATTCCCCATAAAAGACCCACTTACTTTTTTTAATCTAAATTTGGGAATATTCAGTTTATTTTTATTTCTCGTGTTAAAACAATGCACGTCACTTAAATAATTGATTTGATTGATTGCTTGTGGGAAATTATAATATCGATTGTGTTGTGACACTTTCATACAAGTACCGTCAGTTTGTCACGTTACTAGCGCGAGAATTGATTTCGCAAAACAAACCATCTGCTATTGTTTTAAAGTGGTATTTACTAAAGGTCAGTATTTAATCCTAAAGTCCCCGCCACAAGAAGCTATAAATTTTGAAAACACTAAAATATAACCCGACCAAGTGAAATAGCTCGTTAGTTTCGTATTACACGTATGTTACGTTGAGTTTGTCACTATACAACTTGATTTATAAAATTTACACAAAAGGGGTTGTCGGGTTTCAAATTTATATTTGTAGGAAAAACCTACACAAGTTCGATGTTGTGGGCTACTAGTAGGTACCTATGTAAATAAAATAACAAAAGGAACCTTGTGTGTCGCGGAACAAAACTATATTAGATAACTTAAAGAACTACGCCAAGGGTGGGTAATTGAAACATTATAAACACTTCGCTTCAATTCTTCAAAATATTCATTGTTATTTTTCTATACAAAGAAAAAAATATCCAAATTAGGTACCTAATATTTTTTATTCAATTCCAATCACGATATTTTCGGCTCTCATTGGCTGAATGAAATCTTCTTATACCGGTTTAATATCACAAGATGAGGCGAGAATTCCAAGTCACGCTCCTTATTACCACGGAAAGGCTTAAGACTTTTCAATTTAATCGCATTATTGTAACCCTTGAAAATATTCACTTTTGTGAAACGCCCCCGCTATCATTATCTCTCAGAGTACCTTTCAATTACTTGCTGGAAATACTGTTAAGGTTGTTCCTCGTGGTCAGCTAGGCACGACAGCGTCAATAGATGGCGCTGTTGCCAAATTTTGAAGTATTTTATGTATTTATGAATTAAAATGTGCATATTATGTCATAACACTAACGTTCACGCAAATGGTGGTTTATTTGCTATGTACCTAGCTATATTTCAGGTTATTTTAGTCTCTAGTTTTAACATACTTGTGCCGAGCAAATTCCGAGCAATATGAAAGCCTACTCACGCACACACTCAAGGATATTATTGTATTAGAACTATAAGCTAATTTCGGCGCGCGAATTTCAAAATAGTTGGACTAGCGGCTTGGACTGTCGACTCAGAACTTCTGAACCCACGTTACTGCGTTCGATTCTATACTGCCTATATTTTTTGTATTTTTTTTTTACTTTTTTTTTGTGAACCAGTGACTAGATCTCTCGACACTAAACCCACAGTACTGGGTTCGATACCAGACTATTTTTTTTTTATAAATGTTTTTGTAATGATCTACAAAATACACTGATTCTGCTTCAGCCAATATTATGTTTGTGAAGTGAGTGTTGTGGTGTGTCCTTATTTCAAATCAAAAAGTAGGTACTCGATTCTTAACCGACCTCAAAAAATGGAGGAGGTTATCAATTCCAGAGTTTTTTATTATGTTTGTTACCTCATACCATTTACGTAACGATTAGGAAAAAAAATTACATGATATACTTCCAGATTGGTGCCATTTTCATTAAAATGTTTTTCTGATGATGGAATCCATGAAGATTGAGGGAACTCCTCAAATATTATAGGCACACATATATCAATTTCGGTATTTTCAGCAACAAGTCAAGCATTGCATTCAGAATGTTTTTTGTTTTTTATACTACTAGAATGACGGAACATGCTGATGGCCCACCTGATGTTAAGCGGTAACCTCTGCCTATGAACAGTGCATTACCTCATAGGTCACGTCCACCTAGGACGCGCCCTATGTGGCATTGCACTGCGCCCGCCACCCTGAGACATAAAGGTGAAACGTCTCATGTGCCTGTAATTTCACCGGCACCCTTACCCTTCAAACCGGAACACAGCAATGCGAGGACTACTGCTTTGCGGCAGAAATAGGTATGGTGGTAGTACTTCCCCGGACGAACTCTTACACAAAAAAGCTCTACTACTACTATATTTCACGGGTGGCAACAATGGTGTCTCCTGCGATATCCGATTGAGCTGAAATTTGGCATACTCGTACCTATCTAGTTCCGATGACAGTACAATACTATGGTGAAAGCGAGCTGATCTGATGATGGAGACGGAACGTGGACAGCGGAACTCCTCGATGGATAATAGTAAACTGGCCGTGCTTAGGCTCATTTTCATCAGCACACTAATTTTATTAAGTCTTATACCTGGACTTGTAGTTAGCTTGTAGTTCCTGACTGCTAGCTTATTTCAGGAATGTATTATACTGGAAGAAAGCATTAGCAGAGTCAGTCGTGGGAAGCAATGGCGGCGATGAGCTCACCACTTGTCACGTGTATTTCCCACGATGGTGCAACCCACAGTGAAAAGAGGCACATGAGAGGCTCTGCTTACTCTTTCGGGGAAAAAGGCGTGTGTCTATGTATGTATTTATGTTGTATTGGGTATAAATTCCTAGCTATGAAGTAGTTTTTCAGGGTTCCGAAAAAAAAAAATACGGAACCCTTATGGATTCGTCATGTATGTCTGTCTGTCCGTGTATGTCACAGCCACTTTTTTCCGAAACTAATTTTCACACAAAAATAGAAAAAAACAATAAGTTTTTGGGGTTCCCCATACTTAAAACTGAAACACATTTTTTTTTCATCAAACCTGTGTGGGGTATCAATGGATAGGTCTTCGAAAATGATATTGAGGTTTCTAATATCATTTTTTTCTAAACTGAATAGTTTGCGAGAGAGAGAATGATAAAACTAAACAAAAAAAAATGGTGAACATTACCATGTAAACTTCCAACGAAAATTGTTTTGAAAGAGATCTAGTACGTAGTTTTTTTTAATATATCATAAGTTGTAAACCATCCAAGAACTTTTATGTTATGTTACTTGCTGCTACGGAACTCTTCATGGGCGAGTCCGACTCGCACTTGGCCGCTTTTTTTTCTAAAGATTTATTTACTTTCAGCTTTTATTGATAGATCATTCAGTTTAGATCAACTGAAGTCCACGGCTGGGCATAGGCCTCCCCCATAATATAATGCACATAGAAACTTTATTTTACGCCGCATAAATGGCTATTGCTTTACAAAGCACAAGTAAGGCCGCACGTAGAAACTGTTCCCATCTATGGCACGGGGCACCCAAGTACCAGCTGCTTCGTTTTGACGCCTTACAGAGAAGAGCCATTAGCATCATCGGTGACCCCAAGCTCTCCGATACTCTAGAACCGCTTAGCCAACGCAGAGCTATCGGATCTCTTTGCGTGATCTACCGCCTCTACAACGGGGAATGTTCTGACGAGCTTTCCGATCTCATCCTCGCATCGAGATTTTACCATCGCTCTTCCCGGCACCGTGACAAAGCTCATCCGCACATCATAGAACCCTGGGTTTCTCGAACGACTCGTTTCTCGAGATCATTTCTTCCCCATAAAGTACTATTATTTATTCTGTGCCTATAAACTATGGAATGAGCTTCCATCTGAGGTTTTCCCGTGTCGTACATGTCGTACGTAACCATGTTTTATTTCATGAAAAATGGTCATAAATTCCTTCAGGGTAGGCAGCGCATCGACAATTACCCCCGGTGTTGCCGGTGTCTATAAGCGACGGTGACCACTTCACATCAGGCCGTATGCTAGTTTGCCAATTTGTATCATAAAAAATAAAAAATAAACTGCCAAGTGCTAGTCGGACTCTAGCACGAAGGGTTCCATACAATAATCTAAAATTAAAATTAAAATTACACGCAAATGTACCAGCCATCACCCAATCACGCAACAGGGGGACAGATCCAACTTTTTTGTTCTAACTGTCACCTTAGGGGGGACAGATCAGTGTGACAAATGGGAATAATTCGTCGCGCTCCATTTCCATTATTGTGATGTCTTGAGTTTGAGAAATAAAGCCGACGAAGTAACAATTCTTCATTGAGGAAATCCGCAGTTGACCCTATTTTCAACAAGTTTTTTTTTTTTTTTTTTTTAACATTGATAGACCTTTGTTTGTGCACGATCTCACCTGTTGGTAAGTGACGATGCGGCCGAAGATGGAGCACAAAGGTCTAGAAGGCACCTATTCACTCTAGCCTTGAAGAGGTCCAGATTATAGTTGAGTTAGTAATTAATTTTGTAAAAATTAAAAAAAAAACCCCAACGCTGAACGGCTGAACCGATTTTGATCAAACAAAGCTAAGAACACTCCCGAAAAATAAACCTTTCAAACAAAAAAAAACGATTTCGGTTCATCCGTTTGGGAGCTACGATGGGACAGACAGACACACACACACACAGACACGTCAAACTTATAATACCCCTTCGTTTTTCGTCGGGGGTTAAAAGAGAGGATAACCCATTCAATAAAAATTAATTATATTATTTTTAATTTCGAGGCCTTTGCGACTTGCGAGACAATGAGGGAAAGGATTGCATTTCAAAAAGGCTAATTCTCCTTAAAAAAAAAGATTGTTAATTTGTATTACACTATGTATAAAATATTTATCTTTTTTATGCTTTTTTATTTATCTTCACTATTATTTTGTATTTTTTAACCCCCGACGAAAAACGAAGGGGTGTTATAAGTTTGACGTGTCTGTGTGTGTGTGTGTGTGTCTGTATGTCCCAACGTGGCTCCCGAACGGATGAACCGAAATCGTTTTTTGTTTTTGTTTGATAGGTGTATTTGTCGGGAGTGTTCTTAGCTTTGTTGGATCAAAATCGGTTCAGCCGTTTTATTTCGTTCGGTTTTTTTTTAAGTTTTACAAAATTAATTCCCTGTAAATATGTAAACTTTGTTGTTTTGTTTGTTTGTTTGTTTGCCAAGCTGCGGTGAAATGGCTAGTACAGTATAAACACAATTACCTACTAGTAATAAATTAGTGCTTAGGAACGTACCATCTGGACTAGCGCCTAGAAAGGAATGGAATCGCTTCGAAGCGAATGTCTTTTGGCTAGGCCGGCTGATATGCATTGCATGCAAATAATATTATGGAAATTAAAAAAAAAAGTGGCCAAGTGCGAGTCGGAGTCGCCCATGAAGGGTTCCGTAGCAGCAAGTAACATAATATCAAAGTTCTTGGATGGTTTACGATTTATGACGTATTAAAAAAAAACTACTAACTAGATCTCGTTCAAACCAATTTTCGTTGGAAGTTTACATGGTAATGTACATTTTTTTTTTTAGTTTTATCATTCTCTTATTTTAGAAGTTACGGGGTTGGGGGGGGGGGGGACTTTTTACCACTTTGGAAGTGTCTGTCGTGCAAACTATTCAGTTTAGAAAAAAGTTATATTATAAACCTCAATATCATTTTTGAAGACCTATACATAGATACCCCACACCAACGGGTTTGATGAAAAAAAATATTGAGTTTCAGTTCTAAGTACTAATACTTAGAACTGAACCCCCATTTTTTTTTTGTTTTTTTCTATTTTTTTGTGAAAATCTGAATGCGGTTCACAGAATACACCTACTTACCAAGTTTCAACAGCATAGATCCTATAGTTTCGGAAAAAAGTGGCTGTGACATACACGAACAGACATAACATGTCATAGTAAGATGAACTCTTGTCTTCTAAGCAGGAGGCAAAATGTTCAATACCCACCCTGGGCCTGCATATCTGAACCTTCCGAAGACCCTAACTCGCAATTATAATGAATAAGACCCCTAGGAATCATTTCAACGAATTTGTTTGAAGATTGTAGTTTCACCTACCTACACAGAACTGACTTCGACTGAAACAAGGCAATACTATGTTTTTTTTTTTAAATATTGAATGAGCGAAGCGAGTTCTCTGATTCAACTTGGAAGAATTGGCATTTGTATGTATGTATGTATGTATGTTTGTCCGAGCATAACTTCCGAACCGTTAATCCGATCTTCATGAAATTTGATTGGGAGGTGATAGTATTGGTACAATTTGTTGGTAAGGTTATGAGCTATATCGGTCGGGGGGTTGTTGAGATATTGGGGTCCAAGAGGAGGTAAAAAAAAGTGAGAATATCAGATCAAATGTGGTGTCATATGAAAGTTCCTCGCTTCGACATTTCAAAACTATTTTAGTTTCTGAGATGTTAGGGTAAATCAAAAATGTAAAAAAACAAAACCTCTAGGGTACTTCCACTAATCCTACAACGCTGTTTTTTTTACGTTTGTAGCTTTTATGATACAAATACTGGGAAAAGTCTAAAATTTATGAATCTTGAAACTTGTAGGTACCTACTCTATAAAATAACAACCAGTGTATAACATTCTTTGTTGACCTCCCGTTTCTAGGAATTTTAACGACGTTGAAGGTCTAACTTTTCGAACCACATGTGGATGTACATAGATATTTTTTCGAAATAAATAAGGTAACCTACCTAAACCGTGTGTATTCGTGAGGTCTCAGTTCAAAAAACCTTGTGCGTAAATATATAGGTAATTATGATCAGCTAGTAGTATTTAATTTAATTTTTACGTAATTAAGATAATATTATATTTGTCTGTAATTTCTGTCTAGTTGTTTGTAATTTAATTTTCTCCCATTATTTATACAAAGTTCATATGTAGAGACCTTGCAATGCATTGCGGCCTCCGGCTGTCTGGCTGATTCGCATACACATGTCCAATCCTAAATGTTTGTTTTTCTAATATTTTCTATCCGAGCTAATTATGATATGACAGATCGAAGCGGCAACAGCGCTTAGCCGGCGTAAGTCACGAGCTGACAACGTCGCGTGTAAGTGACAAGTTACTGTTATCTAATCTGCGGCTATGTGTGTGACACTGTCAGTGTACACTCACACACTGACATAAATGAACTAAAATTTCGATGTTATTTTCGCTATTAATCCACTGTTTTCTTCAACCAAATATGTGTTGACGCAAATAATGACCAATATAAAAGCCAACAACAGTCATTTCAGTGTAAAATTATACTCTGTTTGCCCATATTTGTGCTAATACGTTTGTATGGAAAAGCGACCACCTTAAGGGAAATGAAGAAAAATCTTTTTAATCTTCTGCTTCAAAACACTGGGTTGTTATTGAATTATCTTTAGTCAAAAACACTACCTATTTGAGATACAATCAGTATCTCGAGTACAAAAGGTTTTTTTTTTAAGAATCAAATAGGCAAACTAGCATACGGCCCACCAGATGTAAAGTGGTCACCGTCGCTTATAGACACCGGCAACACCGGGGATATTGTCGATGCGCTGCCTACACTGAAGGAATTTATGAACATTTTTATTGAAGCGACACATAAATAAATAAATAAATAAATAATGTTGGACAGTTCACACAACATTATCTAGCCCCAAGATAAGCAGAGCTTGTGTTATGGGTACTAAATAACTGATATACTTAATACAATATATAACATAGATAGATATTTTTTATTATACATAGAAAATACCCAGAACACCCTGAACAAATATCTGCGATCGCATAAATATTTGTTCCGAGGCGGGAATCGAACCCGCAACCTCCTGCGTTGCAGGCCAAGCTTCGCCCGCCGCGCCACAGAGGTCGTCAAATTACACAATTACACAAAAAACACATGTCGTAACCAAGCGGGAACACCTCAGATGGAAGCTCATTCCATAGTTTGTAGGTATGAGGAAGAAATGATCTGCGATGATGACATAATTTAGATATCACCCTTATATTATATATATTTCTGTTTATATAATAAGGTGCTTAGATGATTCTCAAATCGACAGAACCAGTGTGGCGAAGAGTGTGGTACGTTTCAAGGGTAATGAAGCTTGAAAGTAGCTTCATACGATATAAAATAGGAATCTAAATTACTCTAAATTACAATCAAAAAAATTAACCTACAGTTTTTTTCATATTGTATTAATATTCTAGGAATTCCGCCGCTCTCATTTTTTTAAATTATTTTATGGATTTCTACAAAGTCATCCTAAATTAATAAACTATAGGCTATTTCCTTCTTAGGTATATATTTTTCGTTGCGAAAAGAACTACAAAGATACTTTATAAAAGATAGACCATTGTGGCAAAAAAAATATATATATAGCCTGCAGTTATAGTTTCACAGAGTTTTCTGTCTTTTATTAATAATTAATAAATAATTTAATTTAGGAATAAAAGCCGGGACAAAATTCATGTTAAATATTATGTGTTGTTTTTTTTATTCTTCTACATATTTTATAATAATTTTGACCACATTATTCCTTTATCAAAAATCCATAAATTCATCTTGAAAATATTTATTCAACAGTTTAAAGCTATAATATATACAGCTTATAATATAGGCTAAAGTCTTCTTACTCGTATCGTTAAAATTGCACTGACTTCGGTACCTTCAAATAGTCGGAAGCGAGACTAGAGACTAATTGTTGGAACCCACTCCGCTGTTGCCCACAGGCAATGTATAATAAGCTCCCAGGCCAGCAGACGACTTCTGACTAACGTTCTTAGTGAGTTCTTAGGTACCTTCTTTAAGTGCATAAGACATCTGAGAACTGAATCTATCACAACCTCGGAAAAATAGACATTGCTGTTAGCAATCTGACGCCAGTTTTATATGTGTGTGTGTCTTTAGTTATGTTTGTGTTTGTGTGTGTGTGTGTGTTGTGTGTGTTGTGTGTGGGGTACATAATACAAACATACCCTACACTAACAGATTATGGAGTGATGAGCTAAGATAGGATGCGTTATCTGTGTGAGTGCGCTTTTGTATGTGTAGATTATTAGTTACTGTGTTTAGGAGTGTAGATTTCGGCTTTACTTGTTTCGTACGCCGTGTTCTGTCTGAACTTTCTCTATTTGTCTCAGATCACAACTTACATAATTTAATGCTCCTTACTCCTTCCTTTGTATAGACATGGTGGTCACGTGGTACTTTTAGATGCAACCTTATGACTATTTTGCAAAGGCTAAGCAAAATCCGCGAGTAGTACCGTATCTTATTTCAACAATTAACTTTGAATATGGGTATACTAAATCGAGGTTAGCTTGAATCAATGTTCTGGGATCAGGGGGAATGAAAGGTTTTTGACAAGCTTTATATTAACTTGCAATGTATGTCCGGGTGGAATCTTGCAACTGAATTTTAAAGCAGTTATCCTCAACAGATTGAGATGATATTCTATTACTACACAATATTACTTAAATAGACTCTTAATCTTTATACGTCCCAAAGGCCACAAGCTTCTGGGATCAAACTAGAACAACTCGTAATTTTTTAAATGCAGAATTGTAAAAATAACTTAAGAACACTTTAATCCCAAGTCAAACAGGGCCAGTGAAGGCGAGTGTTCACTGGAGATTAATCGCCTCCCCGGCTATCGCTCCGCAGGCAGTGTGTAATAGCCCTGTTAGCGATCGAGTTTGGGTTATTTATTGGATAGCGTTCAGGGGCCGCTTTATTTGAATCGAATCAGGGTGATGACCTACATTTGATTTAAAAAGTAAGAAATGGTATCTACTTGCAACGTTTTGTCAACGGATTCTATAAATACCTTAGTAAAGAGTTTTCCATATCCTCGAAAAACGTTAATTTCTAGGTAAATCATCTTGTGCTGTTGGTCACGTTTTTGAATATCAAATCCTTGGTGAACTTATACTTCTCCTGCTGAGAAAAACTACAGTTAAGTGAAGTCTAGGACAAACAAACTTGTATGTGCTAGACCGCTTGTTTTCAATATTAAATCTACTTCTAAAGACCTTACTACATTCAATTTCTAGCAAAGACAGCACGGAAGCTATGCCATCGAAAGGCATTTGCCCCGCGGCATCGATAAAAAGATAAATCCCAAGTCTCCCCGACCCTAAACCTATTGCTTTTCAATTTAAAATTCTATTACTGAAAAAGAACGGCTAATTTTCCTTGAGCGAAGAATGTAAAAAATTGGGAAAATATCGCCTGTAACCGTTTTATTAGGTGATGATGCTGGTATTTATCTTAAGCTTCCGTAAGCGAGATTGGGGGATCTTGTATCGGATGAGTGTTAGTCTTTGAGGGGTGAACTGTCAGACAAATCACTCGGATGTGTGATTGTAGCTTGATTGTGAGTTTTGATCTTCGACCAAAGTAAAATAAATGGACTGGCCTTACCCTTACAAAACGTCCGTGAAAAATAAGACAATTCGGATTTAGGGTACGGTCAACAAATAAACTATCTATCTATCTATCTATCTATCCAGCCACTGCTGAGTAAAGGCCTCTTCTCTATAGCGCCACTCCTGGCGGTCTTGTAAATAAACTAGGTGAAATTAAATTATTAAACTTCTTAAAAACTGTATTTTTTTAATACTTAATACTTTAACAGATGCAATGTGTTTACTAAAGTTATTTCAGTAGGTTTATAGTACAAAAAAACGCTGAAAAAAATTCAATTATTGAATGAAACTTTTACAAAAATACATGGTTCCCTTCTGTTTTATGTAGTTACGTATCTATTTTTCAGCTCTCAAACATACACAATATAAATCAATAGAAAAGCAAGTCCACCTAAGGTCTTCAGCTCAATCAATTTGTGAAAAATATATTTTTCATCACTCAATAAACTAAGAAAATATCATAAAAATCGTACGGAAACATAAATGTATAAAAATTCCAGTATTTAAGAAACTGCAGAGTGCAGTTTTAAGAATTTTGCACAATGAGTTTTTTTATACTACTTGGAATGACAGATCAAGAAGATGGCCCACCTGATGTTAAGTGGTACCCTCTGCCTATGAACAGTGCATTACCTCAGGTCACGTCCACCTAGGACGCGCCCTATGTGACATTCCACTGCGCCCGCCACCCTGAAACATAAAGATGAAAAGTCCCATGTGGCCGTAATTTCATCGGCACCCTTACCCTTCAAACCGGAACACAGCAATGCGAGCACTACTGCTTTGCGGCAGAAACAGGTATGGTGGTAGTACTTCCCCGGACGAACTCTTTTACAAAAAAGCTCTACTACTACTAACCGTTTTTTGGCGTATAGAATTCATTGTGTAGAAAATGATCAGAGCTAATACGGGAAAATGTATTCCACTTCCAAAAGTCGTCTGTTCTTGCTCGTCTTATGACTTCTATCCATTTTTGTTTACCTTAGATTTTTTTTGGAAAGCTATAAGGTTAATTAACATGCCATTACATATTATATGCAATTACCTAAAGCGACGTGCTTAGCAATGTTTTGACGTAAATAATGCAAATTACAATTCTAAATCAATTCGATACCCCTTAGGCATCAGATTTTTTTGCAGTCTGTACCGGACCATCCGTCATGCGTGAAGTCTTGTCAAATATTTCGTCGCTGTAGTTGGAAAACTAAATAAGTAATAACAACAACAAAACCAACATCGCGAGAAAAACGCGATTTACTGTTTTATTGCGTCAAAAATGGCAATAGCTTTTTTATCGTAACTAATTTTTCAGTCCGTGTTTTGATATGTTATAGATTGGTACTGTATCTATTTTCGAATTTAATGATAATACATTTTAGTTCTTTTGATTAAGAGAAAAAAATAAAAAAACGACTATGTATTTTTCCCTCGCCAAAGTTTTGAATAATTGAAATGATCTATTATTTACTTATTTGAATATGACAATCCTATCCATGGGTATATATTTATATAATATTAAAATACATTTTCTTTTCTTTTTATCAAGACTGAATATTAGAAAACTACTGAAACACCTACATTATTTTAGCAGACTTATAAATTCAAAGTAAGTGACATAACAAACTTATCATACGACTAATGCTTATAAAATCAACAAAATGAAAAAAAATTGTGGAACACAATAATTCTAAGTATCAAAAAGAAAAAGGTATGTCGACTAAAATTAAAACTATCTACGAGTATAAACTTGTGTCTGTTAACTTTCATTCAGAGTGGGGAACATTGAGATAATGTCCTGGGGCGTAGTCCTCCTTGTCGCTCGTCCTCTAGAGCAAGACGTGTCCATCGACATGTATGGGCCATCATAACCATGAAATAAAGTCGATTTCGCAAAATGTGTTACTTATGTAGTTTTCCTACCACACGACGATTTATAAGTTTTTTATCAATTGATGAAAATTATATTACAAAACCTTTACTTACGAATGAAATGCGATGCCTGAAGCTTTATTTGTATTTCTTGTGTTGTTTGCACTTGCAGAAAAGCACAGGAAGGCATTGTATTACCAAGGTATCTAATTTTGGTATTTTTCAGCATAGCTGTCACTCGTTGCCGTGACAAAGACTGACTGAAGCGAAGTATACTAGCTAGGTCTGTTTAGAAGCTTCAAAACTATCGTTCCCTAAGGCCCGTCCATTCATTTTATTTACGTCGATGGTTTTGATAACAATGTAGTGGAATAAAATGTTATTTGATTACAAGGTCTGTTTCGACCCTATTACTGTCTCGACATTAATTCAACAAATTAAAGTAATGGACACTCGTACTCACTCTGTAGTTAATATTCAACTCGAATGAATACTCACATAAATTATGCTATTAATATCTATATGAGTTTGCTCCCATGTTTTTTTAGTTTCAATTACCCAGATTCTGTATATACAGGCAAAAAAGTAAAAAAAATATGGTAAGGTACAAGGTAAGGTACAAGTATCCTTGACTTGCATGTCATCTTTGATCATTGATTGACACACACACAGCAATCCGTAAATGTTTATAATATATTGTCCCACGAAGGTAGTATATTTTATCTCGACTATGACAAACCCAAAAAAGAAGGGTTATGTTTTAACAGTCTATGAATGTTTGTATTTACATAATGTTCCGCCGTAGGTACGTTCAAAAGTGTACGTTCACTATAAGATTCGATTATTTCAGTTCTCACAAGACAAAAGCCCCAATTTGAGAATATATTCCAAAATTGTATATATATACAATTGTTGTTTATTTTGTGTATTTTCATGTTTTATTTTGTTTATACCTGTGTTGTTACAAATAAAAAAATATTCTATTCTATTCTATTCTATTCTATATTTTCCACGATTTATCACCAAAATGAGCTGGGTTATAAATTATACATTAAAATCAAGAGAGATAAATTTAAATTTGTAAAAGTGTAACACGAGAGGTCGACTGAGGAGTTTTTAGTCAATTTCTCGTCCGACACAATTGAATTTGATCCTGGGATAAATCAAGTTTCTGGGCACGAGCGAGACTTCCGCTGGGTGGTGGTCAAAGGTTAGAGATATTGACGAGTCCATTTTGAGTGGGTCACTTCTTTTAGATATCAATTTTGCAGTTATCAGAAAAAACTGCGGTCGTTTGTGTCACTAGTTTTTTCTTGGTTATACTGCGTAAGGTTTCTAAAGTGGTTAAGATATGGTGGCCCTGAATAGAGCAATGTATCCGAAGGAGAATGAACCAATGTGCTGAAGGGTACAGTGCACTTTGCAGTGGCTCCTTTCAAGCACTGAGAAAAATAATTCAGTTCCCGTATGGCATGAGTGCAAAATAAGGGCAGGTCAATCTGGCTAGTTCTTACTGCATTTCCTCACTATCCTATCAATTCAATGATTCAATCATTTAATTCTATGATCCTATCTCATATTGTATACTTAGGTACATTTTACCAGTGGCCAAAAAGTAATGAAAAGGCATCCGATAGCGATATCGGATTGGACCGCATAATTCACTAACGGTACGACTCATCATCATATACTAAACCAAACCAAAAACACAAACATATAAAAACACAAAAACACTGTAAATTTATTTCAAATTAATTTGAATTTTACCTTAAAGTTAGAGATAATAATGACTCCGACTATAAGCAATAATGACTAATACAAACATAAGAACTTTTTTTTTATACACTTTTGAATTAAAATTTTAAGAAGTACATCCGTCGTTTAATTAAATTAGTAAGCAGAACCGCAATTCTATTGTTCAACTTTCGTCTCCATCATCAAATAAGTTCGCTGTCACCATAATATTGTACTGTCATCGGAACTTGATAGTTGTGCCACATTTCAGCTTAATCGGATATTGAGAAATGCACCAAAACTCGTCATCGTCGTATCTTCAGAATAGATTCCAGACAAACAAAGAAACAAACAAGCAAAAAGACGTGAAAGTGAATTAAATAAAAATGTGTGATAAGATGGTAGCTGTGAAATTAGGTTAGAAGTTAGGAATAACAAATAAAAAACCCAAAACGCTAAAAGTATCTGCCGTAGGCCCGATTCATTCAACAGACTAAATTATAAGTTTCATTCCGATTCTATTTTGAAACTCGGATCATTGTTACAATGCAGGTAAAATTATTAATATTCCATTTATTGTATTCTATCTATACTAGAGCTGAATTTATATTTATATTTATTTATTAGAGTCACCAACATAGTATACACCGATAAAAGTAAATACACACAAGATAGTTATGTTATGCATGCCAAGTGCTATCACAATTATAGATGACTAACAACATGCTATTAATAATAAAGAGCGAGAACAGATTAAAAATTAAAAATAAAACATTATCACAAATTAATTAAAAAACACAACATGTCCTACAAATTGAAATTAAATTTTAACAAAACGAACATACTTATAAAACCTAAATTTTAAGTGAAAACATTACTTAGCGAGATTTTTCTTAAAATTGGGTAAGCTTTCCGTAGAACAAATCAACGCTTTCGACCTTACCCACGCAGTTATACTGGCGAACCATCCTGTTCAAAGGAGCATTAAGCCCAAGGTTGGTCTTGCAACAATCGAGCAATTGAACAATCAATCTTGCAATCAATTTAAAGAACTATGAGACTAAATAAACCTAAAGATCTTTAGAAGAACCGAGCTCTCAGAATTAGCAAAATGAAGTGTCAATGGGCAGGCCATACAACCAACCTTGGTGAATAAAGTAGGTTCTCGAGGGCAACTACGAACTAGACGAGGCAGTGTAGGAAGACCTCAATAGTGATAGACCGATGACATTTTTACAAGCTTGTTATTAGTTAGTATAAGTGAGACAAATCTTGCAACTTAAACTTGAACCATTTCCTCGAAACCGATTTTGTTGAAATTTTGCACACACCTTTAGTTCTGGTGATAATACACTATTATGATGACAGTGAGCTGATCTGACGATATAGACAACCTAACTCCTCGTTATTATTTAGTGGACTGGCCGTGTTTGACCTACATTTTAATCAACACACGTTTCTGATCACTAATTCCATAAAAACTTACCCTCGGGCGGCTTGACAAACTCTGACACCAGAGGCCAGCACTACCTCATACGAAACGACGACGAAACGACGACGACGAATTCCATAAAAACTTGTTATGAAAAAGATATTACCCGTATTTGATTAATATTGAAAGCAAACTATTTGATTTAAGAAACCGGCCACGCAGGATGGCTTTCAGATTTAAGAGGGAACTGTCTTAAGATTTCACATGAGTTAATGTTTTTTTTACGCAAAGGAAATATATACCTAGGTAATAACATTTCAAAAGTTATGTTGATTTGAAATAAATTGTTATAGGCTCCTGATAAACCTATTTTATCGATTGCGTTTAAAAATCAAGGTTCAAAATTGACTCGAATACATTTAGCTCAGTCTTACAACGTAATCACTTTCATATAAAATCTGAAACGTAAGCTTAGTCAAGAGCTAGTTAACTCGACAGTTTTAGAGTGGTTCATAGTAGGTAATTAGCTACTTAGATAAATATTAAATTAATTGACTGATAGCATATAAAAGTAATTAACGTCTCAACTGTCCAATCACCTTTTTAGGACTGTTTTTATTTATCCTCTAAAAGTCCAACAGCCTAAATAGGACAAAGGTAATAGTCAAAGATAAGATAATAGATAAGATAATAAGATATTATAAGATAAGATATTATATAAGATAAGTTAATAGGCCTAAAGAGTGAGAAAGAGGGTAGATCGATATATCTGCCAATAACATCTACTCGCAAAGACTTAAGTCAGTTCTCCCGTGATCATGGCGCATGCAACTGTGCCGAAATATCGGGAACATATAAAACTCAAAAATCATGGTAAATATCCCGTTTATAGTGAAAATTAAATAGGACGATTTTGGCATCTGACGCGCGCGAGGCGCGGCGTACAAATACGCGTAGCTACGTAGATAAGCTGGACTGTTAACGGGTTCGGCCCGTTTTTTTGCAAATAATAATTGGCGAAGTAATCAGATATACTCTTGGCATGAGTTTCTCGTACTGTTAAATCACCTGTTAAAATCCTGGGCTTGTTTGTTAATAATTTGTTTGACAGTAATATCTTAATTTTTAAATTTTGATGATGCAAGACTTGATTCGATAAAAATATACTCGTACGAGTACAAAGGGTTTGTAGATCATGAAAAACTACCAACATATATAGATCTCTAACCAAAGGGACAAAAACATATCTAACCTCTCAAATAAAGTATTTATGTCACTGTACTTATTTTTGCATTTAATATTTGTTCAAGAATACCAACATTTTTAAAAGGATATCCATAATCACTGTCAATGTAAATGAGGCTTTACTTTTAACCTATTTGACTTTATGTCTGTCTGAAACTTTTACTATCGCATCTAAATTGCTGATTTTGAGGCAGCTTCATTGCTATTTTGATGGATACCGCATTCATTTCTGTTAAGTTTTAATAGTTTCTTTACATAAATCAACATTAAATACAAAACGATTTTTCTTATTGATCAAGGGCAAGTCCATTAACCCATTTCATATAATTTTGACAAAAGTATTAGACACATTACATTACACAAGCGAAAGATTTACATATCCCAAAATGTATTCAGTCACTTGATCACTTAACCAAATTTTGAAATCCCAAGCGGAAATCGACACCGCGAACCTTTTTATTTGGGGATGTCTTCTCCCCGAGCTTTCCCCTCATATTTGTTTGAAACAATAAAGGGAATTGGTGCGGGTGATACGGCGCTCTCAGATTCTCTTTGAAATGTACCTAATCTGGCATTTTAGTCGCGGGTGCCAGAAATAGAGTCCAGAGGGGCTAGTCTGCAAAGACAAGATTCATGTTGTCCACGTTGAGCTTGTCCACGTTAGCGTGGGCAACCGCCGTGTGGACACTTCATGAATTTTTGTAAAGGATTTGAGGTTCTCAAGGTGCCCGCTAGGGGCGCCCAGCTAGCCCCTCTGATCGACATAATGGCATACAAGTACCTACATCGTATCCAACCTACCACAAACAAGCTACATTTAAAATATAAGTTTCCAAAAGGTACCGCAAGTTAAAATTAAATCAAAATAAGATTCCATACTCTAAACAATCACATGCCATAAATTCATCAATCGTATAGAACCACCCTTTCAACAGTAGCTTGTTAGACTGGATTTAAATATAATAGACTAAAGACTATCGATAACTTTCATGTCGGTAAGTAAGTCATAAAGTTTTACAGCTCGATACCGGAAGCCATGCTTTGCTATATTCAACCTTGTGCGTATAGGTGCTTGAAGATCTACGTCTTATATTTTGTCTGTTTTCTCTTTGTTTCTTTGTTTCATATTATTATTTGAACGGATTGTTTACTATGTCCATAAGATGTAGGTAACTACTAAAATGAGACTTGGAACGCTATCGATCAAAATGTTTAGTCTCTGTTTGTTTTGCAGGATTCCCTTTGTGGAATGCATACAGCTTTCCTTTCAAAACACAGTGCGCATTCCACAACGAAGTCGCTCGGCTCTTTTCTGCATAGATAACTTCTTGTGCATATTATACTCATAAGTTATGCCTTGCCTTACCTTACTTACTTACTTACTTACTTACTTACTTACTTACTTACTTATTTACTTACTTACCTTTTATTCAAAATTTACATTCTACAAGAGCATAGTGAACCATATTAAGATGTAAATAATAAGATGGAAATAGCTACCTCCTACAAGCTCGTAACGAGCTGAACTAATATAATTTGCAATTTACTTCAAAAAAAATATCTTTGTATTTAGTTTATTTATTGGTTAATAAACTGGTTGGTTTTAGTTTATTTATTTATGTTTAGCATGAACTCGCATTTTTTTTTTATTTTTTTATTCCTACGTATTACCTGTGAATCATACAAATCGCTTTAGGCGTTTCGAAGCAGTAGTATATTTTTGCGTAATTTATAGAAAACGTTATTTTTTTCCTGTCTAAAATACCAGTACCATAAAAAACTATTATAATTAGACGTCTATTGTATGTTTTTAAAAGTATTTGTATAATCTGTCCAGAGAAGTAGGCTTTTAAAAGGGGGTATATTTATAGCTTTTTGGGGTCTGTTATGGCCTTAATTAACTGAAGGGATAAATATTGTTCCAGATGCTGAAGACCCGTAATGAGAAGAGCTGAGTCTCGCACATTGGAGCCTGTTACCTGGTGATGGTGACGCTCACCTGTGATCATGACGAGGCGGGGGCCTTGCAGGAGCTTCGCGATAAGCTTCTTACAGATCATCACCATTATTTGTCAAGGTAGGTACTACGTCATTATCATCATCAACATCATCAACCTGCCGCAATCCTTCAACGCAACTTGAGTCAGATTTTTACGCAACCCATTAGTGTCCTATGATGATGGTGCCCAATCTATATTAGTTTTTTTTTAGTTAGTAGAAGTTTTTTGTGAAAGATTTCTTCCGGGGAAGTACTACCACTATAACTAATCCTGCCGCAAAGCAGTAGTGCTTGCATTGCTGTGTTCCAGTTTGAAGGGTGCCATTGAAATTACGGAACATGAGACTTTTCATCTTTATGTCTAAGGGTGGCGAGCGCAGTGAAAAGTCACATAGGGTGCATTCTAGGTGGACGTGACCTATGAGACAATGCATTGTTAAAGGCAGAGGTTACCACTTAACGCAGGTGGGCCAACTTCTTGATCCGTCATTCACATTATTAAAAAAAACAAAGTTATCATCCTGGAGTCTTTGTAAAAAAAATTGAGAATGGTTCAACTCAAACTCGAAGTCAACTCAACATCAAGTACCTTCTGCTTTTCATCCCGAAACTACCCGTGCAAGGCCGAGGCGAGTCGCTAGTTATAAAGAAACCACATTAAAATCAAAGCACCCGTCTCACACTAGATCATGACTTCGTATGCTGGTAATCTGAGAACTTCAGTAAGATGCCGATCAAAACTAGACACTGAGATTAAACAGAAGTTTTATAACCTTCTAAAAAGGAGTTTAAAGCTGATTATCCTGGAAATGGTAGTACCACAGATAACATAATATTATAGTAGTACTAAAGCTACTGTCGGGCTTTACCTAACATTACAAAACATAGCTACCAGACTATGCATAAAAGAGTAAAATTTACTAACAATAAACGAACGATCAAAATACACAAAGTACGCTTCCTACAAAATCGCTCAAACAAGCGAAGTTGTTAAATGGGCAATTTTATCGACAGAAAAACGTTTCATATTTTTCAATCAAAATTTATAAGTACTGAAGCACGCAGATGTTGAGTAAACAACTCGCAAAAATGTCACAGTAACAAAAACAATAACAATACTTTTCCAACCGTAGTGTTTATTCTGTGCGCAGCGCACGGCTTTGCGAAAACATAAAACATATCGGAATTGATTTTATGGATTGAAGAGTACTTGTCGATTTAGATTTTACTATGGGAGTTCACACTCCCTATGTCGAGATTTGCTCTGCGGTACCAAATTGTTCGTAGTTTTCCAATGGTGATCTCAAAAGTTCTAAATAGATTACAACTTGTGATTACAAGGTTCCTAAAGGAAATTTCACTTTGATTCTATTGGTTATCTCAGTTTTATGCTAGCTTTAGTAATTAGTTCAAATTTTACAATTAATTGAAGAGACATCTCCTGCCGTCATTTTTATTTTTGCAATAAAAAAAAGATAAAAAAAACCGAGTACGCGACATTGCGATTTCCTCGCAGCTAGAGAAGTTAAGAAGTTGTAGTAAAATGTCTCCAAATGGATTTATATCAATGTCTACTGTATAATAAATAATCGTAACATTATCAACTTGGAAGATAAATTAATACAACATACATTATCATAGAACAGTGAGCGGAGCGTGCCGCCAAAACTTCAGTATTTTAACTAAAAAAGACTGCAGCAAAAATTATAACGATAGTTGAAAGCGGCGAGAGGAGCGAGCTGCGGAAAATAAAGTGTTTTAGCTTGAGAAGAGTGAAGCAATAGTGATATCTTTTACCACCGTGATCGTAGGCATTATCACCTACACAAGGTTTTTTATTTTTATTTTATTTTTTATACTACTAGAATGACGGAACAAGCAAATGGCCCACCTGATGTTAAGCGGTAACCTCTGCCTATGAACAGTACATTACCTCATAGGTCACGTCCACCTAGGACGCACCCTTATGTGGCATTGCACTGCGCCCGCCACCTTGAAACATAAAGATGAAAAGTCTCATGTGCCTGTAATTTCACTGGCACCCTTCAAACCGGAACACAGCAATGCGAGCACTACTGCTTTGCGGCAGAAATAGGTATGGATCTGACGCGCGTTCAGCGCTACTCTTGAATGCTTGCTTGCTTAAATTTTGCACCCATTCAACGTAATACTTTCATTTACAAAATAGTCGCGGGCCGCCGCAAGTCCAGCCGCTTGCGGCCCGCGGGCCACGTGTTGCCGACCGCTGATCTACTAGAATGGGTGCTTCAACGTGCTGTCTGCTTGGCTGGCGACGGGAAGAATATGCGCCTCCCTATATAAAAGAAGTCAGACCTCTTAAAATCTAAAGTCTGCACTCAGAACACCCATAATAATAAATAATGCTGGACAATTCACACAACATTATCTAACCCCAAGCTAAGCAGAGCTTGTGTTATGGGTACTAGATAACTGATATACTTAATACAATTTTATTACATAGATAGATATTTTTTATTATGCATAGAAAAATACCCAGAACACCCTGAACAAATATCTGCGATCGCACAAATATTTGTTCCGAGGCGGGAATCGAAGCCGCAACCTCCTGCGTCGCAGGCCAACCTTCGCCCGCCGCGCCACAGAGGTCGTCATAGAATTATACGTGTTTTCTATTTTCATGGTTTAATGAAAAAAAAAAAAAAAAAAGTTAGAAATCAAAGAAATGTTGACTATAATTCTGTTATTATTTCGGCAGCTTTGGTCGTTTCGAAATGTGTCATCTAGACTTTATTTTGGTCGGAGATCTAGACAGCTTTTGGTTTGCTGATCTTGGGTGCCTTATGTATAAATCTGGCCAACTATCAGCAGTTCGACTACGATTAAAATTAAAATTCATGATGCAATCTATGATTCAAATATTCACTCAATGAATACATAACTAAAACCGAACTCAAACCGATTGACACAAGTACTTATTTGATTAAATGATAGCTCAGTGACTCATATGAGATGTGAGATTTAATTTATGTTAATATAAAATCAGTTTTTTAAGTAGTTCCAAATAAATTCTAAGTCAAAAACAACCACGCAAACTTTCTATCAAACTTATAATGAGTTTAAAACAAAACACGTTACGAGTTCAAACTTATTTAAACTACAAATTAAGAATCTAAAAAATCAACATATTGTCTACTAGAAAATTGAATCAACATTTTCTAATCTCAATATATTTAACTCCCTGATCATTTAGGCAGACTTTCTGAACATGAAGAAAGTACATACATACATAGACACACGCCTTTTTCCCCGAAGGGGTAGGCAGAGCCTGAATGGGCCGCTTTTCACAGTGGGTTGCACCATCGTGGAATATAGACGTTACAAGTTTAAAGTGGTGAGCTCATCGCCGCCATTGCTTCCCATGACTGACTCAACTAACGCTTTCTTCTAAAGTTTAGTGCAAGAACCAATTTAATAACACACTCAAGCGATCACATTAAGGTGGATAAACACAAAAGCATTTTCTCGAGCATTTCTATGTAATGTAACACTCTTACGAATTGTACAATACAGGTAAAAGCTCAGGTTCCAAAGCATTACCATGTAATGTAACGTTCCTGCGAATGCTCGGCGCTCTGTTCGGCGTAATGCTCACAGCGAGTGTGCATGTACCCGTAACATTTCGTTGTACCTTGCGTTCACTCGTTGTACTTGAACAACAGACCGCGTGGGTCGTTCGTCCCTCTCCCTCCGCGTCACCCGCGCATCGCCAGCGCTCGTGCAAAGGCTCGACAAAATTTTACACCAATACGCTCGTTGGTTTTACAATTAGGTTGTAACAAAATGGCGAGCGTCCTCCACGTGAAAGTGATACAAAATTAACATATCATAGAGCGGCTCGTTGTTCTGTTACAAGTTAATGCTCTAGTCTATACTTACCTTAAGAGTTCTCTTAATGCTAGGAAATTAGACTGATAATTATGTGGGCGCTCTAACATACATAAATACTATAATTATTTAGGTCCCTTGCTATACACGCGCAGCATGTTCGACGTTTTCATAAATTATCTTCCATCTAGATAATATAAGTGTAACTACAGAAGGATTATCTTGTAAGATTACTTATAATATTCCATGGTTAATTTTAGTGAGTACAAAATAGAAAGCTTAGGATTTCGTTTCGTATAAGGAAAGAAAGAAAGAAATAAAATTTATTTTGACCATAAATGCACACAGAATCAATAAAAACTAAAACATATGTAAGAACGTAGATGAGCGGTGTACAGTACCGTCAAAAAAGGTTCGCGCTCAGCATAATGCTGCAGTTACCTGCAGCGCTGATTTTCAGCGCGAGCCTCGATTGATGCACGGAAAATTACAAGAAATTAAATTAAATTAAATAAGGAAAAAACATAACCTTTAAAAGGATCACCCTCTTGTAGGTACGTCAGTCCGTCTGTCTGTCAATTTTTTTTTTTTTTTTTTTTTTTTTTAACATTGATAGACCTTTGTTTGACCACGATCTCACCTGTTGGTAAGTGACGATGTGGCCGAAGATGAAGCACAAAGGTCTAGAAGGCACCTATTCACTCTTGACTTGAAGAGACCCAGATTATAGTTTTCAGGAAAGACAGACGACGGTAGTGTATTCCACTCCTTAGCAGTTCGCATTATAAAGGTAGAACTGAAACGTTTTGTGCGAATAGAAGGTATACCAATGAGGTAAGGATGGTACTGAGCCGTACGCCTGCTCGTCCTATGATGAAAAGGAGATGGTGGGATCAGATCGTGCAGTATGCGTATTACACGTACGATCACGCGTATGATCGTGCGTATTTTTCTCAAAAACAGCTAAAGGTATTCACGTTTAATTTTTATTTTCCTATCCTAATATTAGAATCTACCTATGTTATGTTATATAACATATAACATACATAACACCCGACATTCACATACATAATATTAGAATCTACCTATGTTATGTTATATAACATATAACATACATAACACCCGACATTCACATACATAATATTAGAATCTACCTATGTTATGTTATATAACATATAACATACATAACACCCGACATTCACATACATAATATTAGAATCTACCTATGTTATGTTATATAACATATAACATACATAACACCCGACATTCACATACATAATATTAGAATCTACCTATGTTATGTTATATAACATATAACATACATAACACCCGACATTCACATACATAATATTAGAATCTACCTATGTTATGTTATATAACATATAACATACATAACACCCGACATTCACATACATAATATTAGAATCTACCTATGTTATGTTATATAACATATAACATACATAACACCCGACATTCACATACATAATATTAGAATCTACCTATGTTATGTTATATAACATATAACATACATAACACCCGACATTCACATACATAAATTTATAGTCCTGACCCCAAAAAAAACTTGTACTATTATTTATTCTGTGCCCACACAAGGATCCCCTGTGTCTTGGGTATCAAGAACTACGAGTACTATGGTACCACAACACCCAGATAAGGGACAAACATTTGCAGATCATACAAACATTTGTTCCGCAGCAGCAATCGAACTCGCAACCTTTCGCATCTCAGCCGGCTACTCGCCCGGTGCGCCGCAGAGGTCGTCAAATCAATGTTTGCAACTTGGCATGCATTGTGGATCTTTGTCTTTCCACAACCTGTATAAAACTATAGGATTTTGAATTTTTAACCCTCGAAATGAGAAGGTGAAGTTTGTACGGCAAAGTCTCTGAAAAGGATAATATTTTTGCAAGGTAGGAGAATTTACGACAAAAGGTACGGCAGCCTCAGGGCATGAGTCGTACATAAAACTGCCCGTATTTATTTTGTTGAAATGAGTAGGCAGATGTCTTCTGATTCTCTGATTATAATTATTCTTATTCAGAAAACATTTCTATAGAAATCTTCGAAAAAAAAAACCTTCGCAGGAACATGTTTTTTATTATAAGATGCCTGGAGCCTGCCAAAGCTGTGATACCCAAATGTGCGTTATTAGATAAAATGTAATTACCTAACCATTTAAGTATGAAGCATTATGGAAGAAGATTATCTATCGAAACTAGGTGCCTACTATTTATGAATTATAATAATTAATAGCAATAATATCGCTTCTGGCCACGTGGTTCGACCGCACGGTTCAATCAATCGGACTACGTGATCTTTTTTTTTCCAGTTGGTTCCATTAATCGGACCATGTATTCCTAAGACTCCTGATAGTTCGATCAATCGGACTACTTGAACGTTTTTTCCAGTTGGTTCGATCATTATAATAATTTATTTATAAGTAGGTATTAGCAGAGTTTTTATGAAAGAGTTCGTCTAGGGAAGGGCTACTATATCATGCCTATTACACAGCAAACCTGACAACATGTTCTGACACATGAAGATGGTGAAATTAGCAGTAGTAGAGCTTTTTTGTGAATGAGTTCGTCCGGGGTAGTACTACCACCGTGCCTATTTCTGCCACAAAGCAGTAGTGCTTGCATTGCTGTGTTCCTGTTTGAAGTGTATGGTTGCCGGTGAAATTACAGGCACACGAGACTTTTTATCTTTGTCTCAGGGTGGCGGGCGCAGTGCAATGCCACATAGGGCGCGTCCTAGATGGACGTAAACTATGTGAGAATGCACTGTTCATAGGCAGAGGTTACCGCTTAACATCAGGTGGGCCATCTGCTTGTTCCGTCATTCAAGTAGTATAAAAAAAAACATGAATGTTTTACCTTAATGTCTCTGGGTGGCGGGCACATTGTAATACCGCATTAGACGCGTCCTAGGTGGACTTGAGCTGTGGGGTAATACATTGCTATAGGCACATGGTAGGGTATCTGCTTATTCAGTACAAATGAAAAAATATAATTAACTAAAATATATAATGAGGCGTCTATAACTATCATGCCATTTTCCCTGATATACATGTTATTTGGAGGGGTCAATGAGGGGAAATAATAAAACCATAAGCGATTGAAATATATTGAAAAGAACCGTGGCCATAGGTGTATTACACTTATGTCATGGTGTTGATTTTAGCACTAAGAAAAGGTGCATTCAATGATATTCGAAATCTTATACCCGAGCCGGTAAAAACATTAAAATAATATCCTTTTTTACATAATAATATGACCTTCTCCTGAAAAAATAATGAAGTAATTTTAATGCTGGTATCTTGGCGTCCCGAAATTCTATAATCCTATGTAGGCATTTCACACACAAATGTGACCGCTCCCCTCACCCCTGACTTCCAAACTTCCGCGATAAACAATATGCCGGCGTCATTACAAGCGGGAGTTCGCGGTTGATTAAAAATATCAATCTAGCAGCTTTCGGTGCTCTTTGTGAGGGGTTTGTGCCGACAACTTTAGGATTTTAGAAATTATCAAGTGCCAAACTGTTGTTAATATTTCATTTTGACGGGACTTAGCCTTGTAATTCTTCGGTGTTATTTTAATGTAGTTGCTTGACTAATGGTCCTCCTGATCTGAACGCACTGATCTATTACGAGCAGACCGTAATTATTACAAGCTTCTATTTAACTTGCAATATTGCAACTGAATTTAATTTCAAAGCAGTTATCCTCAACCGATTGAGCTGAAATTTGGCATACCTGTCAAGTTCCGATGACAATACAATATGATGGTAACAGTGAGCTGATCTGATGATGGAGACACGGTGGACAACGGAATTCCTCGATGGATAACAGTAGACTGGCAGTGTTTAGGCTCATTTTGATCAGCACACGGTTCCAACCACTAACTTTTTTTTTGTAAATCTTATGATTCAATATAAGCATTGAAAAATATATGTTCACAAAAAACTTATTATACATAGATAGATCCAGCTAATGGATAGACACTGATCGATATGTTTTGTTGCAGTTCTAACAGAAGAACCTCGATTTTCGGAGCCGATACCCAACGTGACCGTGGCCTTGGGTCGCGATGCGAGTCTACCCTGTGTGGTGGAGCACCTCGGTACTTATAAGGTAAGACTTGCCTGAAACAGATACGAACTTGTGTATACCTCGTCGTCATCATTGGAACCCCGTCAAACACCCCCTAGTTAGTTACGCTATAGTTATTCCATGATGTTGCGGACAAAATAATAAATATGAAGCAATTATTTAACATAATATAAATATGAATAAGAGCATGTCGCTTTTATTAGATACAGTAATTAGTGCTATGGTTAATTTAATACGAGGTAAATGATACATGCTTTCATTTCATTACAGAACGTCGTTAGAGGTGATAATTAGTAAAACAGCTGGAATACATAATAGCTAATAGCCGCCGCGCCGGCGCTCTTACGAGTTCATGAATAACTTGATTGGTTAGCTGCAACTGGTTACGGCGGTAGACAGATTACGTATTTACTACAATAGAATCAACTTCCTTTAAAAGCATAAAATTAAAGGGATCCAAAAAATATATTTGGTGCCGTATTCTCAATGAACGCGTGCAAAGAGGACTTCATGAGACACATTGTTCTAGAACATGTACCTCATGGGCTACCCGCACTGCATTGTTTGAGAATATAACGTGTTAGTACTCATTGAATTGACATTACCGTATCTTGGTATCATATTATAAAAGTACGTGGTGTATCTCTCTATCCAGCCGGTAACACCCACTGCTGAGTAAAGAAACCTTCTTTATAACGCCTCTCCTGTCGGTCTTGTGCCTGCCGGATCCACCGCTCTCCTACTGCCTGCACTATATCGTCTGACCATCGGGCAGGTGGTCTGCCTCGAGGCCGCTGCACATATCTCGGCGTCCAATCGGTGACTGCTTTGGTCCATCGGTAATCCTCTCACCTTGCCAAGTGTCCCGCCCATCTCCATTTGAGCCTCGCAATCCGTACCTGGTGTATAGTCTTAATTTTTCAAAAATGTGTAATACTACTCTTATGTTTAAAAATATGTATCTTTTTCAAAACAAGCTTCGAAGTTAGCCACCCACACGCAAGCAGTCTACGGTACTACATTCCATAAAGGAGAACCGTTTTCCACCTTCCGTCTCCATCAAATGAGCCTAAACAAGTCGATATTATGTCCAGTCGATGTTATCACTAATGACGGATCGCGGAGGGATGGGTGGCCATAGGAACGCCTCCACGACAGGACATAACATAGATAGTTAGGCTTATGTGATTTGACGAGCAGAATTCCGATGACAATATCCAACATTAATATCCCGGACTCCACCTATTTCTACAGTAGTCTAGAGACAAATTCAACGAGTGAAAACACGATGGGGCTATCTTGTTAGTTGAGAAGTTCCTATGACCTTCCTCTAGCTCCATCATCAGACTCGGGACACCACCTAAATCAATAGAACTTGTCTGGAAAAATCAAACAAGCCCAAACTTGACCTCAATTATCAAAAACAATCAAATCGTTTGCTACAGGAGCGGATAAAGACATACATACATTGATACATACCTACATACAGCCGAAAACGTAATCCTCCTTCTGGGCAGTCGGGTAATAAAAGCTTTTAAAAGCGATTACTCGCTTAGAACTTGGTGTTGGTACGTAGAGCATACTAAATGTAAAAGCTTCTGCGATTTAGCTGATTAATGACCATGGAATCTTTTCTTTCTCTTGCTAGTTCTCAAAAAACATACCGAAGTAGTTTTTACTTGATTATATTTTTGAGGATTAGTTACATATTTACTTTACCAAAATGACTACTTTCCCAAATGCCTACTTTCACATTACTTTCCCATAATGACCCTTTCCAAAATAGAATGAAAAACAAAATATTGTGAAAAATTCAATATAGAACAATCTTCCCCTATTTTGTACTAGGTATTGTTTTATAAGAAGGGCTCAGTCGCAAAACGTCCACTTCTTGTAATGTACACTCGATTTTTTCGCATAACGTACACCGTGCGTTTTCTCAAAATGACCACTTCGCAAAATGTACACTGGATTTTTTCTCAAAATGTACACTAAATTTAGTAGCAAAATGTACACTGGACTTTTAATAAAATTAGTTTTTTTACTTTTCTTTCTCAGTTTTATACTTCTTTTCTTTTTATTACTTTTCTTTACTCTTTACTTTTTTGTTATTTTAAGTAGTTTGCCTTTATCCGGCCTTATCTCTGTCTGGTGTTGTATCCCCGTAGCTGTATGACGTAGCTAATGAATAGCCACGTTGGAGCAGCGGAGCTAAAATTACTGCATTAATTCCCTCGGAGATATTTATTATCGCTTACTAATTAGAAAAGGTACTCTGAAGATATTTCAAATATTTCTCATCTAAATATTTTAGGATATCATTTCAAGAAATCCCTTTGCATAAATCTGTCGTAATTACTCGGTTATTGTGGAGTATGAATAATATATTACTTGTGTTATGAGAACGTTTTCCTAGAAATGTTTCGTGTTTGTCTTTCATTTGGAAGGTATTATGGAGTTTCCAGACGTGCTAACAGTCAAATATATTTTCTATGGGACGATAGTTGTACTTATCAGAATCAGAATCAGAAATTTATTTATCGGTCATCTGAAAAAAATAGTTATATTATAAAATTGAAATTATTCTTTATTTGATGGATCAACCTGATGAATAGTTTTATACAAGTTTGTGCTCGCAAGGTCTACTGTTCGCAGAAGTGCTAGTCAAATACTGTATTTGATGGCTGGCACGGTTGTTAAACCACACCTTATTTTGCGACTGTCAACGCGTGTGGTAGACCCATACTAAGTCTATAAAAAAACCTTTTATATTATTGTCTTTATCGTATATAATTTTCCTTTTCATGGGATGAGTTCTTCGAATAAACCGTGGGAATTATTCAGGTTTTTGTTTACTTGAATATTATTTAAATTGATTGTTTCTTTGCTTGTTCTGTTTAATGTTTTCTTTACAGGATTGAACTGCTCTACTTATTGATTATAAAGGACAACAAATACACTCTCCATTTATTTAGTTTTACTTGATTTTGAATAGATTTAAATTTGAATAGGTTTAACTTGATTTTGATCTGATTCCGATCTATGTAAAAATATTTAAAGAGTTATTTTTACGATATTCTGGTTTATCAGTTGTGTTATTAAGGCGCGATAGGTTCTCAAATGTCTCTAGAATTTTAAAGTTTTTGATAAGAATTTTCATAGTTTTCTGTGAAGAAAAAAATATATGATATTCTTGAGCTTTTTATCTAGTGAAATCAATAATTAAATACAATATTTAAATTACTTCACTCGATAAAAAAAAATAAAAAAGATACCTCCTTTTTAAAATTTAAATGCTATTTTTCACTCACTTCTCTCACGTTTTAATTTTTGAAACATTTGGTTACATGTTATTTATTATTTGAGTTAGTGAATTCATCAACAAAATTAAACAAAACTTTGAACGACATTTTTATATAATTTTTTTATACATAAAAACACGGTATCAGAAGCCCAATTCTCGTAATAAAAAATAGTCAAATTAAAGTTCGGATCATGTTACGATCTAGTGTCGATGTCACAAACGTCAAAAATGGTATTCTGCTAACCTGACAATACAACGCGGAATGAGATTATATCGAAATGTGACTGTAACTTGAATGTTTCAAAGTTCTGAGAATTCTCTCTTTCACTCTTTACAATTATTATATAGCACTATCCTACTCTAATATATGGTCGCAAGAACCGAAAGTGGATTATATTGTTGTTATAAAGAGCAGAATACCAATTTCTCAGTCAATTTACAATACAATCTCGTTTCGGTCAACTTGCAGTGTGTTTATAAAATAAATAAGAGAATTGGGCTTCAGAGCGTGCGCTCGCCTTCTTCGCCTCATACAAAAATGTTCGTTGAACCTATAGCGCCTTAAATACTACCACGCCAAAGGTTTTTTTCTCTGAATATAAATAAATGAATTAATGAATCCAATTTATCGGGATTTGGTATTCTTAACTTTTAAATAATAAGATATGTAAAGTACTACCAATATAATTTAGATTGGAGTGATGCTTTTGAGGAACTAAATTTATAATCATCATAACAGCGCCACAATAGTGGCTACAAATCTTGCCTAGTTGTACCTGGTCGGACGGTACCTTGACAATAACACACATACCTATGAGTTTTAATATATTTCATACTGTTACACGGTGTTGTTGCGCTATAAGAAATGCGTAATTGCTTAGCGCCATCTCTTGATGAGTAGATGCAAAATGTGTCAGAGAGGGACGCAGTAACCTCTGCCTATAACAATACATTACCCCCTCATAGGTCACGTCCACCTAGGAAACGCCCTGTGCGACATTGCAGTGCGTCCGCCACCCTGAAACATAAAAATGAAAAGTAGGCCTGTAATTTTACCGGCACCCTACACTTTACTCGGAACACAGCAATGCGAGCACTACCGCTTTGCAGCAAGAAATAGGTATATAATAATACCTATCTATGGCAGAGTCATTTGTTTATTTCATTCTGAACCCCATCTCTTAGGAGGCTGTCTAGTCAAATAGGCTTCCCTTAAATGTATTTTAAGCAAAATCTACTCAGTTTATGACAACAAAAATATATGGATTAATATTCATTATATTTCCAAAGGCTTGATAAAGCCTAAAAAACGATTTCGAAAAAAAACGTGCACTTACCTCTACAACACTTGTACTATTATTTATTCTGTGACAATACGCATATTCATAAATATTTGTATGACCTATCTATTGATTGGTAATTTTACCAACGTACATTGATAAAATTAATAATAGTTACAAATAATATAGACGGCTTGTAGATTTATATTTACAATAACGCGGCAAATATTTGTTTGAATACTGTTTTTTGGGGTTTTCGTTCACTTTTGGTTGCGCGGGTGCTATTCTGTCACTTTTAACTTGCCTGAACTTTACTGCCTCTTAACAATATACTACTAAATTTGTGGAAAGCGTTGATACTCCTCAAAAAAGGTTTCACTTTCGTTTAACTGTTTAAAGCTCGGATCAATAGAATTAACCAACCGTGTCGATAAATATTTAATTATCTCCTGCTTAGGCACACGTCTCTCTGACGTGCTGATTTCCCTGGGGGGGTGAGGAGTGGGAGGATACAATTGCAGATGTGAGGGAATGTGACGGTGATTGATTCCGAATGGAGTTCAGCTTACTTGATACCTAAATAAGTAAGAGGTGTTTTTTGTATCGATTTTAAAATGAAGCCTTTATCCAGCTACCTGTGTAGAAATGACTTTAGGTAACAGTGCTTAAGTTTTTGATTGTTCTTAAACCCGTCGCAAAATGAGGGGTGTTATAAGTTTGATCGCTATGTGTGTGCGTGTGTCTGTCTGTCTGTGGTACCGTAGCTCTTAAACGGGTGAACCAATTTGAATGCATTTTTTTTTAATTTGCTATCAGGTTTTCTATTGATGGTTCTCAGACATGTTTTATCAAAATCGGTTCAACCGTTTCAATGCGATGGTGACAAATTAAACTGAAAACTATCACAGCTAAGTAGGCTTTACTATTTAATAATAATCAAACAACTTATAAAATGTACTCAGAGAAGAAAAGAGAAAAAAATCGTACAAATTTCATTGAAAATTACTTAGATAAAGACGTTAGTTGTGTAAAATAGGAAAGCCCCATCTTAGTCCGCATATTGTAACGGCAACTACGCACCCTTATAATGCGCGTGGCACGACTCACGTAGCCGCTTTTTATTATTTAAGCAAACCATTCACCACGTTTGTTAAAGACGCCTCTCGTCATGTTTAAAAAAATACTAGGTACTCTTGCTATCCAGCAATACGTGTTTGGTATAACTTTTGAAACTATTTACCATGATTATAGAGTTATACTCAAAATAATATTTAAACACAATTTCATAGTGCGACGAATAAGCACGAGTACTGGGACGAGTCACGTTGGCTCCAAATAATTCATAGAAACCACAAACCAAGAATAGCTACTTTAAAACTAGCTCCACCAAGTAAATTACATTTGGATCCCCATGAATAATAAAACTTTCATCCATAACACTAACAAAAGTAAGTCAAAGTAAATTCAAGAACCGGTTAAATTACCGAAACGCATAAACGTTACATAGTGCTGGAAGTGAATGTAATGTTTTGAAGAAATTTACTATATTTTATTAACCCGATGAGTGCCTTATGAGCGGCATGTGCTCATAAGAAAATATAAGCAAGGTTAAGATAGGGCCTGGTCCGTGGGGAAAGCCATGTTTTATAATAATTGGATAAAATTATCTAGGAAAAGTCAGGGCTGGAATACTAAGCGGGGATGATTTAGTGGATGACATAAATTTGTATCTTTCGTGTTGTAATTTTCATTGTTTAACAAATTTGAATATGTCTACATTTTATATCATACTAGCGGCCCGCTCGCGACTTCGTTCACGTGGTCCTGGTGACCGTACTGTAGTAAAACCTTGAAAAAAACGAAAAAATAACGAATACAACAAAGAAATAATTAGCGGGATTAGTCCAGCCGTTCAGGCGTGACGCTATGATCAAGGGAAATTGGGAATCATTTTTAGGGTTCCGTACCCAAAGGGTAAAATGGGACCCTATTTACTAAGGATCCGCTGTCCATCCGTCTGGGACCAGGCTGTATCTTATAAACCGTGATATTTAGACAGTTGAAATTTTTACAGATGATGTATTTATGTTGCCGTTATAACAACAAATACAAAAAAACAGAATAAAATAAATCATTAAGGTGGCCATACAAAAAAAAAACGTGTTTTTTTTGGCGTTTTTATAGATAAAGGTACGGAACCCTTCGTGCGCGCCTCTGACTCGCACTTGCTCGGTTTTTTGTTATTATTTTTTATTCAGAAGAAGATTAGGTACACTAAGCATTGATTTATAATTCGTTTTATTTATTTGCACGTAAACTTCAAAATTTTGTTTCAATCAATGTTTATAAAACGTGTCCAAGTCAATATAGATACAAAACTCACTGCAGGCTTAACAAAGCTTTTCCGTACTCTATATATACTGTAATGCACACACTTCCCACCCTTGCATCCAACATTCAGAATGATAGATAAACATACCTACTGCAAGGGGTGCAGGATAGAACAATTAGTTGCACAGTCTAGCGTGAGCCCAGTCCCTTTTCACCCTGCGCGAGACGCTACACAAAACCCTGGGCTTCTCAGGCAATTTTCGTTTGTATAAGACTTGTTACCAAGTTGTTATCTGTTATGATTTGCTGTAGGCTTATTTAGGAACAGGCTGATTACCCGCGTTTCGCTACGGTGTGAAGTTATTTGCTATGTAACTTCTTACTTCTAATAGTAGATAGAAGAGTAAAATTATACAGATATCTTTAAACGACGACAACTTCTTTACGATTTCCGAATTTACACCTGTGAAAGTTACATGAAAATCCGTTTATGTAGTTACGGAGATGTGCGCGAACAAAAAACAAACTGACAGCCATATAGACAGACCATGGACTTAAGTCCATGAGACAGACACACAAATATAGATATAACAATTCTAAAAATAGCTGATTTATATTCTATGACTCTTCTTTAGTCACCCTCTATTTTATGACTATCCTTCAGTGTACACTGTATAGACCATAGATTTAGTATATGTACTAGATCTACAATCAGAGATCGAAGATGGAACCAAAAAAAATATGTGCACGTGTTGGTGAAAGTCTATGTCTGAGTTCAAAATAGTGTTGTCCTCGACCAACACTTTTACATTGTCGATAGAATTCATCATCCGTCCGTGATGTGTATGGTAGATAAATACATCTTAATGCAGATTAAGTCTTTCATGAATAACACAGTTTGGCAGATTTGACGTCATAAAGAGAATAAGGTTCTTATTCCAATTTTGAATACAGTTAATAAATAAACCTTTATTATTTATAGACCCCTAAATATTACGGTTTTATTTATAGGTGGGATCTTAGTGTTTCCCTCTTAAATTTCAACTTAAAAAGTTTGCTGCATATACCTAGTGGAGTTCTTATTTGAGTCCATCCCACTCTTCTTATAACCGATAACCATTTTTCTCGTAGCAAAGGATTACTTGGAAATCTGAAAGCACAAAAACATTTTATATCGGCCGTGCTACGCCCATATAATTTTTCACTCTGTTAATTTATCTATAGACAATTTGTTACCCCAAAGTTTATTATTTTTCAAGTGTAAACCACGCTTTATGGATAACATTAAATTTAAATGTAACCCAAAAATGCCGTTCTAGCGGGACTCGAACCCGCACCCTCGCCTGTCATCGGCGATGCCTTAAACAATTTATCCATAGATCGAGCTATGACGCTGGAGACGAAATTTGTGGGCACTATCAACTCGGCTATAGCGCAAAGTTGATAGTGCTGTATCTACAGGTGTTTCATTGGAAACCTTCTGTTCAAAGTTCGAAAGTAAAGGCATCGCTGATCACAAGCGAGGGTGCAGGTTCGAGTCCCGCTGGAACGGAATTTTTGGGGTATATTTAAATTTAACTTGTTACCTATTATTTTATTAAGCAGAAATAAACAATATTTATTTATAAAAAATAAAAAATGGACAAAAATTTAATTTATAGGTAGGTATAGTACGCGTCATGTAAAAAGAACGCTGGTGGTCAAGCTTCAACAGGCGTTCCAGCGTTCTTTTTACATGACGCGTACTATAATTGTACATTAATTGTAGTAAACTAGGTAGGCACTCATTCAATGCATAGGTATACATCTCTTAAATAAGTATAAAAGTAAGTAATCTCTTCGTTTCGTTTCGTATGAGGTGGTGCTGGCCTCTGGTGTCGGAGTTTGTCAAGCCGCCCGAGGGCCTCTGACATGGCTTATCGACTGCTTGTAACGAACCATTTTTACTGGATTCATTAGTATCTCACAAACGCTCAAATAAAATTATTATATCTTGTTATCAAATAAATCGAGCGATACTTGAATAATGAGGTCGGAAACAATAGAGGGTTTGTTCTGTCGTTTTTTTCAGAGAAATGGGCTGTGAGAATGTTTATATACAAAAAATATAAACATCCGATTTTCAGAATACTTTGAAGGAACACACCAATTCCTATTTAGGAATCGTATGAATAAGATTCAAAATTGAATGAAATGTTTTATCTTGGTTGGCGACTTTAAATAGAAATGTAACAGCTGAAGGGGGATCAGTGCTGGATAATTCTGGGAGTAGTATCACGTTTGCGTGGTAACGCTGGGGTAAAATATTAAATTGTGTTAATTAATTACGAAATGATTTTAAAGTTCGTTTAAAAGCTAGAAATTTATACTTTTAAATATTAGGATTGATTCTGGGAAGTAGACCATAATAAGTGAAATTGAATATAATTTAGTGAAAGTTTAAATTTTTGTGAAATATAAAATTTATTTGAAAAGCCGTCCAAAATAAAAGAAATTAACTAGTTTCTTTTTGGAGATGTTTTTCAAGTGTTCTTAAATATTCAAAGTCAAAGTTATGTTTAGCTAGTGAAAAAGTGAACGGTCTTCGAAGAGAGATATTTGTTGGACTGTCGTAGTCAATAGATCCTCTCCTGTTTTAATGTTTTCAGGAATCCATTTTTTGCTGGACAGGAAACCTCTATCCGCCTGAAAAGGTTTTCTAGTGAGTCCGCTAGAAAGGCAAAATCTCATCCCTCCTTAAACCTTAATCCTGACCCCTAGGCTCCGTCTGTCGCTTTAGGTTACACAGCGACAGATATCCTATCCTTAGTAGTTCAATCTAGGTATTCTGACCTTGCACCTCGTCAGAAGACATACACATTTAACTGCACATTTAAAACAAAATGAGAACGGTTTTCTCAAAGTTTGAATCACACACACCCAATTTAGCCAGGTAATTAGGCACACTTATATAGGCATTGTATTAGTGCGTATGTAGACCAATCTTACAAATTGGCATTTTCTAAAATTTAACCGGTGATTTAATTTAGTTTACTATTATTCTTTCATAAAGGAACGGGCAAAATAATTATCAAACGTATTAAAATACTAGATAAAAGGAGAATCTTGTAATTGAATATTATCGTTCTCGGAAGGAAAATTTCATTTAAATATAGTCTAGAATTTTCACAAGCGATTATCCCTATCTGGATAATCCAACTAGGAATTCTATTTATCCTACAGAGAATATTTAGAATTATTTGTAAGTAGGGGTATGAATCAAGTAGGGATTTTCCTAGGCTTCAGGAAGCCTAGATAAATCCCAAAGTTAACCAAAGGTGAAGGATGTATGTGGTTGATTTTGCGTTATTGATTAAATGTAAAATTCCCTGGAATGTTTGAAAATGACTAACAAACTTACTCCGACAGAAATAGGTTCGCGATCCTCTAAAATCCCTTGTATTAAAGTAAAATGGAATTGATTTTAATTAGAATATCATTTGGATAAAACTCACGGACAATATTAGGTAATTACCTATGTCCAAGCGAGGGAGGATTGACCAAAAGCATTGGAAGAAATCCACCGAGGGCAGCGCGGACGGGGCTGTTCTCCAAAAGTCGCTTATCTCTGGATATGAACCTTATCAAATTTGGTTCATCCTTCAAATAATTAAAGAAATAACTTAAAAATTATATCTGAGAAGCAAATAATTTATACAAGTAATTTCCTTGTCATTTCCCTAATGGATCTTTTACAGATGCAAACCTGTCACGTAAAAGTATCTTGAAATAGCACAATACAAACATGTCTGTATTGAAGCCCTAGAGTCAAAATCAATAAACCTCAGAAATTGTAAAATCAGAATGTTCAAAATATTACTAGGAACTTTAATTGTAGCTTATTCTTTTACAAAGGAATAACAAACTATAATGGAAATAAATCTCTGGAGTAATCTTTTAATTAATTGTTCCGATGTGTACTGAAGTAAAATAAAATTTAAATAGGTATCTTTCCTATTAGAATTAGTAGCAACTATTACGAGAATATCGATAAAAAGGTAAAATATTTTATGTAGTTAGGATACGTTAAGGCTCGACAATATTAACAAATAAAGAACTCGAGTTATTACAAGACACAACGTAGGTATATATCTAGACGATCATATGGCCAATTTATAGTGTTTAAAGAAGTAGGTAAGATTAAAGTTATCGTAACTCCACAGAGTAAAGTAGGAAGTCGGTGAGTGCGCGCGGTATAATGGGTGGTTAGATTATTAGGTATAATAGAGAAGGTAGTGAGGGGGGGTGTTACAATTTGGTACCTACGCCAGGATTAATTTTGGTTATTAAGGATACTGCTAAGAAATAATTAATAATGTTACGATAACTTTCTTATTTTTAAAGCCAAGTCAAAACTTGGCAATTTGTTGTCTGTGGTATGGGATTTGTTATTGTCGGGTCTTATTCACGGTATAATTTAGTTTTTATTGTTGGTAGTTTCTTTCTAGTAGAGTTTTCGATATAAACAAAATATGTGGGTTATTAGGTCATTCTTTAACCCACCTACTTAGGAAACAAAGGATTATTGTTGCGAGAGTACTCCACTCAAATCGTGAGTGATTAGTTTCACTAAACAAAGCGTTGTTGTGTGATTGTTGTCGAGTGATCGTTACACTTGAGACGTGAGAACTTTCATTTCACTGAACAGGACTTTGTTGTTGATTTGCTATTGACGCGTGGGTATTTTATGTCATTAAGTGGGTAGTGTGAACTACTCACTTTTAAGTAGCAGCAATTGAGTGGGTTGACAGATTGGTAATATTTATAAGTTGTTCATAGAAGTTCTTTTGATTTGGGGGTAATATTTATCTTAGTAACTGGTGGTCCGCCCCGAACTGGGACTTCGTAGGCACGCGTGGTTTAAGTGGATTTGGTTAATCGTTATTTAGGAGAGGTGTGAACCTAAGTACTATCGAATTCGGAACACGGAACGGTCTGCTAGCGATGCGCGACTATGAATAAAAGTATTCGACTTATTCAACTAACAAAAATATTCAACTAGTGCGACTGAAGTCGGTAAACACTGAATGAATTCATTCTTCCAATGCAGTACCACTAATTTTTTTCGTTACCTAGCCGACTCGCGGTTTTCCGTTGCGAATCGGGTGCCTCCGCCTGTTCTTCCACTATTTATTTCGGTACTTAACCGACTCGCAGTTTTCCGTCGCGAATCGGCTGCCTTCGCCGGCTCAGTGCTAGGCCCTTCATGTTGCGTGAAAGAGACGTTACCTAGATACTATCAGCTGCGCTCGTTACACATGCATAACGGTCTGTCTGGACTCTGGAGTTGTGTTTTTGATTTGAACTAGGTACCTGCATACTATACGTGACTCGTGCAGTCGACCACATGGGCAAGCCTATATTCATTGAAATGTTCCTTGTTCCGTGTACACAGAGATCATTTTGAGGCGCCGCGGTTCGTCTTCGTACTATTATTACCTACTGAATTAAAATAGTATTCGTTTATTCGACTAACTTTTTAGTAAAGCACTATTTTTTAATTCAACTTAACAATTAAATAGTGGCTAGTTGTTCAACTGTTCAATTTAGTTAAAGTCGTGCATCACTACGGTCTGCCATACCGCTGGGCCTTTTAAAGTAATCAATTATTATCTAAAAAAGAACAGGGCATTATTGTGGATGCGTGTGAGAGAGACGGACTCCACATGTTAGAGTAGTACAGATTAGTTGAGTATTCTAATCTTCAGCTCGGAACGCAATGAGCGACGCGAAGTTGTTGATTCGTGCAATACTGGCTGTTATGAGACGTTGCCACTCTGTTTTATTCGTATTGCCAAACAAGCGAGAGACAGAGACGATGTGCGTAACAGAGCGTAGTGAAAGAATGAGAGAACACAGTGACTCCGTTTTGTTCGGAAATTAATTACAAATAAGTCAAAACGTTACGATAATTACATTCTAATCTTTCCAGTAGCGACATCTAGGTGAAACTATGCGAGGCTGGTACCTATAACTATGGTTCGATTTTTCGGTCCGGGCTGTTAACTAGCTAAAGGAGGGCGATGACGGCTTGACAGGATTTAACGCCAGAGGTCGACACCGTCTCATACGAAAGCTACGATTTGTTTGCGATATAGAAAAATGAACACCTATCGTTGAGTAACTGAACTAACACGGGATTTAACGATCTTTCATAGAGTCAAATTCGACAACGCGAGGCGCGTCTGTTGATGTGGCTTTGGGTGTTTTGAAATAATAATTACTTTGTCATTTATAAAGTTCACAGAAACCTAGGACAAAATTAACACTAAGACTAATGTCTTTTAGAATCTTTATACCGAGTAAATCGCGATTAACAAAAGTTTTGAGTAGGTTCTGTGTTGACATCTGGTGCCCAGAGGAGGAACTCGGTTGGTTTGCTTGTATAAGATTCATCTCACGCGTTCTACACGATTGAAATTTGAAAGCATTTCTTTGCGAAGGCCGGAAGATGTCACTAGCAGTATGGTTAGCCGTAATTAGTCCATACAGTTATCTTTGTTCTGTATATACAAGGTTAATTTTTGAGACACCGCGGTTCATTTTCGTATTATAATTGCCTACTACATCAAAGTAATATTAGTTTCTCAAATGATAATTTATTTGGAACTTCTGACAATTAATATTGGAAAGTAACGATTAATATGATGTCGCAGAGCAAATCTCAACATAGACAGAGACAACACACTCGTGAACTTTCATTTTTTGAACGCCGTGGTAAAGTCAGATCAAATTGACACAGAGTAAAAATTATTACCATTTAGCGGATCGAATTAGGGAGGCCGGTCTAAGAAGGTACGGATAGATTTGGCGTAATATATGGAACGTTGGATCCATTTTTCTGGCGCAATATATCTTAAGACTGATCGAACTAAGCTAGGATAGAAAGCACGGTTTGATTACGTGGGGCTGGTTATTCAACTATTTTTTTAGTATGGAACTGTTTCCTTTGTGGTTGGTTGTTCGACTGTCCAATTTAATTAAAGTCACGCGTTGCTAAAAGGAACAGTTGGCAACCATACCATCCAGCTCCAACCAATTCATCCGCAGTAACTCACAGATATTAGAAGCGAATGCGCGCTCGTTTGGGCTCTGACTAACTTGCGTAAAATTACGTAACATCATAAAGAAATGTATGAATTTAAACATTAGAACGTTATAGTGATATTACATATGTAAGAAAATATGTATGATTGAACAATACCAATAATAATTTGCTTAATGATTTTATCTGGGGGGGGTTCACATTATAGATTGAATTCGCAAAAGTCAGGATATTTTAATAAAAATCGTGGGTTACTTTGACAGACAGATAGGAATATGACGGGTGGCGACTTAGGTTACACAATTGCTAAGTCTAGTCTATAAAACTTGGAAGATTAATGGTTTCTTTTATAAACACGGGAGTTTAAAAATATTACGATTGTTTGACGGAAAATGGATTTTAAAATTTATTCTTAAAATAATTAAGTTTTAACAAACTAAATATAATAATTAAAAAAACATTGGAGAGCGATTGCTGATTTCAAAAGTATAAAACTTGGGGGGGCGTTAATATGATATAAAAAAAAAAAAACGGAAATAGATCTTCGATGACAGTGATAATAAAAAATGAATAATAATTATGATAGATAAATAATAATAAAAAAAAAAAAATATATAAAAATAAATTTAAAACTTTGTATTTATTTTATAACTTTAATTTAAACTTTGAATAACTTTGATTAATTTTAATTCGTTTTGAATAGATTTGATTATTTTTAATTTGACTTTGAATTAATTTAATTGACTTGATTACTTTTCACTAACCTTGTTTTAAGCATAATTTACTTATTTATTTATTTTATTTATCAAAGTTAAAACATGGTTAGAGAATAGGGAAGCTATATTATTTTAATTTCAGAAAAAAAAACCAGAATTGAAAAAAAAAAAAGGTTATAATTAAATAAACTTTAGGCAAGTTTATTTATTTATAAAAAAAAAAAAAAAAAAAAAGGGAGTGAAGTCTGTACGAAAAACGTAAAAGCTCAGAACGCTTTAAAAACAAAGAGACGGAAACAAATCGTAACCAATCAAACAAAAAAAAAATGAAGCCTATACGAAAGCGTAAAAGGCCAGAACGCCTTGGAAGTAAAGAGACGGAAACAAATCAAAATCAAGAAATCTTGGAGTCGGAAAGTTTTCAAAATTTGGAAGAAGAAATCAAATTCTACAATCAAGGAAAAACCAAAAAGTGGAAAATCCACGGAGGCCTTTTTAAGAACATAGAAACAGATCATGATGACCTTAGCTACTAAAGTGGATGCCTTAAGCGAAGAAGTCATCAAAACATATAAAACTCAAGCGTCTAACGGATTGGAAGCGGAATCGGTGGCAGAAAGTGGAGAGGAACACTGTAAAATAACCAATACGGAAACAACAGAACAAAATTTAAAAATATTAAAATAAGAGATTTTGTTAAATTAATAAATAAAAATAAAAATAAAAATAAAAAATTGTAACTGGAGGCTTGGGGGAGAGTTTACTTATAGATATAAAGTTCTGGTTGACCCTAGTTTTGAATTCAGAAAACAATTTGACCTGTAAAAGAAAACAGGATTATAAAAATATAAAGTAAAATTAATGTGGATCAATTGGGATTAGTATCCATAGGTAAAGGGGTGTGTCGGCGACTTTCCTCTTTTCAATCAAAATATTTTTTATATTTTGAGATGTACAACGATTACGATCTTTAAACAGGAATTAAGAAGTCATTCTGATTTATATATAAAAATAATTTAAAAAAATTATAAAGTGAAACAAAATAATGTGTAATAAATACTATAACACAAACCACCATGAGTGGTAGAATAATAATTGTACAATATACAAACTGACAAATAATAAAATATTATTAAAAATATTTGGTTGACAACTTTTACGGATGAATTGTTCTCTATTAAATTCATTAACATACTAGAATTTGGATTTGAAAAGGGAAGGGTATTTAATTCAGAATTATAAAAATTTCTTTTTGGAGACTTAGTTTCAATTTACAAAAGAAACCTTAGGTTCATAGAGAAGAAATGAAAGTGAGAAAGGAGAAATGAAACAGAGGGAAAATTTGAGTAATGGAGTGAATAAAAAACAAAAAAATAATTTTGTATGAAAGAGTATGGAATGAATAACATATAATGAGAGATATTAAGGGTGATTGTGTGAATGTTTTAAAATCAGAATGAGGGCTCTGGGAAACTAAGGATCTGTAGAATGAAACACTTTACTAGGGTTGTATTCAACAGACATCACATTTCACAAAGGACGGTTGACTAAAGAGGGGTTTGGTGTTAGGTTAAAGTCAATAGACTATGATTCCCCGTCACAGAGTGCTTTAGTTAGCAGTTCTAATTATACGTGCGGCAAAATCGGTTTTTTTGCCCGGATTAAGCACACGGACAACTCCAATGGTTAAATAAATGCATCGAATTATTGAGGTTGGTTTAGACATGTTGTACGTGCTTGTCTGAGGATTGAAGACATTGGGAGGAGTAGATTGTAGTTGGCAAAGGAGCGCTCTCCAGGGAAACGTAATGTTGGTTGTTCCTAGGACTGTGCCGGCCTTAGTTCTACTAGGGATGAGATGGATCCACAACCCATTTTCCTTCGTGCAGTCTTTTCCAAGCTGGGATAATGAATCAGATAAACTAGCGACAACATGTAGTTGATGTCAATATTGGTATGAAGATGTACGTTATTGATTATTGGTCTAAATTACACTAATCAGCTAGGTACTCACGCACACAGGTGAAACACACATATCGATACTGTTTGAATTTGACCTTAGTAAATTGTAAAGAATTTTATTTTGCAATGGAGAACAAGACTTCTGAGAGTTGTTGTAGCCAAGTGGCTTAAGAATAAAATAAAAATAAAAGAATATATAATAATAAATATACAAATATATATATCGTAAGAATAAAAAAAAAAAAAAAAAAAAAATACATTCAGAATATAAAGGAAACTGATTCCAAAATAAAAAAAAACACTGTCGAAAAGGGGTTTTGTAAATAAAAACCAAAAGGAGAAGATAAATTGATTCTGAAATTAATATACATATTTGTGAAGAGATGAGAAAGGATTTAGAGATTCTTGCCTTTTCTTCACTCGTGGTTAGAATTAACTAGTAAGTTTAGTACATACTTTGGCCAAGCAAAGCAGTGCCTATAATTAATTCATACTGATACGGGTGAATAATTATTCTTCAAAAGTCCCTGTCTGAATTTACTCAGTTTTAAGGTATGAAGAACCATGCCTAAAATTTATCTATGCTAATACCGGTAGATAAATTTTCTTCAGAGATTCCTGAGCTATGTGATAGCAAATATCTTACAAATTTATAGTATATGGAATTGATTTCAGAATTAATCAACATAAATAAATAAAGGTTGGGGTGTAAATAATATTCTAGTTGAATTGTTGAATTAACAGAGGCAGAATGACTGAATGAAAGTGTGGAAACCAGATGATTTGAAAAAAATATTTTGGGGTTGGGAATTAAATTAATAATGAAATAAAAAGCTTATGTTGATTCAACATGGATCTAGATGAGGATTAATTTTAATAAAGAATAGGGTAATAATAAAAAAAAAAAAATTTTTGGAAGATATGGTATACAAATATCATAATTATGATTGTACTAAACAATATTTGTGAGATTAATAGGCGAGGAAAATTTTCTCCGGACACAAAGTTGAGTGTCTGCGTAAATTTTGAGGGGCGACTGTAACGAACCATTTTTACTGGATTCATTAGTATCTCACAAACGCTCAAATAAAATTATTATATCTTGTTATCAAATAAATCGAGCGATACTTGAATAATGAGGTCGGAAACAATAGAGGGTTTGTTCTGTCGTTTTTTTCAGAGAAATGGGCTGTGAGAATGTTTATATACAAAAAATATAAACATCCGATTTTCAGAATACTTTGAAGGAACACACCAATTCCTATTTAGGAATCGTATGAATAAGATTCAAAATTGAATGAAATGTTTTATCTTGGTTGGCGACTTTAAATAGAAATGTAACAGCTGAAGGGGGATCAGTGCTGGATAATTCTGGGAGTAGTATCACGTTTGCGTGGTAACGCTGGGGTAAAATATTAAATTGTGTTAATTAATTACGAAATGATTTTAAAGTTCGTTTAAAAGCTAGAAATTTATACTTTTAAATATTAGGATTGATTCTGGGAAGTAGACCATAATAAGTGAAATTGAATATAATTTAGTGAAAGTTTAAATTTTTGTGAAATATAAAATTTATTTGAAAAGCCGTCCAAAATAAAAGAAATTAACTAGTTTCTTTTTGGAGATGTTTTTCAAGTGTTCTTAAATATTCAAAGTCAAAGTTATGTTTAGCTAGTGAAAAAGTGAACGGTCTTCGAAGAGAGATATTTGTTGGACTGTCGTAGTCAATAGATCCTCTCCTGTTTTAATGTTTTCAGGAATCCATTTTTTGCTGGACAGGAAACCTCTATCCGCCTGAAAAGGTTTTCTAGTGAGTCCGCTAGAAAGGCAAAATCTCATCCCTCCTTAAACCTTAATCCTGACCCCTAGGCTCCGTCTGTCGCTTTAGGTTACACAGCGACAGATATCCTATCCTTAGTAGTTCAATCTAGGTATTCTGACCTTGCACCTCGTCAGAAGACATACACATTTAACTGCACATTTAAAACAAAATGAGAACGGTTTTCTCAAAGTTTGAATCACACACACCCAATTTAGCCAGGTAATTAGGCACACTTATATAGGCATTGTATTAGTGCGTATGTAGACCAATCTTACAAATTGGCATTTTCTAAAATTTAACCGGTGATTTAATTTAGTTTACTATTATTCTTTCATAAAGGAACGGGCAAAATAATTATCAAACGTATTAAAATACTAGATAAAAGGAGAATCTTGTAATTGAATATTATCGTTCTCGGAAGGAAAATTTCATTTAAATATAGTCTAGAATTTTCACAAGCGATTATCCCTATCTGGATAATCCAACTAGGAATTCTATTTATCCTACAGAGAATATTTAGAATTATTTGTAAGTAGGGGTATGAATCAAGTAGGGATTTTCCTAGGCTTCAGGAAGCCTAGATAAATCCCAAAGTTAACCAAAGGTGAAGGATGTATGTGGTTGATTTTGCGTTATTGATTAAATGTAAAATTCCCTGGAATGTTTGAAAATGACTAACAAACTTACTCCGACAGAAATAGGTTCGCGATCCTCTAAAATCCCTTGTATTAAAGTAAAATGGAATTGATTTTAATTAGAATATCATTTGGATAAAACTCACGGACAATATTAGGTAATTACCTATGTCCAAGCGAGGGAGGATTGACCAAAAGCATTGGAAGAAATCCACCGAGGGCAGCGCGGACGGGGCTGTTCTCCAAAAGTCGCTTATCTCTGGATATGAACCTTATCAAATTTGGTTCATCCTTCAAATAATTAAAGAAATAACTTAAAAATTATATCTGAGAAGCAAATAATTTATACAAGTAATTTCCTTGTCATTTCCCTAATGGATCTTTTACAGATGCAAACCTGTCACGTAAAAGTATCTTGAAATAGCACAATACAAACATGTCTGTATTGAAGCCCTAGAGTCAAAATCAATAAACCTCAGAAATTGTAAAATCAGAATGTTCAAAATATTACTAGGAACTTTAATTGTAGCTTATTCTTTTACAAAGGAATAACAAACTATAATGGAAATAAATCTCTGGAGTAATCTTTTAATTAATTGTTCCGATGTGTACTGAAGTAAAATAAAATTTAAATAGGTATCTTTCCTATTAGAATTAGTAGCAACTATTACGAGAATATCGATAAAAAGGTAAAATATTTTATGTAGTTAGGATACGTTAAGGCTCGACAATATTAACAAATAAAGAACTCGAGTTATTACAAGACACAACGTAGGTATATATCTAGACGATCATATGGCCAATTTATAGTGTTTAAAGAAGTAGGTAAGATTAAAGTTATCGTAACTCCACAGAGTAAAGTAGGAAGTCGGTGAGTGCGCGCGGTATAATGGGTGGTTAGATTATTAGGTATAATAGAGAAGGTAGTGAGGGGGGGTGTTACATGCTATTAATCAATAACAGCTGGGACCGACAGCTTAACGTGCCCTCCGAAGCACAGAGCGATGGAAATCCGCACATAACTTAGAAAAAGTCATTGGTGGCGGAGCCTAGGATCGAACCCGGTATCGTTGGATTCTGAGTTGCACTATTGAACCGTTAGGCTACCATCGCAGTAATCTCCTAAAAAGAACGCTGGAACGCCTGAAGAAGCTTGACCGCCAGCGTTCTTTTTACATGATGCGCATTATACAACGATATAGACTGCAACAGGACTATCGATATTTCTGACGTCATCACTTGGTCAAGCCCTATCGTAATCAAACATTTTTATATTTTACATAAAATATTGTTTATTTCTAGGTGCAGCAACGAAATATTATTAAAAAATATGAGGGAAAGTCCTAATCTACGAATGAAACTGGTTTTTAGGCCATTTACTAAAGCAGAATTGATAAAATAAGCAATGCAATCGAACTACCAATAATCTCTTATTTACCTGTGAAACGTGTATTTTCCCGGATAATTACGTCTTGTATCTTCACAGTCACAAACTGAACACGACACCATTGTCATACAAAGTAATATTTGTTATTTAATAGTAAGATTACTAAAATAATTACAAAATTAGTTAAACTGCACAAGAGACCGTCCGGTATGCGCATGTACTCAAGCAAAATATGTCACATTCAATACATTGTTGCTGTCACTTTTCTTCTTGCACGGGGTACATTTAAAAATGACTTCTCTCTCCCACGCTTCGTTTGTCTATTTAGCGTAGCGAAAAAATTCTACGTCTATGGTATAGACACACCAGGGGGCTAATTGTCTAAAGAACTGGGAATCGCTTTCGATTACGATTTTACAATACATTGCGCAGTATGTTTTGAAAATGACTGCTCTTGAAAAGATGCTAAAATATGCTGCGGAATGTATTGTGAAATTGTAATTGAAAGCGACTTTCTGTTCGTTTGACAAAACGAGGGCAGGTTCTATTGTTTTATTATTTAGGAACTAGTCACTACTGTGACGGTGCTACCATTATTTTCAAAGCTTCCCTCTATACTAAGTTAGGGGTAACACCGTTGGAACAATATTATGAACATTATTAGCATCGTCACTCACCCTCGACAGAGCCACATAGTGCTGTCCGTGGCTGAAGCAGCTCGTGGTGAGGTCTACACAACCGGTGCGTAACATCCGGTCTTGCGCCTTGTTGACCGTCGTCGCAAAGCATAGACTCACCGGAAACTGCACTTGTTTCAAGTGGAATATGAAATTATTGTTTTCTTTTATACATCTTAAAATGACTGATCAAGCAGATGACCCACCTGATGTTAAGCGGGACCCTCTGAACAGTGCATTATCACATAGGTCACGTCTACCTAGGACGCACCCTATGTGGCATTGCACCGCGCCCGCCACCCTGAGACATAAATATGAAAAGTCTCATATACCTGTAATTTCACCGGCAACCATACCTTTCAAACCGGAACACAGCAATGCAAGCACTACTGCTTTGCGGCAGACATAGTTATGGTGGTAGTTTTTCCCCGGACGAACTCTTTCACAAAAAAACTATTACTACTACCTGAGTATACCTAAGTGGTATTTGGGGAAAAAAAACTTGTTCCCCAGCACCAGCTGTTTTTTTAACAACAACTTTTTACCAACAAGTTTTTTTTAACAAAATATCATTAATGTGGAAATTTTAACTGGATGTAGTCATCCAGTTAAAATTTCCACTTTAATATCATTTTATTGCTATCAGACTACCCTTTAGCAGAGTTCCGTTGCATAATTTAGGCATGCATTAATTATTTACCAGTGAGATTTCCGTCACCGTGTTATTCAACTGTGCATTCAGTCCGCTTGTGTCTAGTGCTTCCTCCGAGCTCAAACAGACGATCTTTGCAAAATATACCAGCAAGTATAAATTGATACCACCCACATCGTCAGCGACTCAGTCAGATCTATCTTGCAAGCACACTAACCTAACTACTAAGGGACAAGGCAGAATAACGAGCGGGTGACCGCAATGAATGCGTTCAGGTGTAGGTAGCTCTAGCTGGTAATGGATGTTCCGTGGTGTATATTGATGACATAATTGTTGATAGCACGGACATGTTCAATCGATTGAAATACATGTTCTAATAATACTCGTATAACCCTATAATTAATGCAGGTTCAACTGTAAAAGTTGATCATAATCGACCGATTACTTGTGATAATAGCTTCAACCAAAGTTACTTTGGTCGAAGGATAAAATAAAATTATTTTTTGATATTTTTAAATTATCTTCCGGCTATCGAGAGGTGACCTCTCTTTCGCATCGTCCAGTTTGTGTTATATATAGACATAAAAGGGTGCAGGAAGTCGGTGGATAGAGTTGGCTAAAGACAGTTCGTCGTGGCATTTTATGGACGACGCCTATGTCCAGCAGTGGACTTCTGTGAACAGATGATATTTTCAAATTTATATATCTTAGTAATTATTTGGATATTTGGACGTTTGTTTGATCGTTAGACAATTAAAATAAATACACTGCGATGTAATGGCTGAACCAATTTCTATGAAATTTGTGAGACACCTAGATTATATGTTGTGTTGGCAAAACAAATATTTTTGTATTTGTATTATGACCTGGTTTAATACAATGGCTACTTTTACTTCGTAGCAATCAAGCAAAGTCCCGGATACTAGTATCTCAAACAACTCATCTGCACTCATTATTGATTCATGTAATAGTACTTGATTTTTCATTACAATTAAAATTAATCATACGGAATATGCCATGGTTAAAATGAATCATACGGAATATGCCATGGTTAGCATATTCCGTATGATTCATTTTAACCATGGCATATTCCGTATGATTCATTTTAACCATGGCATATTCCGTATGATTAATTTTAATTGTAATGAAAAATCAAGTACTATTTATTGGTTCGTATCTACAGAAATAATGATTAAAATTGATTGCTTCGAAGTTGCAGAGATTTTCTCACTCCGATTAAGTACAACTCAAAATAATCCTGAATGTTCCTGAATCTCCAGAGTTTATTACGTAATCATCCTTCCTAGGTAGTAAAATAGGAGCGAGTAACGGCTAACGAGAATTTCATTTAGCTCAGCTTCCGAGGAAACGGTCAATCTTTAGAATCCAATCCTTTAACACAAACTGTACCTACCTATCTCGACAGTAAAATATAAGGAGTGTCATAACTTGCTGTAATTAACTCGAAGAGAGAGCATCGTCTGCATTGTAACAATTAACTTATTCATGAATGTGCTGGAGCCCTAATTATTTATTTTATTTTACGATCCCTATTATCCTGTAACACCCGCCTCGTAAATACTTCAGCGGTGAACGAGGGTAGCTTTGAATTTTCAAGTAATTTTGAAGTGGTAACGTTGGTTTTGAATTTTCCTCCGGATGCGTCTTCATCAATTTCGCCAGTTTACATCGTTTAGGCAAAAGTTTGTAAAGTCTTCTCATTTAAACTTTATGGATTGTAGAAATACTGAAGGTCAAAACGGAAGTTATTATCTGAAATAACTTGAGGCAATCGTTTTGTTACGCACTGGATAAGGACGAAATATAAATGTGCAAGCAAATTCAGGCATATGACCTATGTACGTACACTGTTTGCTGAAAAAAAGGAAACCATAATTGCTATGTTGTGTACTATTTTTCCATCAGAGTTTATTGGAGTTTACTCCATAAGAAACGATTTTCATATATGCCCCACAGCACGCAAGATGAGGTATCAAATCGTAAAATCGAGCGTTAACAAAAAGTGAGGTCGTTATGATTTCCCTCTGCGCAACTTTTTCGCGCATCTTATACTGGACTGGACTGAAGTAAAATCCAGTCACGCATCAGAGCTGACACACACCTTTTTTACAAGTTTTTATTTAATTTCACCTGTTCTGATGTAATCAAATCTTACAAGTTAAATTTGACCCACTTCACGAATTTGGCATATCTATCAAGTTTCAACAAAAATATTACAGTGACAGCGGGCTGATCTGATGATAGACACGGAAGGTGGACCTGGATGGATAATAGTGGATTGGGATACTTTTTAACAAGAAACTCGTTTTAAGATATGTTTGTGCTTTCGATGCTCTTCTTAAACTAAACAGCAAATCCCGCTGTGTTTCACCCTAAACGCAAAACAAATAAACTCTTAAAATCGTATTAGATTGAGTTCGTTGGTATGTTTCGTAAAGATCAAGAGCGTCGTTGAAAAACGATTTAATAGATGGAAGCAAATAAAAATGGCGATATGAGAGCTCGATGCCGCGCGGGGTCGCTTGCGGGACCGTAATCAAATATACCTTAACTGGTTCGATCCCGTTTTATAACCTGCGTGGATTATGCTGGTTTCTTAAGTGATTTTTTGTATATACAGTGTGTTCCAAGTAAATTTTATTAAACAAGAAAAAAATTAAAAACCCCTAACTCAATGAAATGCCTTAACCGATTTAGATAAAACATCTCTATGGAATCATCGAAAGAATAACTGCACCAAAAAAAAACACATTCAATTCGTTTCACCAGTTTAAGAGTTTTGGTGACACAGACAGACACACAGAGAGATAGATAGACAGACAGACACACACACATAAACTTATAACCCTTTTTTGCGTCAGGGGTTAAAATAATCAAGTTGCATACTTTGAGACATTAAACTGAAAACGGGGTGTAAGTATAAGGATGAAATTGTAATGCATTCCAGTGAACCAAGTAAAGATAATGGTAGGTATAGAAGGGCTTATAACAATAACCTATTCCAAGTTATTGAATGATTCCAATTTTGTTATTATTTTATAATTAGAAGTTCCTGTTATCTCATATAGATTCTCTCGTTACGCACCCATACGAACTTGTATGCCCCTCTCCTTAGCAGCCGACCTGACCGCCGAGTGAAGTGCTACTATACTATACTACCTCTTAACTATAATATTCTACTACTGTCGAGAATTCCTTAGAACATTCTCGAACTATTCATAGACAGCTCAGGCATGTAATATATGCATCACTGTCTCATCACGCAATGCGTCTACTTGACAACAGGTGGCACTAGCAATTCTTCATAACCTATAAATCCTCCACTCTTCAACAGATGGCTCTGAATGCGTTTATGACAATTTGCTGTCGCAATCGATGTAATTCTTGGAGTTCTAAATCATATCTTAGGAGTTAATGATAGAAGTTATTCATAAATAATGGGCGGTAGGTAACGAGTTAACGACAGACCATGAAGGAGATGGGTGATGAAATAGACAAAGCTGGCAAACAATAGCATAGAAAGAAAAAAAAACGGCCAAGTGCGGGTCGGACTCGCCCATGAAGGGTTCCGTAGCAGCAAGTAACATAATATAAAAGTTCTTGGATGAAATGAAAATGAAATGAAATGAAATCAGTTTATTTGCTAGAACATGGTAGGATACATGAAAGGCCTTATGTTATAGTGAGGAGCAGCACATGTTCTTGCTTGGATGGTTAACGATTTATGTCGTATTCAAAAAAACTACTTACTAGATCTTGTTCAAACCAATTTTCGGTGGAAGTTTACATGGTTATTTACATCATATATTTTTTTAGTTTTATCATTCTCTTATTTTAGAAGTTACAGGGGGGGGGGGGACACATTTTACCACTTTGGAAGTGTCTCTCGCGCAAACTATTCAGTTTAGAAAAAAAATATATTAGAAAACTTAATATCATTTTTGAAAACCTATCCATAGATACCAACCCAAACGTATGGGTTTGATGAAAAAAAAAATTGAGTTTCAGTTCTAAGTATCGGGAAACCAAGCAATTTATTGTTTTTTTTCTATTTTTGTGTGAAATTCTTAATGTGGTTCACAGAATACATCTACTTACCAAGTTTCAATAACATAGCTCTTATAGTTTCGGAAAAAAGGTGGCTGTGACATACGGACGGACAGACAGGCAGACAGACAGACATACATGACGAATCCATAAGGGTTCCATTTTTTGCCATTTAGCTACGGAACCCAAAAAAGAGTAGAATGAAATTTGAACTTAAAAAAAAACTTTTAACTGTGATATTTGATCAAGAATCGCGTCTGAACGCGCATTTTATCTTTTTGGGCGTAGTTTTTGTACACCCTGTAAATACATACCATTATTTCCGGTTATTTTCCTCTAAGAAATACAGCAGCTATCTCACATAACCTTTTACGAACGGAGTCAACGAACCTTTGAACGTTTTCGTAATGAAAACCATTTCCAGTGTCAAATAAAGTGAGCATCTTACACGAAATCTTTCCCGTGGTCCTTGTGATGGCTCTTAAACTGCGGTCAAAGGAGCATGGGTGCCAAAGATAACAAGCACAAACACGTCACCGCACCGAAGCAAACACTTATCTTTCCAAGCAAATATTTGTTTTGAGGGGAAATCTACTATGAAACGTTTTGAGGCAAATCTATCCCGCGTAGACATGGGAAGATTGTGTGTAGCATTTTCGATTCCTAGCTATCGTACAACTTCACATTTTTTTCGCTTGTTTTCCTTGGGACGCTGTTGTAGCATTTACATTTATTCATTGCTAAATTATTGTATGTCATTTTGTTAAAATTACTCAATTTGCCATTAGAAAAGTATCAAGGTTACAGTATACATCAATACGGGCCGAAGACAAACCAAGTAAAGATATTTACCAATCCAACGCGTAGCAACATTTAAATAGTATTACAAGCAAACTTCTTGATAATGATTCGATCGCGAACAAGTAAACACCGTATCGAATTCACAAAACAACAACACAATATTAAATCCGAACGCGAAGCACACACAGGATTTCTTGTGACAAAGTTGAGGTAACACGGATGAAGGGGCGCTTGGCATTGCCGTTAAGTATGTGGTGGCAAATAAAAAGGGGGAAAGAGGATTAGGCGGCTTACGACGACGCGAGTGGCAAGTTCTTAGAGTTATGCCCCTCTGCTTGTTTGTTCTGTGCCATTTCCGAAGTGATTAAGTGACGGATTAAAGGTGATAAAGTTTCTCGTGGGAAAATTCGGCGCAAACATAATGTTAGATTTATTTCAAACATCAAAATTGTTTCAGAGAACTTTTGCAGCAGGAACAAAACTTTTTTTTGAGTTGCACATATAAGTGAATATATTTGAAGCAAAATTTACAGCAAATGCAAATAAAATACGAGCGATTACTTTTGGCTTTTTACTCTCTAAAATTCTAAAAGTATCAACATAAAAAGGCAAACTTGAAATTAACGTATAATTCAATGACGCAATTTTCCAACAAAATGACTCGACAATTTCAATATTTAGCATAAACACAGTGAAGCTGGAGTAATGAAATTACGACGAGGCGAGGAGCGAGCCGAGCCGTGTATGATGCCTCGCAATGTTGGAAACCAAAAATAAAAGTACGTATGTGCAAGCCCACTTGAGCTTACTGACCAACATACCAAGGTACTTTTTTTTTAAATATTGTTATATATATATATCATCTCATATAATATTTTTATTTTATCCGTAGGTATGACGTTGAGGGTGGTTGAAGTAAACTTCTAAGTAGTATAGGGAAATTTTAGTCTGCAACCAAAATTCAAACTACAAACACCAGTAGGCAGCAGCTCATGAAAGCAGATCAATTGTTTTTTATCCACTGAAACTACATGGATTTTAAATCGTCTTATTCCAACGCGACCTAACCTAGAAGAATCAGGTCAACGAACACGGCTTGACTGTTTTATGATACCTACTTCTTACCTGTATTGATTTGGATTAGAAATCTGAGCATAGCTAGCAATTCTTAATAATTCCAATGGCGATAATGATAAATTTCTTTATAATGAAAATTTCGCTTAGATTAATGTCAGAGTTCTCATCCATTCTCATGTGAAAACTGATCAACTCCTTGAAACGAGGATTGCCAACTCAATCCATTTAGTTATAGCAGTGTTCTACAACGTGCGATAAATCATTAAGTTGTAGAACCTAATAGAGAGTAGGAGAGTGGAGTCGCAGCCTGCGCCGCTTTATTACGAGCTGGCGGCGTAGTGCGGCTCCAGTTACATCTTTAACGACTTCGACATCGGTTTCGGCTCTACGTTCGGCCGTTACCGTGTCCGGAAGTTTAAGCCCCTCAATACATATGAGTTCGGAATAGCTGTTTTCTTAGTTGCATCAGTTCTGAAATATTTTAAAACTGTATGCTGAATATCTGATATTATGACTGCAGGTATTAAATTCATAATTAGATTAAAACACACGTCCTTGTAAGTTGACCTCGTTGCCGTGCAGGGAAAAAAAGCGGCCAAGTGCGAGTCGGACTCGCCCATGAAGGGTTCCGTAGCAGCAAGTAACATAATATAAAAGTTCTAGGATGGTTTACGAATTATAACGTATTCAAAAAAAACAACTTACTTACTAGATCTCGTACAAACCAATTTTCGTTGGAAGTTTACATGGTAATGTACATCATATTTTTTTTTTAAGTTTTATCATTCTCTTATTTTAGAAGTTACGGGGCGGGGGGCCCGGCCGACACATTTTACCACTTTGGAAGTGTCTCTCGCGCAAACTATTCAGTTTAAAAAAAAGGGGTTAGATGAGTAAAAGACGTTAAAGTATGGAGAACCCCAGAAATTTAATGTTATTTACTATTTTTGTGTGAAAATCTTAATGCGGTTTACAGAATACATCTACTTACCAAGTTTTAACAGCAAAGCTGTTATAGTTTCGGAAAAAAGTGACTGTGACATACACCGACAGACAGACAGACAGACAGGCAAAAAGACAGATAGACATGACAAAGTTACGGAACCCTAAAAATGGATAGAAAATACTGGTGATTGAGGGAGGAGGCTTATGCCCAGTAGAACCTACCGATAATGTAGATGATAATTGGCACCTTTTTAGTGAAAGTTCTAACGTTGTTGGAATAAGCCCTGCAGCGATAACATTCGGGTTCAACTTCGGCTCAAAACTGACCTTCACTCCAACTCTATCCGGTGGTCCTACCGGAACCACGGCAGATAAGTTATGACGGCGCTTAATCAGAAATTCGCCATTGCTGTTAATAGGCTCTGAGAGAGGTTAGAGGTCGAAAATCAGTGATTTATACACCCTTAATCGGAGTTTATGTAACTTGTGCAACGTTTAGAATGTATCATTTTGTTAATTATGGAACTTTTGGAATATTATTTCTCTAGTCAAGCTAATCTATATAAAAATCAACCCCTATTTTTCCTGGTCACGCTAAAACTCGAGAATGGCCAGACCGATTTGGCTAATTTTGGTTTTGAAATATTTGTGGAAGTTCAGGGAAGGTGAAAGGTGAATCCTATCATATGCTGACCACCCAGACTCCTCAGCGGTGTAGCCCTAATCATATGAGGCTAAGTTTCATAATATAGATCACGTATTTACTTTTACGTCGACTTTAGTGTTCTGTTCTCCAACGTGCCACAAGTGCCAAGCAGAGGTACCGTAGGTGGCTTTAGATTAGGTTTTGATTAAGTGGTTGTGATCGCAATTAGATCCAGCGATGGTCAGTTATAATGATCTCGTAATCCGACACGCAAACGATTCCTCTGTACTGGTGACTCGTTCCACTATAATGATAGTGTAATGTATGTGTCTGTAGAAACGCGTGCTTTGTTCAATTCAGAAAGATTTCCCGCAATTTAAGTTGGCTTTTCCGGCAGCTCACTCTCGAGAGGTTAATTTGAATATAGTACATACCATAGAAAAATCCGCTTAGAGATGTCGTTGTTCAGTTTCTTGCGTCCAAGAATACCACACGCCAACATCACTTCACGAGAATACATATATATAATGATATATATCGTGTAATTCCCACCTTGTCACTACACGTGATTAAACGGGGACGAGAGTGTGTTTGTTTGTGTGTGTGTTTGTGCTAAGCAGTTTGCTGTCATGCGACACAGTTATAATTGCTAACAAGCAGTATTATAGTTTCCTCCCATGAAGCTAATTAGAGAGGCCCATATTTATAATATGGACTGTAATTCATTCTGTCAATAAATATATAATAGTCAGATCCTAGGTAAACAGTTAATGATCAACAAAAATTACACAATAAAGATTAGGTATAAAACGTGCAACAGTGTATTAACAGATAAAGTGTTTATGCAGCGTAGGCCACGGCTTCGTGGTGAGGTCTCTCGCAGTGCTGGCTCCTTCTAAAGACATTTATCAAAGGTGTAAATACTTTTACGTATTCATGTTGAAGTCTAGATTTATCAGGTTCATGTTTCCGCCATCCCTATACAATTAATTAGCATAAAAACTTAGGTTTGTGACTCCGTCATCTCTATAAATAGGTACTTAGGTTTGTGACTCCGGCATCTCTATATGCACTTTATTAGCATAAATATGTACTTAGCTTTTTCAGGATACGGCAGTCGGCAATCAGCTTTCGCCTCACTCACTAAACTATTGTACTAAAACACGATAACTGAAGTAGACTTAGCGGTGTTCAAAAGATCACTACGCTAATCTCGCAACATATTCACAAAAGTTAATTACTAGGGAATCAATATTGTTACTTCCGCGTATGCCCGTCTGTCTTAAACTGAGCGTCCCTTCGTCGATTCGCATCACTAAAATATTAAAACAAACTCCCACGCAAAGATTTTATAGCAAATAATATTATTAACTAAAAATATTTAAAACAATTCGTTGCAAGCCGTGTTAGTTGCTCAAAATGTCACACTGAAACAAAAATTATTGTGAGATAAATTGTGGGACTCATTGGCTAACCACTGGTCATAAAAAATTAAACCCAGCGTGCATTCCGCGCAGCGTATCTTAGTTTTTTGCTGTTCGTCAAGCCGCAACCACTTGTAAGGCAATAAAAACATTCGACCTTAAAAGCTAAAAATAAATACATCATTCCATGTCCGACTCCAAAGCATATTTGTTTACCCAACTACACGAAGCGAAAAGGATGGGCAATGCGTTTAGAATTATATTGTGTCTCAATTATATCGATTCCCTTACGGGGTACGGTATTGATCCGTTACATGGCTTCCGAGTGTCTTAATTGCCAATACAAACCATATACAAACTGTTCCATAGTTATTTTGATGCAAACGTCTCAATATAATTCAAATAATTTTATTGTATTTTTTTTTTATATTATGGGGTGACAAACAAGCAGACGGCCCTCCTGATGTAAAGCAGTCACCGACGCCTATGGATATCTCCAACTACCACGGTATTGCAAACGCGCTGCCTACCATTAAGAGCCCTATTGATATTTCTCTTGAATTTACCCATATTGTAGCCCTGTGGGAAGACATCCAACGCCCTGCAGGTACACGGGAGAAACGAGCGCGTGAAACGCACTGTGCGAGACCTCCACGCATCCAAAATGTGCGGGTGAGCTCGCTGACGATGGCGGGATGTGCGGTTATAAAAGTGCGAAGCTGGGATCAATTCAAACAGCTCCTCAGAGCATCCCTGTTAAAAATTTTATAAAAGACGCTAAGCGAACCAATATCTCGGCGTACGTTCAACGGTTCTAGATCCCTGGTAACTTTGGGTGTGTCGACAATCCTAACTTACTTTACTTTCTTACCTATACTTGACTTTATTTAGTAAGTTACAAGAGTTCTGAAAATTTTAATCGGTTGCTGATATATTGATAAATACTTGCATATTTTTTATCGAAATAAGAATTTTATTTTATTAGATTATTTTATTTTATAAAATACAAGCGACGTCGCGTGACTTGACAGGTTAACGAAGTATTTTGAAAAAGTTCAATGCGTTCGAGCAACGTTTGTTCTTATATAATTTATTTGTTTCTTTGTCTGTCTGTCCGTACAAATAATCTCGAAATACTGCTCTTACAATTTTGACGAAAAAGGATAGGGTAGGATAGGGTGTTTAGAGGCCGAGAAAACTGTTCAAACTTAGTCAAACACTAGGAAAATACAAATCTCAAATCATGAGAAAAGTCCTGTGTTTTATAACGTCTAAAATGGGGTCGTATGGGTTTGTAAGTGTATCTACGGTTCGTAGGTGTTGTAAAAAAAAATAGGAGTTTCACAAGGAGTTTTAAATCAGAGAAAAAGTTCTATCTGGGTTCCTGGCTCAGCTGGTACAAATTCCGACTCCCAAATAAGACACCTGGCCTGAGCACGTTCCGTCGTAATGGGGTTATATGGGTTTGTACGAGGTTTTAAGGGTTTCTCAGAGTTTAAGGCCTTGTATGAAATCTAAGGAAATAGGGTAGGGTACCCTGTGTTACCCTGAGTTTTTATGAGTAAGAATGGCTGTTTAGAGGTTTTTAAGGCTTCTTAGGTTGTGAGAGTTTTAAGGGGGGAATAATTAGTTTATTTTTAAGGATCTGTATTTTTTGGCTGTTTTTGGAGGTTTGTTAGTATCTTGCCAATGTTCATTTGTGATTCTGCTATGATGCCTCAGACCACTATGTCTACTTGGGAAAATGATTCAACTAGGAAGGTGTTTGAACATCTATGATGTGGTTAGCCGATGAATTACAGTCACTGGAAAGCCTCAAGATGAAAATCTGTTATCTGTGCATGTTGCCAGTGATGACTTACGGTAGTGAGATGTGATTATCAACTTTAAGCATGATAAAAGCTCAAAATCGTGCAGCGGGCTATGGAGAGACCTATGTGCTCGGAGATTCCGTACATGTACCTGAATCCGAAATGAAGAGATGCGTAGAAGAATCGGGACCACTGACAGGCTCTCAAAATTAGCAAGTTAAAGTGGCAATGGGCAGATCATATAGCTCGCAGAACATTATTTATTCCGTGGCAAAACCAACAACCGTTGAGGAATAATTGCTCTCGAGTGGCAACCTTGAACCGGATGAGCAGAAAGCCTCCTTGATGGGCCGACGACATGTTTAAAGTCGCAGGAAGTCGTTGCATGGAGGCGGCTCAGGACGTTAATTGTGGCATTCTATAGGGGTGGCCTATGGCCAGCAGTGGACTTATACCTACAGGCAGATATTTGTACCAGCTACTATTTACAGAATGCATAGTACGAGTAGGTAGGTACTACCTTATCTACGCCCGGACGAAGTCGCGAGCGGATCAGCTAGTTCAAAATAATTATTTTTATAGTCAAGGAACGGTGTTCAAAATGTGACGTGGGTATGTGTACAAGTATCTGTCGTTGGCATCGAAGCTCCCAAACGAATAAACCGATTATGAGTTTTTTGTTCAAAAGTTTTTGATCGAGTGTGTTCTTAGCTATGTTTGGTAGAAATTGGTGCAGCATCCGTTTCCAGGATTATCACCTCGAAATATATTTTTGAAGGGAACTCAGGCATTTGCAACGAGTGACAGCTGATAGCGCGTTAGATTCTTTCTTGTGACGACATCTAGTCGTGAATAGAGTAATTAGCTTCGGGGCCCACATTATGCGTTCTAGAAACCGCTCATTCATTCATTTCGTGTCAATGACTCTTTAATCTCTGTGGCGCGGCGGGCGAAGCTTGGCCTGCTACGCAGGAGGTTGCGGATTTGATTCCCGCCTCGGAACAAATATTTGTGCGATCGCAGATATTTGTTCAGGGTGTTCTCGATATTTTCTATGTATAATAAAAAAATTATATCTATGTAGGTAATATATTGTATCAAGTATATCAGTTATCTAGTACCCATAACATAAACTCTGCTTAGCTTGGGGCTAGATAATGTTGAGTGAACTGTCCAGCATTAGGTATTTATTTATTTTTTATTTTCTTTAATCTATATTGATTTTGCCCATTAAGTGGCCACCTCCACGACCCGTCCGTCACCTTGTTGAGTTCCTCCTGCGTGCAGGAGTGCGGGCATAGCGGGCAGCACAGCTTGCGGCATGTTCTGTTCCAGGTTGCTTCTGCAGCGGCCAGGTGCGGAATCTATTAGTGTTAGAAACCGCTGTAATATACCGATTTTTTAAAAAATATATTGGAACATTGAAGTTGTCGGGTGTTTTTTTATTTTTTTTAAATTAAGTTGTTACAATTAATTTTTTTCTGTAGCTACGATGCATTTATTATTTCCTAAACAGATGTTTGAAGTTTAACAGCTCTACTTCTTATTGGAGTCCATTGCAGGATAGACCTTTTGTAGAGGTTGATAAAACTCCAATCTCTCTAACCTGTAAAGACTTTTGCAATTTGAAAACTTAAAAACAATTACATGTACTTTGTTGTAACCTTAATTATAAACCAACATATAAATAAAGACTTCACCAAAAAACTAGCACTTATAAGAAGCAGACACAGCGAGCATTCAATAAACACAGATAGGTATGTAGGTACTTTATACAGATGGACGGGTAAGCCGATCCATACTAACACTCCCTAACTGGGAATAACCCTAACTATTATTTGAATATTCCCTAACTCCTAACATTCCTATCCGGTAAAACCTCGGATGCACGGCTTAAGAAGAAAGCCTTTAACAAGGTGATACGGAAGGCTCGCTTCGATCGGATTGGCCGTCTGGGTGCTAAGCTTGCCGCATACCCTGCGGGAAGTAAAGCTTTCTGGTCTCTGGCTAAGTCCGTGGAAGCGAACTTCAGCCGCCCTTCACTCCCTCCACTACTGAAACCGGACGGGTCCCTAGCTCACGCTGCGGTTGAGAAAGCAAATTTATTTGCTACTCAATTTGCGGGGGCTTCACGTCTTGAAACTTCTGGCGAAATTCCACCCAGCCTTCCTCGGTGCGAAGCTTCAATGCAGGAAATTCGCATCCAGCAAAAGGAAGTGCTCAGAACGCTACGTGGTCTCGACGTGAATAAAGCTAGCGGTCCGGATGGTATCTCGGCTATAGTGTTGAAAACCTGTGCCCCTGAGTTGTCTCCTGTATTAACGCGACTTTTCCGCCTCTCTTTTAAAACTGGTGAAGTCCCTAAATCTTGGAAGCTCGCAAACGTGCAGCCTGTACCCAAGAAAGGCAGTCGTGCTGACCCTTCAAACTACCGCCCTATTTCGGTCACCTCCCTACTTTGTAAATGTATGGAGCGTGTACTGAATAGGAAGCTCCTTGCATACCTCGAAGGTAACGACCTCCTCAGTGATCGCCAATACGGATTTCGCCGAAACCGGTCTACTGGGGACCTTCTTGTGTATGCCACGCACATTTGGAGCGAGGCCATCGAGAAATACGGTGAAGCACTAGCTGTTTCATTAGACGTCTCGAAGGCCTTTGATAGGGTTTGGCACGCTAGCCTTATTGGCAAGCTTCCTGCCTACGGACTGCCAGTTCAACTCTGCTCCTGGCTCGCAGACTTTCTGAGGGAAAGATCCATTCGAGTAGTTATTGACGGCTGCTCGTCGGATCAATTGGCTATTAACGCCGGGGTACCTCAGGGGTCAGTGCTATCTGCCACACTGTTTCTGTTGCACATTAACGATCTGCTAATGCCCGGTATCATTGGGTATGCAGACGACAGCACAGTTGTGGAGAGATATGTTTCTACTGCGCGAGCTAGGAAGAATGAAATTCAGGAGTTAAGAGATGAGATGCTGCAGCGTCTGAATTTGACTCTCAAGGCTGTATCCGACTGGGGTGATGCCAATCTAGTCAAGTTCAATGCCTCTAAAACGCAGGCTTGTCTCTTCTCGGCGAAAAAAAGTCCGTTTCTCCAAGTTCCTGTATTCCGCGATGTACCTGTAGCTATAGGAGATCACCTCGAGCTCTTAGGTGTTTCGCTCACGCCTACTCTCAACTTTGGCTCTTACATCGAGTCTAAGGCAAAAACAGCTGCCATGAAGCTAGGCATCCTGAATAAGGTAAAGCGTTACTTCACACCAGGACAGCTTCTCAGTTTGTATAAAGCACAAGTCCGGGCTGGTATGGAGTACTGCTGCCATGTTTGGGATGGTTCGGCCAAATACCAGCTTGCTGCCTTGGACTCGATCGAACGTAGAGCTTTCAGGCTTATAGGTGAGCAACATATGGCGGAGACTAAGATCCAGAGTCTCGAGCACCGCCGTAAGGTTGCATGCCTTTCAATCTTCTATAGGTTACATTTCGGGGAATGCTCCCAGGAACTGCACGATCTGATCCCACCATCTCCTTTTCATCATAGGATGAGCAGGCGTACGGCTCAGTACCATCCTTACCTCATTAGTATACCTTCTATTCGCACAAAACGTTTCGGTTCTACCTTTATAATGCGAACTGCTAAGGAGTGGAATACACTGCCGTCGTCTGTCTTTCCTGAAAACTATAATCTGGGTCTCTTCAAGTCTAGAGTGAATAGGTGCCTTCTAGACCTTTGTGCTCCATCTTCGGCCACATCGTCACTTACCAACAGGTGAGATCGTGGTCAAACAAAGGTCTATCAATGTTAAAAAAAAAAAAAAAAAAAAACTGACAAGTTCCTATCAAAGAATACTAGAAGTTTCACTTCAACGGGTTTTTACTAAAGTAGACACTGTAAATCTGTCGCAAACAGCCAACGGGTATTTTTGTATAACTTTTTTTTTGCTTCTTTTTATGAAACTAATATGAAAACTAGCTTACGGCCCACCTGATGTAAAGTGGTCACCATCACTTATAGACACTGGCAACACCGGGGGTATTGTCGATGCGCTGCCTACCCTAAAGGAATTCATGAAATATTTCTTGAAGCGACACATGTCGTAACCAAGCGGGAAAACCTCGGATGGAAGCTCATTCCATAGTTTATAGGTATGAGGAAGAAATTATCTCGAGAAACGAGTCGTACGAGAAACCCAGGGATCTATGATGCGTGGATGAGCTTTGATATCTATGTATTTAACTAAATAAGGAGATCAGCAGTGAATCACAGTTGAGCAGCTGAAGTCAGCTTCCACTTGTTCTCGAGGCACCACACAGGCACTCCCCACCTAGTATAGGATCATCAAAAAAACGACCGTGTTTGTTGCCTAACTATTCTAGGTTTGGTCGTGTTGGAACAGGAGTAAATTTATTTTATAAGACGATTCAAAATGATCCTTGTGATTTTAATGTATAAAATACTTTTGACTTTGACCACCAATATTTTGCGGAACACGTGTTGCTTACTTTCTAGTTCAATATGGTTAATTCTTTAGTTAGACTAGATTTTGAGTGACGCAGCCATGGCTATGTCACCTATTGTATTTATTCTGTGAACGAACAAACTTAACCAGCATTTGCTTACACAGAGCCGTGTGCGGAAGTTAGTCTGCCTAGATCAAAAGTTGAGAAGACTCAGCGTTTCAATGCAGAATTTAATTAAATTTACTTTAGCGAATAGCAGAAGGCATGTGATTGTGATACCCTGCACCAGTTTGTTTTTAACACATGGTATTTATAGCCTTATAGCCTTTCTCCCGGCCGTGGGTATAATATGAACTGATGATAATAGCGATGATAGTAATTAACTACCTATCAGTTTGTTTCTTCAACATAGCCTCCTGTGTTTCCACAGTGCCATCTGCTTTTACATAGTTTTTACATACCCTTATAAAAGGTGAGATGTGCTGGTTTCGATTCCTGCTGCAAAACAAATGTTTGCAGATTTTGCAAATATTTGTCCCGGATCTGTGCCATGTACACTAGTTCCTAATGCCCACGGCACAGAGAACCCTAGTGCAACCCTATTGAAAACCCTAGTGGGATCAACCTATATAACTATAATATTTAAAAAAAACACTGTTCTGCTTTATGTTTTCCTGTAACATAAATTGTTGTACTCCGAACTGCACTAACTGATATTCTGGTTTAGTAGAATAAAGTTTTCAAATACTAGTACTAATAAAATAAGTCCTCATCTCAGGCAAGTAGTACAAAGCAGATGCTGTCTCATAAAATATGCAAGCATCGAGTGTTCCGCAGTGCGCCACCTACAGCCATAGGGCCTCCCGGGATTATACGGAACTTCCATATTCTACACATCGACTTGTAGTAAGTTTTAGTTTAGTTCTTGTTTTGTCTAGGAAGGTTGAGAAAGTGCAACCAAAGAAACCTTTTAAAAGCTTTTATATAGCATGCTTCATTCGTATGTCTTACAGGTAAAAAAAAAACAATTTATCAAGCACATGCTGACATACGATTTAGGTGGTTGCTTTCGCTCGTTCTGCGAAATTCAAATATTTCGTGTTTTTTGCTCATCACAGCTAATCAACACATCTTTATATAGCGAAAACTATGTTGTCTATAATTATATGACCAAATACACAAGTTTTAATTTATAGTATCACATAAATATGATTAGTTTAGCTACGATTGTGCTTATATGGTTATTACAGTGTTTTTTGTTTCAAGCACATTCATAGCCAAACTAATGATATTTATGTGATACTTTAAATTAAAACTTGTGTTTAGGTCATATAATTAACTGCAACATAGTTTTCGCTATCTGAAGAAGTGTTGATGAGCTGTGATGAGCAAAAAACACGAAAAAAATTGAATTTCGCGCCTCAAGCTAAAGCAACCACCTTAAGCTGAAATTTGGCATGCGTCTCAAGTTCCGATGTCAAAGTCAAAGTCAAAGTCAAAAGTATTTTATTCATTGAAATCATAAGAATCATTTTGAACCGTCTTAAAAAATAAATTTACATTTACTCCTGTTCCAACGCAACCAGACCTAGAAGAATCAGGCAACAAACACGGTCTGTTTTTCTTTTGATGATCCTTCTACTACTAGGTGGGGAGCGCCTGTGTAGTGCCTCGAGAACAAGTGGAAGCTGATTCAAGAAAAAAAGGAAAAAAGGAAATATGATGATATACCAGCCGGTGTTTTACTCGCACGCCTCCGTTGAACAAGTAGCCAACTCCCTCAGTCAAATACAGAACAAATAACCTATGTATTATAATGTTCCAATTTAATTTCCGATCGTGCTAGCTGCAAAAGTTTAGTGCAAATAAAAAGACTTCGATCAGTAAATAACAAACGAATAATGTAGTAAGCCTGGGCAATAAACATTCCATTTTACAAGTTTTATTAACTGCCTACCCACCAGGTGGGATATGTACAACAAATAAACAAACTGGACTGGATCAGACCACTCTGTACTTTTTCGTTTACGACCGAACGGTGAATATTTGACCACTTGACAAAGTTACAGAAGTAAAAGTGTTTGTGAATAGCCAGGGTCTGAATATGCACGGTACAGCAGATATCATGGAGTTCTGAATTAACTACAACCTCAATACAAAATGATCGACACGATGATGACAAAGATTGGATTGAAAACAACAAAATCTTTCACCATAAATTGTCTTAGTGTCACAAGTATTGCTAGCACGTGCAAAAGACCAAAAAAACAAATTCGGGTGAATTTGCCGTTTGATGCAAATTCTTGAAAGTGTTAAATCTTATTGAAAGAGTCTACTGGATCCCACAGCTGGGAAATGGCTACTCTTTTTTCGTTCATCCTGATCTAGGGCTTCTTGCAGCCAATTTACAGAACGTGTAGTTTAGTAGTAGCTTTTTTGTGAAAGAGTTCGTCCGGGGAAGTACTACCACCATACCTATTTCTGCCGCAAAGCAGTAGTGCTCGCATTGCTGTGTTCCGGTTAGAAGGGTTAAGGGTGCCGGTGAAATTACAGGCACATGAGACTTTTCTTCGTTATGTCTCAGGGTGGCGGGCGCAGTGCAATGCCACATAGGGTGCGTCCTAGGTGGACGTGACCTATTAGGTAATGCACTGTTCATAGGCAGAGGTTACCGCTTAACACCAGGAGGGCCATTAGATTGTTCCGTAAAAAAAAAAATGTTTGTGGGCTTTATACCAATGCTTACTTGAAAGCTTCATCATCAGCCGGTAGACAGGCCTCCCCCAAAGGATGCAGTGGGGAGATTTTCCATAATCTATATGCGCAGGATAGGTGTTCTTCTTCTTCATCGTGTCGATGGTTCAACAATTGAGGATTGGTGTTAAGAACTCAGGTAATACTGCTGCCTAATCCCTCGTATTATAACCATATTAGTCAACTATACGAAATTCAGGGAAGAAGGATTGGTATTTTCTTAGGTGACAAACAACGGCTTGTAATATGTCCAATAAAACACCATATTTCGGTAAATAGGTTTATTGAGCTACGTAGCAGAACACATGAAAAAGGACTGGGCAAATGTGAAACTACCCTCTACTTAGTCAACCTTATTATTCCAAGAAGGTTTGACAAGTACCCACATTCAGTATACAACATACCTTTCCCCCAAGTATGTAAACAGTACATAATGAACAGAACAAAATCAAAACAAAACCAAAAATATCAATATCTTCTGAGAATAATAATACCTAACAAAATATATAATAATCATTCACAATTCTTATTTACAACATAAAGTTACAATTATGAACAGATCTTGTATAGGGAGACTTGCCGTGGACAGTGTGTTTATTTTTAACTTTCCCACCTGTATAGCCGGGCTCAGACTCTACTGGAATACCTAGCATTTCAGCCCATTTGTCTGAACTAGGTATCTCGATTATTAGTTCACTATCCTGGCTAGAGGAAACGTCTTCTATTTTCTTCTCTAGTCCTACCGCATTACTCTGCTCTACACTTTCCCTTTCCTCATTTTTGTCTACTTCCTCATTATCATGCTCTGTTACAGTAGTGTCAGATGTCTGTTTCCTTAATAACTGGTCTATGTGTCTACTGACCACGGTCCCTTCTTCAGTTTCAACTCGGTAACTGGACGGACCTTCTTTGCTGACGACTGATCCTGGTAACCAACGTGGCCCACTGCTGAAATTTCTGTACATGACATTTTGCCCTATGTCTGTCTGTCTGTTCTTTTTTTGGCTATTTCTTAAAACTTGATCTTCCCTCTTTTTACGCTTTTGACCATGTGGATTAATTGTGTCTAGTAATGTACGCACACGTCTGTTAAACAAAAGCTCCGCTGGACTTTTGTTAGTAGCTGCACATGGAGTAGCACGTAGCCCTAAAAGCATGTTAGGAATTTTTACGTCCCAGTACATTCCGTCCATTTTGCGAAGCTTGTCTTTTACGGTTTGTACCATGCGTTCTGCCAATCCATTGGTGGATGGGTGCAGAGGTGCAGACCGAACATGTTTGATTTTATTGGCTTCTAAGAATTGTTTCATCTCAGAAGAAACGAATGACGTGCCGTTATCGGAAACCAAGGTCTCGCACAGTCCGTGTATGGCAAAAACCATTCTAAGGTGCCGAATCACTGTTGCAGAAGTCATGTTATTGACGATGAACACCTCAGGCCACTTAGAATAAGCATCGACAATGATCAAAAAAGTTTTGTTCTGATACGGCCCCGCGAAATCAATGTTCAGCCTTGACCAAGGTTTCGCTGGCATGACCCATTCATAACTGGTCCTAGGCGGCATATGTCGATTTTTCAAACATTTGTTGCAAGTCTGTACTAAAGTCTCAATGTCATCATTTAATTGTGGCCACCAGACGTAGCTTCTGGCCAGTGCTTTTGTTTGAACAATGCCACTGTGAGTTTTGTGTAAAGCTCGCAAAACAGCTCCCCGCAGCGATGGTGGCACCACCACGCGACAGCCCAGGAGGATGCAATCCTCATGCAACGACAGTTCAGCACGATGCAACCAGTATGGACGTAGCTGATCGTCTGATTCCTTGGCTGGCCAACCGCATAAAATGTGATGACTTATCCGGTTAAGAACCTTGTCACGTTTTGTAGCGGATGCTATTTGGTCTACATCAATCGGAAATTTTTCGATTAAGCTTCGGCCATGAGCAATATGTCACACAGTTGTGATTCAGGTTGCTCTGGAACAGGCTGTGGCCAACGGCTCAGCCCATCAGCATGACCTATCTGTGGGCCTGGCTTGTATGTTATGTCATAGCTGTAATAAGTAAGCAGCAGAGCCATTCTCATAAGACGGGGCGACAAAACATTTGGTATAGGCTTTTTTGGGTCAAAAATTCCTAATAAAGGTTTATGATCCGTGACAATCATAAAAGACCTGCCCATTAAGTAATTGTGGAATTTACTTACTCCAAACATGATGGCAGTCGCTTCTTTGTCTAACTGAGAGTAACGTCGCTCGTGCGTGTGCAGTGTCCGAGAGCCCATAGCAATAGGACGCTCCTGTCCATCCTTCATGACGTGAGCCAACACGGCTCCCACTCCGTACTCTGAACTATCACAGGTAAGTACCAGCGGCTTGTTCAGGTCGTAGTGTACGAGTGTCAGGTCAGAGGACAATAGACGCTTAGCAGTATCGAAACTGCTCTGCTCTCGGTCAGTCCACTGCCACTCCTGAGATTTGTCGAGCAATCTATGTAGAGGCTCAAGTATGGTGGCTTTATGAGGTACGAACCTCTCGTAAAAGTTATATAAGGCCAGAAACGCTTGTAGCTGTTGGACATTTTTAGGCTTCGGTGTATTTAGTATTGACTCAACTTTACTCGGTGCCGGGTGTATACCGTCAGCGTCAATAACAAAGCCCAAAAATTCCACTCGCTCCTTAGCGAACTTACATTTGTTTCCGTTGAGACGTAAACCTGCCTTCTTGATCCGCTCCAATACTGTGTCTAGGCGCTGCATCATCTCCGGCATGGTGCGGCCGCTGATGATGACGTCATCGATCAGCACAGCGACGCCAGGCACGCCTGCCAGGAGCGCTGTCATCAGTCGCAGGAAGATACCTGGGCACGCCTTTACGCCAAACGCCAATCTATGCACAGTGTAAAGGCCTTTGCACGTGTTTAGTGTTAAAAGGCGTGCCGTGGCTTCTGTGACGACCACTTGAGTGTACGCCCTATCGAGATCGAGTGTCGTGTAAATTTTCCCCCCAGAAATTGCTGCGAAAACTTCACTAGCAGTAGGCATCGGATATGTATCCGACTCTGTAGCCTGATTCACTGTGCTGCGATAGTCTCCGCAGAGACGAATCGTGCCGTTCTTTTTGATGATCGGAACGACCGGAGTAGCCCATTCCGAAAATGATACGGGCTGAAGAACATTTTCACCTACTAAACGATCTATCTCTTTTTCTACCCTATCTTTAATCGCGAACGGCACCGGTCGCGCTTTCAAGAACTTAGGTGTAGCATTCGGTTTCAACTGGATCGCGACGGGGTCTCCCCGGTAGGTACCGAGTTCGTCTTTGAAAACTTCCCCGTACTTAGCCAATAACGCATTAGTCGCGGTCATGTCATCGTCTAGAATTTTATTCACTTTCACGGAAATCTCGAGAGCCTCAAACCAATCGCGTCCTATCAGATTAGGCCCCGAGTCCCTAGCCACCACTAAATTCAGTTCACGCTTAATGACCTTATATTGCACTGACACCGTAGCCTGTCTGACGACCGATATCGGCGAGTCGTTCCACGTGCGCAACCGGCTGGTCAGCGGTCGCGGCGCGGCGCGCGGCTGCAGGCGCGACCACGTGCGCTCGTTGACGAGCGAGAAGGCGGCGCCCGAGTCAACCTCCATAGTGACGGGCATGCCGTCCAGCGACACCCGCAGCTCGTTGGCGGGCACGCGCGTGCGTGCGCCGTCCACCCTGTAGATCCCGTTCAGTTGCATATCGGATTCGTTGTCCGCGTAGTTAACTTTTCCAGGACGATTTTTATTTTTAGCGGTGCAGATTTTCTCAATATGCCCCCTCTTCTTGCAGTAGTGGCATACCGCGATGACAAAGCGGCATTCACCACCGTGACGGTCTCCGCATCGGTAGCAGAGACGGACGTTCAATTTAGCTTTCATAGCGTTCACGTCCATTGGTTCAGGAGCGGGCGGCGATGGGGCGAAGTCGTCCCGTATTCGGCCGGCGCGGCGCCGTGCATCATGAACACGTCCTTGCCCGCGCTCTCGGCCGACAGCATGGCGTCCACCACGTCCTTGTAGCCGAGATTGTCTTTTTTCAGCAGCTCGTACTGCAGCTTACGATCACTCATGCCGCACACCAATCTGTCGCGCAGCATGCGCTCCAAATTAGGAAAATTGCATCCGGTGCTGATTTTTCTCAGTTGAGCGATATATTCTGCCGCCGTTTCTTCCTTTGTTTGGTCGCGTTTGTAGAATTTGTAAGACACTGATATTTCATTCGGCTTCGGACTGTAGTGTTTGGTTAGAATGCTTATGATTTCGTCAAAAGTCACATCACTAGATTTCTTGGGAGTAATTAGCGCGAGAAGGGTCTCTAACGCTTGAGCACCACAAATTGTACAAAAGTTCGCCCTCCTGACTGAATCATCCTTGATTCCACTCGCCTCGAAACAATATTTGAGTCGCTCAATGTAATTGTCCCAATTGTCTGTTTGCACATTGAATTCATGAAATCTCACTAATTTAAGCGCCATTATTCACGTTTAATCCAAGTCGCCACTAATATGTCCAATAAAACACCATATTTCGGTAAATAGGTTTATTGAGCTACGTAGCAGAACACATGAAAAAGGACTGGGCAAATGTGAAACTACCCTCTACTTAGTCAACCTTATTATTCCAAGAAGGTTTGACAAGTACCCACATTCAGTATACAACAGCTTGGAAGATTGTTCCACCAAAAAAAGACAACCTCTGTGGCGTGGTGGGGAGCAGCCGGCTGAGATGCTAGAGTTTGCTGGTTCGATTCCCGCTGCGGGACAAATGTTTCTATGGTCTACAAATATTTGTTTTAGGTCTGGGTGTTGTTGTACCATGGTACTCGTAGTTCCTGATACCCGTGACACAGGAGATTCTAGTGTAGAATCAGGACTATGTATGTGACTGTTGGGTGTTATGTTATGTTATGCTATTTGACATAGTTTTCAATTGACCTTTCTTTCCCAGGTGGCATGGATCCATATTGACCGGCAGATGATCCTGACGATCCACCGGCACGTGATCACACGCCTGGCACGCTTCAGCGTCTCTCACGACAACGCGATGACCTGGCTCCTGCATGTCAGCCAGGTGCAGCAGGAGGACAGGGGCTACTACATGTGCCAGGTCAACACCAATCCGATGATCAGCCAAGTTGGATACCTGCAAGTTGTAGGTGGGTTAATGAGCAAGCACTCTTCATCATCATCATCAACAGCTTTTAGACGTCCACTGCTACACATGGCCTCTCCCGTAGAATGCTTTGGGGTATTTCCATAATCACCACACTGCGGCGGATTGGTGATCGCAGCATTAGTGTTAAGTTCTCAGGTAGACGCTGCTGCCCATCCCCTGGTATATAATCTCTTAGTCGGCTCTTACGACATCCAAGGGAGGCGACGGATGGGTCCATTCTTAAGCCGGACACACAGCAGCCTGAGTAAGCACTGAGCAAATATAAATTTACCATCAGCTTGTAGAGGTCCACATCTACATTGGCCTCTCTATAGAATACTATGACGACCGGTCTCGAGCCGCCACCATCCAAGGACTTCCTGTACCCAATGCAAATGCAATAACTAGACATTAGTCTGTGCCAGAAACGTCACAGGTACATGGCTAGTTACTACGCAATACACGTACGATCGTCGTTAGTCGTTACAATGACGTTTGCAAAACTCCGACTTGGGCCTCAGATCCTGATACTGGATCATGGATTACCTCATGGTGTCATAATCATAATCATAAATCATTTATTTGACTAAATTAAAGTTACACAGATAAAGTTGAAGCCCTGTCTCCCGGAAAAGCGTAAGCTGTGGCCCAGGAAACAGTTCTCTCCCAATTAAAATAGCACAATTTTTACATTTGCAATTTGATGAAAATAGGTGGAGTATGGGTGGCGGTGAGAGTGAGTGTAAAAGTTAGGGTGTATTATGTTAGTGTAGTGTGTGAGTGTATTGTGTGTGGTGTGTGGTGTGTGGGTGTAGCGTGTGTGAAAAGTGAAGTTGAATATGTGCGCAGGCTCTCCTGCTACCACCAGTCTCTTAAGAGTCTGGGTATCACAGGAGAACCCGCAGGGTGTGTGGGTGAGTGTGGATGTAGGTGTGTGTATGAGGTTGTGTTGAGAGGGTGTGTGCGCTAGTTAATTAAGTTCTCAGTTTGATAGTAGTCAAAGGACTCTAACCATTGAATTAAAATAGCTTTTAGTTGGTAGTTGCTACACTGATTGATACACAATCTGGAATCAATGTTTTTGTATAAGCGGGGTGCGTTATAAGAGTAGTGACACCGAGCTATATAACAACGAGTATGTGGAACCGGGTAAAGGTTTCTTCTTTTTTGATTTAGTATTAATGTTGGGACAGTAAGACGGTGATATCGGCGAATGCACTGGTAAATATACAACTTGCGAACACTAAATACCCTAACCTGGTTATAAAGGATTTTCGTAGAGAAGCGGAATGGCAAATACAACATAGTTTTGAGGAGAGCTCTTTGCGCGCGCTCAATTTCTAACATAAATGTCTTAGCAGCCCCTCCCCATGAACATATACAATAGCTTATTAGACATTCACAAAGTGCTTTGTAAGTTTTAATAAGAAGACTTACATCGGCAACAGTTCGAAGATTTTTAAAAACGTAAATGAGCGATCTAACTCGTTTTGCCGTGACAGTAATATGTTGATTCCACTGAAGTTTTTCGTCAATCAAGACACTTAAGTATTTTACATGTGTCACTTTAACTAAACTATCACATCCGCAATCATCAACATGTTCAGTAAATTTGTTACACGGATGCGTGTGTACGGTGACTTTGAAGTTAGTAGGAGGACTGGAAGCAAGAGTCTTATGAAAACATAGAAGTTTAGTTTTCGAAGTGTTTAGTGAAAGAAGGTTGTCCTCTAACCAACCGGTAACATCACATAAGCCCCCTTCTGCGAGTGCCCTAACATTATCCCATGTCTTATCATGAAAGAGAAGAACTGTGTCATCTGCGAACATTAACAGTTCCGCACCTATAATGTTCATATTGCACAAGGCATTTATATAAATGATGAAAAGTGTAGGTCCAAGAGTGCTGCCTTGTGGAACACCACATGTACAAGGTTATGGTTAGGTCATGGCTGAAAACAGTTAAGTGCCATTTTACGATTTAATTTAACGGAGTCATTAATTAGTAGATGTGATAGATAGATAGAAAACACTTTAATATACAACACATAAAATAAGCTATTTTAAAATTAATACATAAACTTAACACGGAAGTACAATGGGCGGTCATATCGCTATAAGCGATCTCTGCCAGACAACCTTGGGATGGACTGGAATTATTTGTATGACATAGAACGGTGGCTTATTATCTGGATAAGTAATATACAATCTCTTAATTAAAAATATATATATATATATATATATAATAATATCTAACGATGTGGTGTAGATAAAGAACACATCGAGAATCATAATTTCAGGCAGTCGACATCTAATGCTGAACATAGGTTTCCTCTTTTATATCGAACCAAAAAATCATTATAATTGTTTTGCACAGTGACTGTACTTTATTACAAGTTAATAACAAGCAGAGTTCTAAAGGTCAAATCAAACATCTCACAAGTCACCACCACTCGAACATTCCATCGCAAAATTAATCATCGCTCCTTTGCGAAAACCAGCAAAGTAATACTTGTTTTCATTGAATCCATTAACTCCTAATTATGAGGTATACCATTCAGAAGGTATAATAGAAAGTTTGTCGGGTTAAAATATTGACGAAGTAGGTACCTAGTCTTGTTTATCCGACGGTATTCTCTCGCGGCTTATTACCTTACAACTTTTAATTACTTTTGCTTCAGTATTCTGCTCGTTTGATAGCACCCTGTTTCTAGCGGGTGATTCGCTTTTCAGCTAGAATTCTTAAATGTTTTTATCATTGGATTTATAACTGGAGTCCAATCGCGCTCTTTGGAATCGTTTTAAACGTTGCAACGTAACGTTTCTAGTTTTTGTTTACATTTGGTCCCCATGATATTTACGTTTAGGCTGATGTCAAAAAATGTCACGCTGTTTTGTGAACGATTGTACCATTGATGTTGCTGAATCTCAAAAAAGATCCTCATTTTCACATTAAGGAAGATGAAAGTAGTACAGCTAATTTATTACATCATATATAGAAACATAAAACTTTCTATTTTCAAAATAGTACTGAAATATTTAATGCGATATATCAATAACTGTATTTTTAACCGACAGCGGCGAAAATAAATAAAAGAGAAATACGATGATTAATTAAATTCGTATTTATTGCGCTAGTGTCATATCGTCGCTAATTTTACTAAGTGACGTAACCGACATTTTGGTAATTTTACAGGACAAGCTTTTTTGTTGGCGTCGCGTACAATTGTGACTGATTTGTGACTGTAACACGCTTAAATATTAAAACGATTAAAATGAAAATGCACACCAATATACTTCAAACTAAGGTCTTCCTGATAACGTACTTTTGATATTATTTGAATAATTAGTTAATTCAATAAATCAATTTAAAGCAGATACGACACCTCGTTAGAACTTTATTTTGAAATGTTTGGCTTCAAATTTCAGATAGGTCTGGGTATTTTTGAAGTTAAATTCGTTAATTTTAAATCAATTACAGTTTAATATTTAAAAAACGCTTAGTTTACTTTTTTATTTGTTAAACTATCTGTCTCGAACATTAAAGGTAGGTTAATTAATCACAATGTCGTACCTACTTGATACGTTATAAGTGTTATAACCTAATTAGTAATATTATTATTGGAACAATTTTTAACATAAATCGAAATAAGATCTATTTAAGATAGGTAATCTTTGAGTAGGTACTTAATATTGATTATCGTAGGAAGAATAGAATATCAATATTTAACTCCATACTAACAAAATACCCGCACAAACATTTTCGCAATGCGTTAACTATGCGATAAATACAGAGGTGCACATAAAAACTTGCACATTGTCTTCATTGATCTTGAGAACGCATACGACCAGGTACCCCGAGAGGTTTAGTGGTGGGTCTTAAAGAAGAAAGGTGTGCCTCTGAAGTACATGGAGTTGATCCGAGCAATGTACATTCGATGCAGTATCCAAGTCCGACAGTTGGCACTACAGTTACAATGTAGCTGCAAGCTTGCACCAAGGGTCAGCTCTTTGCTATTACCTGGTGATAATGGACGCTTTTACGTCGGACATCCAGGAGGAGGCTCCCTGGTACCTGATGTTTGCCGATGACAATGGCATTGTACTGGTTGCCGAGAATGGCCTCGAGGTCCAGAGTAGACTAAAGGAATGGCGGCAAAGACTGGAGAGTGATGGCCTGAAAATCATCAAAACCAAAACCGAGTACGTTCTGCTATTTCGGCGGTCTCTCCAATCCTGTGACATTAACACTTGCCGAGATGTCCTTATCGGTTTTCGTTACCTTACAGGGTCACTCTTACAGGGGGATAGTGAGATTGACCGGGACGTAACGCATTGGATCAACTCAGGGTGGATGAAATGGCGAAAGGTCACAGCAACAACGTGTGACCCACGGATGCCACTCAAGTTAAGGGTAACATTTACAAATCCGTAATATGACCGGTTGTTATGTAGGTAAGGATCGGAATGCTGGGTCATGAAGAAGAAGAATGAAAGAAGATTGCATGCAGCAGAGATGAGAATGTTGAGATGAAAGTGTGGAGTGACAAGAATGGTTAAAAAAGGGAATAAGTATAAGAGGAAGTTTGAAAATTGCACCAAAGACAGAAAAGTTGAAAGGAAATCGTTAAGCTTGGTATGGGCATGTTATGAGGAGGGATAAAACGCATGTAACTAAGAAAGTTATGCATATTAATGTTAGTGGATGGAAGAGAAGATGAAGACCTTAGAAAAGATGGATGGATTGCATGAGAGATGATATGAAAGAGAAGGGAGTGAATGATGAAGTGACGGCTGATGGGGCAGAGTGGAAGAAATAGACGTACTGCGGCGACCACAGATCAATTGGGAAAAGGGTAAGACAATGATGTGTGTTCGAGGACGATGACATGATATGGTTTGCTTCTTCTAGGCAATTTAAATATTAAATACATCAAAGTTGAAGCTACAATCGAATAACGACTCTGTCCCCTGCAGCAAGTTTATTACCTGTTGTAGATCGAAAGTTGCACACTGTGCATTTTCCGGAGTTATTTTTGACTGCTGCTTACACTCGGCTCTTTTCGCCGGTAACAGAGAATTTTTTCTTGATGTCTGTCGTAAGAGGAAATTTCACACTTACGACTTGTTTGAGTACATTTTGCGTGGATAAAAATCTTACTAAAAGTCGTAAGTGTAACTTAGGGCACTTAGAATAAATATAATTTTTAAGAACTGTAGATACGTCAACCATACTTCTAGACACTGGTAGGAGATACAGCAACGGCGATTAGACAGATCGGTGCGTCTTCAAAAGTAAATAAAACCAACATCAAAAATGTCAGTTACGCCAAAATGTCGGTTACGTCACTAAGTCAGATTAGCGACGATATATTCAAGCGAGAAACCCTCAAACCAAACGTAGAAGTGAAGGTGAAGGGCGAAGCGTAGGGTGAAGTTAGATCGATCGCTACACTAACATACCTTCCAAAACAAAGCTAAAACGTTTACGTTCAAATACGAGTAGCCCAATACGAAATGTGCTTGTAAATGGTTGCTTTTGATTGTGGTTTTAGTTTGATATTATAATGAGGGCTCTTCATTTTCGAATTAATAAAAAAAAAGTAGTTCAATTTGGCTCGATAGTAGCGCTGACTCAAGTATGCTTGTCAAAATTAACAAATGCATCGTCTGTGCTTTTGTGTGATGGTAACAAAATACCACGAAAATATATCACTACGTTGTTGATTTTGACATTTCACTTTATTTTGAAAGCTAGGTTCAAAGCAGCGCCATCTGTTAGCGCATGATTTGAAACATCCGTGAAAACCCCTGATTCAAAATTAGCGTGATTGGGGCCCAACATGGCATGCCCGCTGATAGTTTATTTTCGTTTGTATCGAATCGTCACAAAAGTAGAGCGGTAGAACCGCAGAACTACACAATGAATAGCAAACTGGACATACATAGTAGCAGTAGTAGAGCTTTTTTGTGAAAGTGTTCGTCCGGGGTAGTACTACCACCATACCTATTTCTGCTGCAAAACAGTAATGCTCGCATTGCTGTGTCCCGGTTCGAAGGTTATGGTTGCCGGTGAAATTACAGGCACATGATACTTTTCGTCTTTATTTCTCAGGGTGGCGGGTGCCGTGTAATGGCACATAGGGCGCGTCGTAGGTGGACGTGACCTATGTGGTAATGCACTGTTCATAGGCAGAGGTTACCGTTAAAAATCTGTCATTACAAGTTGTAAAAAAAAAAAAACAATGAGTTGATAAATTATCAACTACAACCTACCTACGTATCCAAGTATGTATTAGTTAATAATACGCTTAATACATTTTCTAGATTATGTGGTAGTATGAAATTGTATAATAATATACTCGTAATTGTATAACCAAATCGTATGTAATCTAAAGTATAAAGTATAAGATATAAAAAAATGCCTAAATTATTCGTAACCAAATAATTGAAAGTGGACTCAATCCAACAAATATGGACGCTAGCCAAGAGTTCCAGCTGTTGGTCGCAGATAACACTCCCGTATCTCTTCATGTACCGGACAGACAAGCTTCCGCCCCGACTCCAGCCGTGGGTTTTACCGACATCCTCTGAATACTTATTTTTTATAATTATCTTATTTACAGCTTACAGAATTAGCAGTTATAGAAAACCGTTAACAGAACTAAAAACTGAACCTGCCCAAATACCAAATGTTCCTAAGTGTCCACCGATACTGAAAAACAATTAATAAGTGTAACAGAGCGAATACGAAAAACACCTATCGGAACTAGAAAACGCCCTCAAAAGGATCAATTGGGACATAGAGGGACTGTGCACGTTAGAAACTGTGTTAGAGACTGTGTGGTTAGAAGAGAGGGAGAAGAAACATTGATTAAGAAGTTTTCTTATTCTCGCTCTATGGAAGTTTTCTTATTATTCTGTGACAAGCGTATACTCCACACTCCATTTGATGTCTACGACTAACTATAACTTCATGCGTACTACCATGGACTTAGTCCATGCTACTCACAGAAGAATGTACTACTCTTAGAGCAATGCAGGCCTCCGGTACTACTACATTCATGGTACTACTACATCCGTGCTACAGGCTATCTCTACCAGAATGATATGATCTGTCAAAAAAATGTGTGTTTGTTTTTACGCTGTGTGAGATAAATTATGGGAAAATAATTCAAATAAAAATATACATGCATTGCCAAGTCAGCATCAAGGAACTACCCTGGCCACACTATTATCATCATTAACATCATCACCATGATCATCATCTGCCGCCATTAGACGTCCACTGTCGGACGGGGCCTATTCCATAAAATGCAAAGAGGATGGGGACTCCTAACCCGCTCTGCTATATTTAAAAAAAACCTCTAGGTTTTGAAAAGCATTGTTTTTTAATCATCGGTTTTGAATAATTGTAGAAACTGTTTTGTATGATTTTTCTGGTAATTCAATAAAAATAAACAATGTATTTGTTATGTGCAGTTCCACCAAATATCCTGGACGACGATAGCACGCAGTCAGCCGTGGCTGTCAGAGAGAACCAGAACATCAGCCTGGTCTGCAAGGCGGATGGCTTCCCTACACCCAAGATCATGTGGAGAAGAGAAGACGGCCAGCCCATCTCTGTGGACAGGAGGAAGAAAGGTAAATCAGGGCTACCACAACCGAGCCTACATTCTGCCTATATATACTTAGAATGATAAAAAACTGTGAATTAACCTATCAAGTGCGAGTCGGACTCGCACACGAAGGTTTCCGTACCATAGCACAAGATTAACACTATGTTCTTTTTTATTAATAGGACCCTCTTAAAATAACTTTATTCTATTTTTATTACTTTTTCTGAAATAAAAACGTTGGTAATACTCACTCCGTGAAAAATTCAAGTATCTAGCTATTACGGTACAAAAGATACAGCTATTATTAAGATCAAGCAAAAACAAAAGTTTATTGCAAAAGTTAAAAAATAAAGGTTAAATATTAAATTATAACTTTATTTTACTTTCATTACTTCATTTCATTTCATTTGACGACCTCTGTGGCGTGGCGGGCCAAGGTTGGCCTGCGACGCAGGAGGTTGAAGGTTTGTTTCCCGCCTCGAAACAAATATTTGTGCGATCGCAGATATTTGTTCAGGGTGTTCTAGGTATTTTCTATGTATAATAAAAAAATATTTATCTATATATTATATTGTATTAAGTATATCAGTTATCTAGTACCCATAACACAAGCTCTGCTTAGCTTGGGGCTAGATAATGTTTTGTAAAACTGTCCAGCATTATTTATTTATTTATTCATTTATTTACATGTTGTTATCTCAGCTATATAGCTGGTATAATATTGGTTCACACGACTAGCTTGGCTAACGCTTTCTTCAAGTAATAACACATTGCTTATAAGCTAGCAGCCAGGAGAAATCTTACACCAACGAATCCCTAAGTCAGTTTTTACGATATCCACGGGAGGAGACGGAGGGATCTATTCTCACGCCGGACAGACCACGGCTTTCTTAGTAATTTAAAGGCTGTTGAATTAAATGAGACAGCTTCATCTGCACTTGATGCGACAACAAAACTCCAGTTAACACGAGCTAATTCCACTTCCCCTCGGATTAAGCTTTACAGAAAGAATAAAAGATAATTATAGCGCGGGAAAAGCTGAGTTTTCCCGCCAAATTAAAACGGCTCGAGCACCTATTCGCGGTCACGGACAAAGGCGCCAAAAATCGAGTTTAATTTCAAGAGCGATTTCCTTGTAAAGTACCTGCTGCGGGAATTAACGTGGAGAGCTCTTGTCGCTAATTGTGTGGACCTCACGTCACCAGCACCTCCAGTCGCGGACAGCTGTTCCATGATTAGGGAGCGCTCAACATTCAGAAGCCGGATAAAATTGTAGTAATACGATGAACGTTTTTATCTATAAACCGAATACGTTCGTGCGCGTCTATTCCCCATTGCCACCTGCACAGCTACCAATTGAAGCAACCGAGAAAAAAACAATACCTTTAATGAAATGTCAAATGTCACTCGCCCCGGAGCTATGAGGCCACTGACGAACAGACATACATACAGACAAATAAGCAAACATATCATTGAGGTCATTTAAACTTATAACAATACTCTTTTTAGTCGTGGGTCATAAAATGAGAATATTATGCATCCTAAGGCAACTACGAGTACCACAACACTCAGACCCCAGGTAGACTAATATGCAAGTATTAGAGGTATTTAACGACCTCTGTGGTGCGGCGGGCGAAGTTCGCCTGCGATGCAGGAGGTTGCGGGTTCGATTCCCGCCTCGGAACAAGTATTTGTGCGATCTGCAGATATTTGTTCAGGGTGTTCTGGGTATTTTCTATATATAATAAAAAATATCTATCTATGTAATATATTGTATTAAGTATATCAGTTATCTAGTACCCATAACACAAGCTCTGCTTAGCTTGGGGCTAGATAATGTTGTGTGAACTGTCCAGCATAATTTATTTATTTATTTATTAGTCCCGAGGGGAATTGAACCCGTACCGCTCGCGACTTAGCTGGCTACTCGCCCGTTACGCTAAAAATGTCGTCGTAAAAGTTGCGACGTTGTAACCGACTGGGACGAACGGACGGACGGACGGACCATCTGAACGATCGAATAGAAGAGTTCCTTGACAATGCAACAGAACTCTAATCCCAGTCACACTAATATTATAAATGCGAAAGTTTGTGTGTGTGTGAGAGTGTGTTTGTTACTTCTTCACGCTGAAACGGCTGGACGGATTTGCATTAAATTTGGAATGGAGACAACTGGACTCCCGAAGTAACACATAGGCACATAGGCACCCCAACCAATCTTCCAAATAAGTTCAGCTCCTCTCCATCCAAAGGTTGTCTGGAAGAGATCACTCTTTAGCGATAAGACCGCCCATTGTACATTTAGTTTTTTTTGTTTAATTGTTATGTCTTGTTTTTAACTAGTTTCTAAGGTGTACAATAAAGTATTTTCATTCATCCATTCATTCATTTCTATCCCTATACGCTCACGGCATCAAGACTTACGCGGGTGAAACCGCAGGGCACTGCTAGTTACTAATATCGATAGCCAGCCCTTCGTCTATTACCAACCGACCAACCACGTCACCGAACGTTCACAAAAAAACTGTTCTCGCTTCCCCTTATCAATTCAGTGACGTTTTAATCTTTGTTTGTTTATAATGCGTGGACCTTTATTCGCCGGCTTAACGGAAAGCTCGCCAATTGGCGTATGGAATGTTTGGAATGCTCGAAAAAATCTTTTCAGGAACTTTTGCACGGAATTGAACATTCTGTTACTAGAAGCTGATATAATTATTTTTCCCGCTAAGATGTGTTATGTAATAGTCTTCCAATTGCTATTCTTTTAGTCATCATCACCAGCCTGTAGTAGTCCACTGCTGGACATAGGCCACCTCCGCATAATGCCACGATGGTCGGTCTAGAGTTGCCTCCATCCACCGACTTCGTGCTACCTTTATAATATCGTTGGCCATCGAGCGCCTTCCCACACTGACACGTTCGTTTTGTGGTCGCCACTCGAGAACCTGTATTCCCAAATGGTTTTTGGTTATTTTAAGGGTTCCGTACACAAAGGGTGCCAACGGGGCCCTATCGCTAAGACTCCGCTGTCCGTCCGTCTGTCCGTTTATCTCATGAACGGAAATTTTAGATGCACTAAGTAGGGTGAGTAATGCCAAGCACATTATAGCTGCATTGTATTAAGTCATTGCATTGTATATGTATGTATGTATGTATGTATTAAGTCTAAGCTGCTGCATTGTAAGCAATGCAAAGTTAGCCATGAAAAAAATTACAAATGTCTAAACAATACTCAGTCCTTCTAAGTGGAAAATGGATTCAAACCCTCAAAACCACAAACAAGATGTTGAATGCTAATTTGATTTCTAAATTAAAAAGGGTCGTAATGCGATCGCAATCAATGTAATCCTATTGAGATCAGAACCATTGAGATAAAAAGCCGTTGTAAAATTAAAAATTCCGCGACCGTTCTCGACCGGCATCAAGTAGCCAAATGAGTCTGCCTGTATTTCGTGTACAATTACATTTTCCGGTCATAACCAGGGCCGTAGCTAGCAAGCATGAGGGACCGTACCTAATCCCGATTCAATCTAAAAATGACAACAAAAATGTACTATAAAATAACATACCTTACCTACTTACAATTTTTGTCATGATTTTTCTTTCTTGGTGTTGATGGTTCTCTGTCAAATTATTTTGACCCTCTGCCACGGCAATGGCATTATCAGTGGCTTCGTAAAGGTGTTTCAGTGTGGAAGAGACTGTGTACACGAAAGTAGGTGCAGCATTGTTTGTGGTGAGACTCCGCAATCGCACTTTGTCTTATTTGTGTATCCCGACTTGCTCAAATTGTACTTGCAACGGCCAACCTGGGTACGGAGTCGGTTGAGCGATTATCAGGTTGACCAAGGTAGAAATCGGTCTGCTGCGTTTTAACCCCCGATGCAAAAATGAAAGGGTATTATTATAAGTTTGACGTGTATGTGTATGTGTGTGTGTGTGTGTCTATCCCATCGTAGCTTCCGAACGGATGAACTGATTTAGATTTTTTTGTTTAGTTTGAAAGGTGAATTTGTCGGGAGTGTTCTTAGCTGTATTTGATCAAAATCGGTTGAGCCGTTTCATTGCGATGAAGGTTTTTTTTAATTTTTACAAAATTAATTACTTGTTCATGTTGCCATCATGTTGATAAGTTTTCCTCTACTCCAATATGTTCAACTATCTGTTCAACCAGTTGAACAAATTGGATGAGTTTTCTCCAATTTTTCCAACTTCAAAATGTAGTTGAACTCTTTGGACTAAAAATTACAATAAGTTCAATTTCTATGTTTTTATTAATAAAACAGGGTACTCCTGCAGCTTGATTTTTGTCATTGTATAGAGTGCTTTTGATAGAGTCAAATTTGTTTTGTTCATAGTGACAGTGTACGAAGGGGATACTCTGAGTCTGCAGCGCATCAGCCGCACAGAAATGGGCGCGTACCTGTGCATCGCCACCAACGCCGTGCCCCCCTCCGTGTCTAAACGCATCATCGTGGATGTCGAATGTAAGTTAATGTTACATATTATATTCACAATGTTAATTAGTTTAGTTTAGTTTTTATCTAAAATGCATGCAATTTTTTATGCAATTAGGTAGAAATGTGTTAAAATGTATAGTATTATCTCAAATTCCTAGTAGTAGGTAAATCTTGTACCTACTACTAGGAATCAGGAGACCTGACGAAGAGCGGGACCTTCTAACACAAGTATTTTGCTACTTACAAGAAGGTCCAAACCATATTTAAAACAAGTTTAAACCTGTTACGGATATAAACTATTTTCTATTTCTATTTTATATTTGTTACAATGGTTCGATACAAAGCGTTTGTATCAGCATCATGCAAATGGATGCGTATCTGGGTATCATCACCAATGCCGGTGCCGCCCCCTTATCAAATGGATGCGTATCTGGGTATCATCACCAACGCCGGTGCCGCCCCCTTATCAAATGGATGCGTATCTGGGTATCATCACCAACGCCGGTGCCGCCCCCTTATCAAATGGATGCGTATCTGGGTATCATCACCAACGCCGGTGCCGCCCCCTTATCAAATGGATGCGTATCTGGGTATCATCACCAACGCCGGTGCCGCCCCCTTATCAAATGGATGCGTATCTGGGTATCATCACCAACGCCGGTGCCGCCCCCTTATCAAATGGATGCGTATCTGGGTATCATCACCAACGCCGGTGCCGCCCCCTTATCAAATGGATGCGTATCTGGGTATCATCACCAATGCCGGTGCCGCCCCCTTATCAAATGGATGCGTATCTGGGTATCATCACCAATGCCGGTGCCGCCCCCTTATCAAATGGATGCGTATCTGGGTATCATCACCAACGCCGGTGCCGCCCCCTTATCAAATGGATGCGTATCTGGGTATCATCACCAACGCCGGTGCCGCCCCCTTATCAAATAGATGTGTAGCTGGATATCATCACCAAGGCCGGTGCCGCCCCCTTCTAAAATCATTAAGTTGATGTAGAAAGTAGGTTATAAACTTAGCCGCACACGTAATGTTGTCCTAAATAGATGTAAACGACGAAATGACTATTTAAACAAAATTTTCGGTTTGGTCACATTGAGTCCATTTCTTTATTTTTTATTGACTTCATAAACACGGGGTGGGTCCTCAATTAGTGTGTTTTTAGGGTTCCGTAGTCAAAGACAAGGAACCCTTATGGATTCGTCATGTCTGTCTGTCTGTCTGTCCGTGTATGTCACAGCCTTTTTTTCCGAAACTATAAGAGCTATATGAAACTTGGTAGGCAGATGTATTCTGTGAACCGCATTAAGATTTTTAAACAAAAATTGAAAAAAAAAACCAATTATTTTTGGGGTTCCCCATACTTAGAACTGAAACTCAAATTTTTTTTTTTCATAATACCTATACGTGTGTGGTATTTATGGATAGGTTTTCAAAAATGATGTTGAGGTATGTCACAGCCACTTTTTTCCGAAACTATAAGAGCTATGCTGTTGAAACTTGGTAGGTAGATGTATTCTGTGAACTGCAATAAGATTTTTAAACAAAAATAGAAAAAAAAACAATAAATTTTTGGGGTTCCCCATACTTAGAACTGAAACTCAAAAACCTTTTTTTCATTATACCCATACGTGGATGTCTTGGATATGGATAGGTCTTCAAAAATGATATAGTGGTTTCTAATATAATTTTTTTCTAAACTGAATAGTTTGCGCGAGGGACACTTCCAAAGTGTTAAAAAGTGTCCCCCCCCCCCCCCTATAACTTCTAAAATAAAAGAATAATAAAACTAAAAAAAAAATATTATGTACATTACCATGTAAACTTCCACTGAAAATTGGTTTGAACGAGATCTAGTAAGTAGTTTTTTTTATTTTTGGGGTTCCCCATAATTAGAACTGAAACTCAAAAAAAAACATCATAGCCATACGCGTGGGGGTATCTATGGATAGGTCTTCAAAAATGATATTAAGATTTCTAATATATTTTTTTTCTAAACTGAATAGTTTGCGCGATAGACACTTCCAAAGTGGTAAAAAGTGTCCCCCCCCCCCCCCCCCCCATAACTTATAAAATAAGAGAATGATAAAACTAAAAAAAAAATATGATGTTACCATGTAAACTTCCAACGAAAGTTGGTTTGAACGAGATCTAGTAAGTAGTTTTTTTAATACGTCATAAATCGTAATCCATCCAAGAACTTTTATATTATGTTACTTGCTGCTACGGAACCCTTCATGGGCGAATCTGACTCGCACTTGGTCGCTTCTTTTTTTAATTGCAAGTATATTATTATACTTACAAATTGGTACAGTTTTCAAGAAAATCTGGTTCCGATTATGTGATCCATGCAGAATTGAGGGAACCCGTCAAATATTATAGGCATACATATTATAGTGATTTTGGTAAGTATTTTCAGCAACAAGTCAAGCATCAGAAAGTACTTTTTGGAGAAGTGTAACTGATGAAGAAGACCAGAGATGGTCATCAGAACTCCTCAATGATAAGTATTTCACGGGTGACTTTTCGATATCCGATTGAGCTGATAAATAATCGTGGGATGAATCCATGGGATCCATACGGATGCACCCGAAATTTGGAATAACTGTCAAACTCCGATGACAATACAATATTATGGTGGATGGTTGAAATCTGCCATTTTTGAAAGAAACGTCCCCTTTTTTTTTTATTACATTTTAATGTGTTTTTTCGAGTTATTTCGTTTAATTTTAGTGGCATTTTAACCGGTTTCGTTTCGTTTTGTATGAGGTAGTGCTGGCCTCTGGTGTCGGAGTTTGTCAAGCCGCCCGAGGGCCTCTGGCATGGCTTATCGACTGCTATTAATCAATAACAGCCGTGACCGACAGCTTAACGTGCCCTCCGAAGCACAGAGCGATGGAAATCCGCACATAACTTAGAAAAGTCATTGGTGCGGAGCCTAGGATCGAACCCGGTATCGTTGGATTCTGAGTTGCACTATTGAACCGTTATTTTAACCGGTGTAACTTGGATAAATGGCACATGTGTGATGTAGTGAAATTTGAGTGTATTGCGAGTCTTTTCGAAATGGTGAATTTTTTCCTGTAAAAACTCTGTTTTTCTGCCACAATTTAAACTGGGCTAGGACTAGGACTCTTGACGACTTGACTATAAAACTATAATAATTATATCACTTGACAATGGCTTAATTGTTGCAAATAATATACAGAAGCTATTACCTAAGATAAGAAGAATATTATTGTGACAGCGAGCATCTGTTGATGGAGACGGAAGGTTGACTACGGGACTCCCCGATGGATAATAGCCGTGTTTAGGCTCATTTTGATCCAACACACGGATCCGATTACTACTTTTATTACTATTACTACTTTTATTACTATTACTACTTTTATTACTATTACTACTTTTATTACTATTACTACTTTTATTACTTTTACTACTTTTATTACTATTACTACTTTCATTAGTACTTGTATTACTACTTTCATTTCATTTCATTTATAAAATATTGTATTGAAAAATATATATTTCAAAAAAAAACTTTATGCCTTGATTCTCAGAAGACAGGTGTCGTAGCCTCGTGATTGTGTGTATTACACAATATATTATATTCGCTGATAGTAAACCGTTTATTTTTGTTACCTTGTAGTTTATTTTCTCGAGGGTAGTCCTATTTAGCACCCAACAGTTACATACATTGTTCTAACCCCACACTAGGATTCCCCGTGCCATGGGTATCAAGAACTACGAGTACCATGGTACCGCAACACCAAGAACCGGAACAAATATTTGCAGATCATACAAACATTTGTCTCGTAGCGGGACTCGAACCCGCAACCTCTTGCTTCTCAGCCGGCTACTCGCCTGACGCGCCACAGAGGTCGTGAATTTATTAGAAAAATATGAAATGAAAATGTGATACAATCAAATTTTAGTTTTTTCAACAACCATAGATAAAAGAAGCTCAACTGTAAGTCTAACCAATCGAGCTCAATCTGTAAGGACGTAATGATACAATGGGCCGTAATACGACCATAGCGTTTGAACGTGCGCCAAAAGCGACCGCATTGGTTGCGCGTCATTTCCGAGAACCAATTGAATTAATACCTAATTGAATTGAATGGACTCAAATGGCTCAATTGCCGATTGAAATCAATGTGGTAACCTTATTCGGTATGAACCATGTTTGAACAAGGAAATTACAAAAGCAATTTGCGAAAGGGGTGAAAAACATAGGTACTTTATGTCTGGGTATGAACACAGGTTTATGCCTAAATATGGGTAAGCCGCTTTTCGCCCTTGAGAGAATCTAGACTTAAGATAAAGCAAAATTCCGAATCCTAATTTTGAATTTTACTTGTAGGTAGGTCAAGTAAAATAAATCAAAATAATGCATTCAGGTATAATTTGATTCAATCAATCAATCAATCATTTATTTTGCGAAACATGGGTACATAAGATGATAATAACAATAAAAAGATACAGGCCATGATCAGCTTTACAGCATGCAAAGGCTCAATGGGCATCTCATTATACAGTATATATAGCTCGCTGAACCGCTGAAGGATACAGGTTGTCGAGAATGGAAGATGAAGTGTAGGACGGCTCCCTACTCGATGGACTGATAACATGTTAGAGAAGTCTGTGGACGGAGGCAGGTCATGACCATTCGTTGTGACATTCTATACATTCATATTCCAACTTCAAGCAGCAAGTTTAAGAATTTGGACAACAAAACTGGTTGATGATGATAATGATGGTGTTTTCAAAAACATAATAGGAAGAACAATAGTTATCTATAGAAAAAAATTGCAAAGACTGCATTAATTCTAGGGTTGATCCTAGTATATCTCTCGTAGGGTTATTGTTTATGTGTTATATTAAAAATATTGTTAAATAAATAAAATAAAATAAATAAATAATACTACACAGTTCACACAACATTAACTAGCCCCAAGCTGAGCAGAGCTTGTGTTATGGGTACTAGATAACTGATATACTTAATACAATACAATACAAAGATAGATATTTTTTATTATACATAGAAAATACCCAGAACACCCTGAACAAATATCTGCAGATCGCACAAAAATTTGTTCCAAGGCGGGAATCGGACCGGCAACCTCCTGCTTCGCAGGCGAACCTACGCCCGCCACGCTACAGAGGTCGTCAAAAAAAAGAGAGGTGTTGCATGGTTACAGCTCGTTCACCGTAAGATGTCACCTGCCTTGATCTGCGTGCCATGGCATTTTCAGCAGCGCGGCGTTTTTTGTTGCACCTGCTACGCCCTCTTAATAAAATGGCAAACGATCTTTGAGTGAATCTAAGCGTACCGTCCATCGCCATTTTTTATGTTTGACAAAAACATAAAAAGATGTCCCGCAAGCAGCAAAAAGATTCTAATTAAATGTTTAGAATTCGCAAATCAGATCAAAGAATTTGTAAAGAACCCCCGAGGCAGAAAATAAGATTTTCTTGAGATTTTTCGCTCGATTTCATTACCTCAGGATGACCAATTAAAAATGTAATTAAAGGAAGAGGCTGTTATATAGAAGAATTCTCCCTTTATTTTGAATTGGTATCAGAGCAGCTGACTAAATAACAGGCAGCGGCCTGATAATTGAAAGATAATATTTTTTCGCGGTGCACGTTCTCCGAGAATCGAGATTGCTTGCGAAGTGCAGATCCATCCTTTTTCTTGGGGAACAGACGCCTTTGAAATGTTTACACAATGGGAAATTGAATAAAACTGTTCCAGATCTAGGAAATGTTTCTCTGGAATGAGATGAGTCAACTGTGTGGGAGAGCTCATAACTTTTTATTTGAATACATTTTACTAGAGAGGAAAAAAGATACGAGACAGAGATAGACGAGACGGGATGATGGGATATCTCGTGAAAGAGAAATAGAACTCCAGTCCATAATAAAATCGTAATAAAATAGCTTCATTAGGTGGATGCAGACGCTTGTGAGGCGAAATTCAAATTTTCTGGTGCGTTTTGCCCATTACAGCTCATCAACACTTCTTCTGATAGCAAAAGTTGATTTTGTGAGAACTAGGAGACTTCTTGATGAGTTGTAATGGGCAAAAAACACCAGAAAGTTTGAATGTCGAGCTACAAACGTGAGTATCCACCTTAAAGGCTTTGTTTGTTAAACAAAATAAAAACCTTTTTGGTGTTCTGATCAAAAGACTCACTGAGGAATCACTTTGGTGCCTGTCCTTCTGTTAAACATTCAACTTACAAGCTTACCGCTAGTCTGAGGTACTTACAGATATGTGATTTGCCATACCATATAAGGAAATACTTTTTAACAGCTCTTACATATTTTTACTCAAAAAAGTCATCGCCTCGAAAATGATATGAGACAAAATCTTTATTTTTTTAGCAGAATGCATACTATAAGAGTCAAACAGACAAACAGCCATGGAGCGGGCCATGCTAGGTATCCACCTCGTGGACCGTAAACCAAACGTCGAGATTCGACGCTGAACTAAGGTCGAGGATGTAGGTATACGGATTACGAGGCTCAAGCGGAGATGGGCGGGACACTTGGCGAGATGAGAGGATTACCGATGGACCAAAGTAGTCACTGAATGGAGGCCGAGTGATATGCGGCGGCCTCGAGGCAGACCACCTGCCCGATGGTCAGACGATATTGTGCAGGCAGTAGGAGAGCAGTGGATCCGACTGGCACAAGATCGCCAGGAGTGGCGTTCTAGAGAAGAGGCCTTTACTCAGCAGTGGGTGTTACCTGCTGAATAGATAGATAGATAGAATGCATTAACATTCAAGAAGCCACTGATAAAAATTGTGAAGCAAACATTGATCGTATTGATCGTAAGCATGCCCCACATTTCATCATCATCATCAGCCTGTAGAAGGCTACTGCGGGAAATAGGCCTCCCCTCAGTTAGTTCTACAACGAACGGTCTTTAGCTGTCTCCACTGACTTCCTGCGTCCCTCCAGTGCATCGAGAGGGGGCTTCCAACAATACACAGCTCGGTAGGTACGAGCCTGATGTGTTTGCCGAATTATTATTTTGACGAGCGTCACTAAATTTGGAAACCAGGATAGGAAGTGGGAAATTGAAGCCAAATTTGAATGGACGTAATATTCCATTATATTCATAGAATATTCCACACGTGGGCTACAAAACTTTATTAATTCGTAGTATTTAATATTTCATAGAGCAGTGTGCGTTGACGCACTAATTATCGGTACACCGATTACGCATCTATTTGCATTTGGCCAATGTTTGTAACTTTCACAATAGCAATTTTATTATAAAATATCTTAATTAATAGGTTTATCTTTAATTCCGTTTTTCATTGTCGATTTGCTGTTTGTACAATAAAATGAATAAACTTACTAGTCACATAATAATAAGGCTTTCAGCATTGTCTCTCTTCCACGAATATTTAATTTCGAAAACAAATTCTTTTACTTAAACCTGAATTTATTAGAATGAGATTTTCCGAGAATATTTTTCTGAAACTTGTTTATTGGAAGGGTACGAAATGAAATTCACAAGAAAACTAAATTGAACTAAAACGTGAACGTCTAGATCACCGCAGGTATTGCATCTCAGCTGGCTTCTTGCCCGCCACCGTGCCACAGGGGTCGTCACACATTGGCGAAAATTTTGAAATATAAGGGATTAGAACAATTAATAATGTCCAAAGTACTAAAACGAAAGTACCCAAAATAATATATACTTAACAATCCAATAACAAAATTGAATTTAAATATATCTTTTAGATTTTGTATTGTGTATAGGCATAGCTGACACAATATTTTAATCTAGGCGAAATTATAAAGGGCTATTTTTGCAAAAGGTTACCTAACAATTATTAGTTTATATACGGATATGAAAATGACTAAATACATTTTATAAATTGATTAGAAAATGTTTTTTTAACTGCGGGAATGAAGGAACAAGCGGATGGCCCACCGATTTTGAGTAGTTCCCGATTATTTCCGAATCTGTCCCCATTCGGGTACAGACAGGAATTAACGATTCCTAAGCGGTAACCTAGGCGATGCCATGATAAACTATTATGTCGAATGGTTTCGTATAGGTGATGATGTCTATCCGTGAATAATTCTTCTGGGTCTATTTATCTTCTTAATAAAAGTGTATTAGCAGTGTACGGCTCCGCTCAACTCTTTCATCTTCTCACGGCGTTATCAATCAAAACAACAGGCAGTTATACAGACTCGAGGAGGCAATTTATAAAGTTTCAATAATGATGGATAGTGCCGGAGTTTACCGAACGAGCCCGACTACGCTAGTCTAAGAGACAGCGTAGTCGGGTTCGTATTTATAATATACAAGCAGCGCCCCGCGGTTTCACCCGCGTAAGTCTCGATCTCGTAGGATTATCGGGATAAAAATGTGCCAATGTGTTATTCAGGGAGTTCAGTTATCTCCATTCCAAATTTCATCCAAATCCATCCAGTAGTTTTTACGTGAAAGAGTAACAAACATCCATCCATCCATCCATCCATCCATCCATACTTACAAACTTTCGCGTTTATAATATTAGTAGGAGTAGGATAGGATAGGAAGGATAGGATGTTGTTAGAAGTATCCAGGTTACTACTTCATCCGCTCTTACAAGACAACTTTTTTCGACATTATTTTTGAATTGATTTCGAAACAATCGTGAATAGTACGAGTTTCTCAAAACGAGAGCGACGTGGGTGATAATGTGAATTGTCTGAAGCTACATGAGCATGAAAATAATTTAAATAGTTTGTTTTACTAAGAAGTTTGGGTTTTTAGGTTTACTAAACTAATCTTGTTTACGCGGACAAAAAATAAATGGGCTCCGTGTGTCTGCGCCATAGATTGTTCTCTTTAAGAGGAAAATAATATACTTACCTTAGATCTGATTTTTAACTGAGTAAATCAAGTACAATATTCAGATTAAAAATACTCGTACATTATAATTCCGAGGAATCACTGTACCAAAAACACAATAAATAGTACAATATTTTATTGCATCACGAAGTTGCCTCTAAATTTCGTCTAGATTCGATTGTTTCTCAACATGGTGCAGATTATTGGGTCAAAAATGAGATAAAAAAAAAACAATACAATAAAACTGAAGGCTTGCTGAGGGAGTTTTGTAGACATAGATATTTTTGAGACATACATAGATACATGCTTTTTTCCCTGAAAGGGTAGGCAGAGCCTCATTGGGTCTCTTTTCACCGCGGGATATAGACGTGAAAAGTGGTGAACTCAACGCCGCCATTGCTTCCCAATTCTTCCAGTAATAACACATTCCATAATAAGTTATCAGCCAGCACAAATCTTATACCTTATTCTTATATTTTACGAGAATTAATATAAGATAGCTTTTACGAGAAGCGCGAGGCGTTTTTTTTGCATGAAGATTTCCTTAAAGATTTGGCTACATACAACATTACCTTGCATCGTTGGCCTGGCTACCTAGACGTTTAAAACGTGAAAAGGCTTGATAGAAGACACAGATGGACAAAATAGCCTTTAAACTAGAATGTATGCAAGTAGTTAGATGGAGTAATAATAGCGAAGTGAGATCCTGATCTATACCAAGACCACTCGCGATTTTTCACATAACACTTCAGATAATGAAATCCACACTTTAAGAACGTAATTCACATTGCCAGAGTTTATGGCGGCAATTCTGGGAGATATTACTTGTGCCGGGTGATACGATTTAATATTCTATGACGTTTTAAAATATTTATAAAGTTTTTTACGATTCATTATGGCGCTGATAATGCGAAATGAGTCTTTAAATTTTGAGCACCTATCGCGATGTGATTTATTTTGGTTTTATATTGAAAATAATTATTAATTTAAATTAATTTACTTACAGGAAGTTATATTATCCCTGAGTGCTACAGGCTATGTTTTTATAGCTTCCGCCCGTGGGTTCGCTCGCGTTATGTGTAGTTCCACTCAACTAGACACGATTCGCAGTACTGTTATTTGTTATCATCAGCCTACAGAAGTCCACTGCTGGACATAGGCCTCCCCATAGAATGCCACGACGAACGATCTTGAGCCTCTCCATCCTCCCACTTCCTGCTACCGTTAAATGTCATCCGTCTATCGAGAGGGATTTCACTACGTTGTCTGGTTCGTGGTCGCCTCTCAAGAACCTTGTTCCACAATCGATGTCGGTTCTGCGAATTCTCCCACTGCCTGCCCATTGCCACTTCAAATGGTGAATTCTGAGAGCTATGCAGGTGATCTTGGTTCTTACGGACGTCCGCGTGCGAATCTGAAGCCGCAACTCGTAATAAATAAACTGGTCAAGTGTGCGTCGGCCCCCGCACATTCAGGGTTCCGTAATATATGAGAAAATTCCCTTAACGTTTCAAGTTTTCTAAAATATTATAATTTGTTCGTAAAATATATGCTCGCGACTTCGTCCGCTTGTAGCATAACTCTCTCCATAATCCGTTGCGTGACTTTGAGCTTGTGTATGAGGCTAATACTAATTAGAAGTCCACATTCTTAGTGCTGTAAGTCATCACTGGCAACACGCACTGACTGCCACGCATTGACACGCATTAACGACCTCTGTGGCGTGGTGGGCGAATAGCCAGCTGAGATTCGAGAGGTTTCGGGTACGATTCCCGCTGCGAGACAAATGTTTAAACGATCTGAAAATATTTGTTCCGGTCTGGGTGTTGTGGTACCATGGTACTCTGGTACTCTTAGTTCCTGATAGATGTTCAAACAAACCCGATGCGATTAAACTTTCGAGGAATGCCATCCGCGCAGGCGCAGTGCTGAAGCATGCTATGGTAGTGGAGGGTCTGATGAGATTTCGTTACTCAAGCCGAATTCATTTCTCAAATCTAATCAAACTAACTGGGGTAGTGTACTCGAATAAAGCACTCACGTTACAGGAAATCCTAGTGTGGGTTCAGGACTATGTGACTGTTGGGAGTTATGATTATAAATTGTCGTCTTGAGGCTCTGCGGTATCTGTGACGAGTAGATATGGCGTAGTTTCCTGAAGGTACTTTTTTAATACAACTTGAACGGCGGAACAAGCAGATGGTCCACCTGATGTTAAGCGGTAACCTCTGCCTATGAACAGTGCATTACCTCATAGGTCACATCCACGGACGCGCCGTGTATTTAGCCGCGTATAAATACATTGATAAAATATTAGGTATTTTGGACAAAAAAGAGTATGCGGTCGGATTACTACTCGATATGTCTAAAGCATACGATAAAGTACAATTTAAAATCCTGTTAAAAAAAATACATGACATAGGTATCAGAGGACTAGCACATAAATGGTTTGAATCGTACTTACGTAATCGGGTGCAATATGTGGAGGTAGAACACTTTGATTATGATGCAGGTGTTATACAAAACATAAGATCAGATGCACATCACGTGACCAGCTCCATACCACAAGGAAGCGTGATCGGAAGTTTGCTATTCTTGATTTACATCAACGACTTGCCAAAACATGTAAAAACACAAAGCGTCCTTTTCGCAGACGATATTTCTTTATTAAATGACATGCAGTCGCACTGATAACGTGCCTGACATTATTAAAAACGTCCTCATTGATGTTAAGAAATGGATGGCAGATCACAGCCTAGAAATAAACTTCACAAAAACTAAAGTTATGGAATTTAGACCCCACCAAAAACCGACCCTGAATTTACAAGCTACTTTCAATAATATCTCACTGGAACACGTTAACACCTTTACACTTCTTGGAATTGATATGGACACGCATTTGAATTTCAAACAACACATTAAAAAAATCAAATCAAAACTCTCGAGCTTTACGTATGCTCTGCGCGAATTAAAAAAGACGACCGATCTTGCTACGGCGCTTTCTGCCTACTACGCATATGCATATTCACACCTATCATATAGCATTATATTATACGGCAATAGCACGGATAAACAGGACCTGTTCATACTCCAAAAAAAAGTGCGTTCGTATCCTAGCAAACATAAAAATAAAAGAAAGTTGTAAACCACATTTTAAACATCTTAAGTTACTAACGTTGACGTCTATATACATTTTAGAAGTAAGTAAATTTGTGCGTAAATATCCCCACTTATATACAAAACTTGATGATCTTCCTAGAAGATATGCACTGAGACCGGGTAAAAACAAAATCGTTCAACCACAATCACATCTAAAAATGCATAGCATACGACCATACGCAATGTCAATAAAAATTTATAATAAGCTGCCGTTACAAATAAAAGACATAAAAAGGGATCAACTATTTATAAAAACACTCAAGTCCTTCTTATTGGATAAATGCTATTATAATATTAAAGATTTTTTAGAGTAGGCGGGCTAGGCACATATATTATTTATTATGTAAATAAATATAAACCAACTGACGTTAAAAATTATAAAATGAATAAAAATAAATAATCAGCTGACATTAATAATACCAATAAATATAACTTGATACAAATAATAATAATAATACTTACCTACTTACTTACCTACGAAAGGGGCCCGAGAACCTCGGTCTACCTCTCCATTGCTATGCCCTAAAAACAGGGTTCATGTGCGAGTCTACCTAAGTATAATATACTTAGGTAGACTCGCACATGAACCCTGTTTGTAAGAAATATTATCTTAACCATGTGAAAGCAATAAATATATTGAGTATTGAGTATGTAGCATTGCACTGCGCCCGCCACCCTAAAACATAAAGATGAAAAGTCTCATGTGCCTGTAATTTCACCGGCACCCTTACCCTTCAAACCGGAACACAGCAATGCGAGCACTACTGCTTTGCGGCAGAAATAGATATGGTGGTAGTACTTTCCCGGACGAACTCTTTCACAAAAAAGCTCTACTACTACTTCTAAAACGTTTATAATATTCTTTGTTCCAGTTTCTCCCATGATCTGGGTGCCGAACCAACTGGTGGGAGCCCCGGCCGGCACTGACGTCACCGTGGACTGCCACACGGAGGCGCACCCGCGCGCCATCTCGTACTGGGTGTACGACAACGTGATGGTGCTGCCCACCAAGAAGTATGCCATCAACACTGACGAGAACTCTTACAGGTATGCTCTACGCGCTTTTAGGGTCCCGAGTTTGACAAGGAACAAGGAAGACTGAAGTATCGGACGTGTCTGACAGTCGCGGCTGACAATCGTGACACATGCTGGTCAATAAATATACACCAACGCATAAAATTAAAATAAATAAATAATTCTGGACAGTTCACACAACATTATCTAACCATAAGCTAAGCAGAGCTTGTGTTATGGGTACTTGATAACTGATATACTTAACACAATATATTACATAGATAGATATTTTTTATTATACATAGAAAATTCCCAGAAAACCCTGAACAAATATCTGCGATCCCACAAATATTTGTTCCGAGGCGGGAATCGAACCCGCAACCTCCTGCGTCGCAGGCCAACCGTCGCCCGCCGCGCCACAGTGGTCATCAATGCACATGCACTATTAACTTACAAGTCACGTCCGCGACCGCCAGCTTTAAGTATTTGTCACACTAGATGCGTTCTGCGGTCTGCGGTCTGCGGTCATGTCAAAACGAACGCAGCCCGCATCATGTATGAACAACGTTGTTGGTCTCAATATAATGTGTATAGAATGTGATCTGACCGTGCGAGCACAAGCAAAGAACGCATACTGGTGCGACGGGGCGGTCGACCGGCAACGTTGTTCATACATGATGCGGGCTGCGTTCGTTTTGACATGACCGCAGAACGCATCCAGTGTGCCAAATCTTTTAATACTAAGGTCAGACCAACGCGTTCAGCCCGCGTCCTCAGTAGCGTGCGCGGTGGCGATCAATGGTAAGACAATGGGTGAACGCGTTGGTCTGACCTCAGCCTTAGTCAATGTATTTTCATTGACCATTGTCTAATCGATGTCGATCACCAGTTTGCTGTTCATTGCACTGCGTGTTTTAGCTTTTCTTCAAGAACAGAAATATTTAAAACATGCAGCGCAATGAATAGTAATCAGGACATCGAAATCGAACTTCAGTCTATCACGCAATACGACCCCAGATACGGCATTTGTCATGACTGCCAGTCGCTACTGGCGGATATGTCCGACAATATGTTTCAGGCTTTATGAGATCAGTCAGGCCGTCTGTCCGTCGGTCCCAGTCTGTCACAGCGTCTTATATATGTAGTCATAACTTTGCCACTTACTAGCCGTAGATACCTCCGTTTTACAAAAAAACTTAACGTTTAGGTTTCTTAAAGTTTACCTTTAAAATTAAGGACAGTAAATGAGATACAAAAAAACACATAATGGCATACGTAATACTCTATTTCATGGTCCACAAATTGTGTAAATTAAAAAATAAATAAATAATAAATAATGCTGGACAGTTCACACAACATTATCTAGCCCCAAGGTAAGCAGAGCTTGTATGATGTGTACTAGACAACTGATACACTTAATACAATATATTACGTATAAATATATTTTTTATTATAAATAGATAATACCCAGAACACCCTGAACAAATATCTGCAGATCGCACAAATATTTGTTCCGAGGTTTTAATCGAGCCCGCAACATCCTGCGTCGCAAGCGAACGTTCGCCCGCCGCGCCACAGAGGTCGTCAAAACAAAATTGAACAATTAATGACTTAAAACCGCAAAATTCAGATCCCTAACAAACTCTCTTACCCAGCTAGTAACAAACAAACAACGCGCGTCAATACCGACTCATCAATTACACCGCGATGATGCGGACCAAGACAGATGTAACCCACAGAATTGTGTAATTGTGGCCGTTAGCGTGTTTTTGAGCTCCAAGTTGTGCTAAATTTTGATGTGTTGTATAAAAACTTGCCAAGTGCGTGTTAGATTACGAATAATGTTGAGTTCTGAAGTCAAGTCACAGTTTTTATTCTCCATTTCTTTAAAATGTTGAACCTAGTATATAGAAAAATCGTTTTTGATGATATTTTTCACTATAATATGATCCACATACATGGGAACTAACTTATAAATGACAAGAGGGTGAACAAACCACTCTAGCAGAGTTATTAATATGTAGGAGACGGTAGGAAAACAAAACTACTTGACTTTTAAACGCTATACCACATGTGGGGGTGCGCTATAAAAAAACACCACCATTTTAAATATATGGGGATGCCTAGAAAAGAAAATGCAGAAAGTTTTATTTTTAAAATGGAGATCTCTATCTGAAGTATCGTCGCCGCGTCACAGACATCGTGCAGGGCGTGAGGTGACGGTAGCACCTACTATTATCCATCGAGGAGTGCCGCTACCCACTTGCCGTCACCAGCACCAAATTTGTTCGCTGTCCGTATTCTAATATAATTATTGCCATCTGAAATACACGTGTGCAGTATTTAAAATTAGGTGAAAAGCGATAACGAGATTTGATTATTAATTAAACATAAATTTAAACTGAATAATAAAGCTAATTAAGTTTCAAGCAGAATTGAGCAATGACAATGCCACCAGATGTTTCTTTTTGATGTGGAATATTTATTAAAAATATAAGGTAAAAAAACTATTACAACAGGAAATATACTTTCCACTAAATATAACGAAAATAACATTATGGAAAGGTTGGCTTCGAATAACTAAACATGGGCGTTGCGGCATTATAGCCCAGAGCCCTGTATCAAAACATTGAGCGCAAGTGGGATTAACGGGCTCTAAATATTAAACAGGCTTTGAATACCCATGAAGGAATCGTAACAAGGTAATAATGTCTGGTAGGGGCTTACAAAAATAAGTTTTAGGTTAAATTTAAATTTAGCAATCAAGAAGAGACCTTCGAGTTCACGTTTTGCTTAAACCTTGCTAATAGACTAAGCTGAGAACACAATAAGAACTACATTTTTTTTTTTTTATACTACTTTAATGACGGAACAAGCAGATGGCCCACCTGATGTTAAGCGGTAACCTCTGCTTATGATCAGTGCATTACCTCATAGGTCACGTTCACCTTGGACGCGCCCTATGTTGCATTGCACTGCACCCGCCACCCTGAGACATAAAGATGAAAAGTCTCATGTGCCTGTAATTTCACCGGCACCCTTACCATTCAAACCGGAACACAGCAATGCGAGCACTACTGCTTTGCAGCAGAAATAGGTATGGTGGTAGTACTTCCCCGGACGAACTCTTTCACAAAAAAGCTCTACTACTACTAATATAGTGGATTCGGAAGATAACATAAGGTAACAATGCGAATTGCAACAGTTATTTATGATTGATGTGTTCTTATAACGATCTTGAGTCGGTAGCGATAACATCTAGGACTAAGGTGCTTCGTGCGCGTAAAGTAGGTATGTATGTCTAAATCATAAAAAAAAAAAAAAACATTTATTGTTTGTGAATCCAGGTAAATTACATTAGTTGGTAGATCAGGTATGGTGAAGATCACTGGACTCTGCATTTCAGCGTACAAACATTTGGTATATTATATAATATATGTAACACAGATCAGGAAAAATGTATAAGCAGTAAAGCATGTACTAATATGACCAGGTAAGTAGTGCATTTTAAAACACAATGTGATCCTGCTTTAAGATTTTTATTTTTATATATCTAGGTACGTAATTAAAAAGAAATGAGGAGGTCTGTATATTAACGAAGATCACGCACATAGCTCTCACAATTAGCAGGTTAAAGTAGCAATAGGCAGACCATCATATATCAGCCAACATCTAGAACTAACTTGCTCAAATTTGCCCCAATGTCACGCGCCATTAGTTAATATTCTCTCAGAGAACAATGTTGACATTTTTTGTCATAGCTTGCCGAAGCTCATGGAAATGGCGCAGCTTGTTTTAGAGAATATTTAATGCAAGTAGTTAGTGTTAGTCATTATTGTGTGTCTATCGACGACCTCTGTGGTGCGGCGGGCGAAGGTTGGCCTGCGGCGCAGGAGGTTGCGGGTTCGATTCCCGCCTCGGAACAAATATTTGTGCGATCGCAGATATTTGTTCAGGGTGTTTTGGGTATTTTCTATGTATAATAAAAAATATCTATCTATTTAATGTATTGTATTAAGTATATCAATTATCTAGTACCCATTACACAAGCTCTGCTTAGTTTGGGGCTAGATAATGTTGTGTGAACTGTCCAGCATTATTTATTTATTATCCTCGGTAGGCGTTACCTACTTATTCTAAGCTTGGTTCTTTTTATTTTTAATTGTTATATAATTGTGTGCACGCAACATCGCTTTGGATTTCTGTTATGGTGTTGTACTTGTTTCTTAATAAATAAATAAATAAATAATAAATAAATATCATCATTAGTAGTAGTAGAGCTTTTTTGTGAAAGAGTTCGTCCGAGGAAGTACTACCACCATACCTATTTCTGCCGCAAAGCAGTAGTGCTCGCATTGCTGTGTTCCGGTTTGAAGGGTAAGGGTGCCGGTGAAATTACAGGCACATGAGACTTTTCATCTATGTCTCAGGGTGGCGGGCGCAGTGCAATGCCACATAGGGTGCCTCCTAGGTGGACGTGACCTATGAGGTAATGCACTGGTCATAGGCAGAGGTTACCGCTTAACATCAGGTGGGCCTTTTGCTTGTTCCGTAATCCAAGTAGAATAAAAAAAAAAAAAAAACCTCGCAAAACTTATAACCGTTGGAGTTTAAAGGTTGTCGAGTGGCGACCACAAACTGACAACAACGCATTAGGTATAAATATAAATAAAAATTGCATTGTAGAGAGATGTCTATGGACCCACGTATACATTGTGTGTAGAGGCGCCACAAACTGGCAAGAACGCATTGTAGAGAGATGTCTATGGACCCACGTATACATTGTATGTAGAGGCGCCACAAACTGACAAGAACGCATTGTAGAGAGATGTCTATGGACCCACGTATACATTGTGTGTAGAGGCGCCACAAACTGACAAGAACGCATTGTAGAGAGATGTCTATGGACCCACGTATACATTGTATGTAGAGGCGCCACAAACTGACAAGAACGCATTGTAGAGAGATGTCTATGGACCCACGTATACATTGTATGTAGGGGCGCCACAAACTGACAAGAACGCATTGTAGAGAGATGTCTATGGACCCACGTATACATTGTATGTAGAGGCGGCACAAACTGACAACAACGCATTGTAGAGAGATGTCTATGGACCCACGTATACATTGTGTGTAGAGGCGCCACAAACTGACAACAACGCATTGTAGAGAGATGTCTATGGACCCACGTTTACATTGTGTGTAGAGGCGGCACAAACTGACAACAACGCATTGTAGAGAGATGTCTATGGACCCACGTATACATTGTGTGCAGAGGCGCCACAAACTGACAACAACGCATTGTAGAGAGATGTCTATGGACCCACGTATACATTGTGTGTAGAGGCGGCACAAACTGACAACAACGCATTGTAGAGAGATGTCTATGGACCCACGTATACATTGTGTGTAGAGGCGCCACAAACTGACAACAACGCATTGTAGAGAGATGTCTATGGACCCACGTTTACATTGTGTGTAGAGGCGGCACAAACTGACAACAACGCATTGTAGAGAGATGTCTATGGACCCACGTACGCATTGTGTGTAGAGGCGGCTCAAGACAGTTTGCCGTGGAATTCTACGTGTTCTATTAAATAATGTCTGGATTAGACTTTAATAAGTTATTTGTTCGCAGGGCGCACATGAAGCTGACGGTACGGAACCTGCAAACAGGCGACTTCGGCAACTATCGTTGCATCTCCAAAAACTCGCTCGGGGAGACCGAAGGCTCCATCAGACTGTACGGTACGTTACAAAGGCTCCATCAGACTGTACGGTACGTTACAAAGGCTCCGTCAGACTCTACGGTACGTTACGAAGGCTCCATCAGACTATACGGTACGTTACGAAGGCTCCATCAGACTGTACGGTACGTTACAAAGGCTCCATCAGACTCTACGGTACGTTACGAAGGCTCCATCAGACTATACGGTACGTTACGAAGGCTCCATCAGACTGTACGGTACGTTACAAAGGCTCCATCAGACTGTATGGTACGTTACGAAGTGTACATTACTATAATGCAAGTAATTTGTAGAGTCAAGTTGGCCAAGGGGGGGGTTCCCCGACCTTTCGACAGGTACGTTTGAATCCTGGAAGTGGGTTTTTAATCCACTTAAAAAACTAATGAGCATTATAAACTTATAAGAAAAATATGTGTTTCACCCAATCTCGGAAAGAGTATTTTTGCTCTTCAATATCTGAGTGTAAAAGCCGTTTTTATCCGCTAAAGGTTAAAGTAAAATTGAATTTAGAGCATCGTGTGCACTAAGTTTGAATTTGGTGAATTAAAAACATCATTAAACCTATTTACTTGTACCTCCATGGCGCCGAATTTATCCCTGGACATAAGTCCATGAACTTATAATGCTACGTTTTTTAATTTGTTAAAAACTCAGACTCTGAACCTTCTTAGTATATTTTTTTTTTTTGCATTTAGTCATTTCCTCGCTGCGGTGGGATGAAAAGTTACATGTTGCACTCGAGAGCAAAGATTTTTCACCTCGTACTCTTTTGATTCCCTTGCTAACGCTCAGGATTCTAATTTTTGAATGAATCCTTCGCTTGCTCGGGTGTCAAAATGGAGCACGCGGTTAAAAAGCAACTTTTCACTATATAACAAATAGCTAGTTCAACACAAGCTTTTTATAAAATAAGTGATCGGAACTGTGTGCTGATCGTAATGCGCCTTAACCTGGTCATTCTACTGCTATCCCTCGAGTTCCGTTGTACACCATCATCATATCAGCTTGCTGTCACCATAATATTATATTGTTATCAGAACTTGACAGGTATGCATTTTTTTATCACAACCGCTCAGACCCGACTCTGTGGCGCGGCGAGCGAGAAGCCGGCTGAGATGCGAGAGGTAGCGGGTTCGATTCCCGCTGCGGGACAAATGTTTGTATGATCTGATTTGTTACGGGTATGGGTGATATGCTACCATGGTAATTCTGGTGGTCTTGGTACCTACAACATAGGGACTCCTTGTGTGGGATGAGGACTTTGGTATGTGAATGTGTTATGTTATATAAATGTTTTACATAATCGGGTCATCATATTTCGCTGAACTAGTGAATGGACACATTTTATTTCGTTATAGTTTCCACGTTTTATAGGGTTCCGTACTAAAAGAATGCCAACGGGACCCTGTTACAAAGCCTTCGCTGTCCGTCCGTCTGTCTGTCAGCGGGCCGTTATAGGTAGATAGTTGAAATTTTCACAAAATGTGTATTTCTACTGAAGTTATGACAAGAAATAATAAAAATAAAAAATAATGGGGCTTACAACAAACGTAATTTTATCGGCGTTTTTTGTTGTACCTTAAAAGATAACTACATAATTCTTGTACGGTGGTATGAATCCCTTCGCGTTCGTGTCCGACTCGCACTTGGCCAGTTTTTTATAGATACTGTAGATAAATAATCTATGCCTAGGTACCTATGAATATTCTTTGGAACCTAGACTTACTTCGAACATAAAAAAAACAACAAAATCTTAGTTATTGTTTTTCCAGCATCGGTACCAAAACTTTTCGTTCTACTTACATAATGTACCTGCTGTACAGGGTTTTTGGGTCAACAAATTTATTTAACTAAGTGTATATTTTCCAAGAACGTTCTATTTTTAATAAATTCTGTTTATCCGTAGAAATCCCGATGCCGTCGACATCGCCAAAAGCAACGGAGATGAAAAGTAACGCCAATAAAGAGAGTAAGTAACGAGTAAACATTCGCATTCTTCAAACGATTCATTATAATGTCAGTCTGCCCACGGTACGTAGGTATTTCCTTTCAAATATTCCTGTTGTATCTGGACGTTTAATTTATTTACTTTGGATATGGGAAATTTTGTATTGACTATTTTAATTTCCAATATTTTAGTTTACATTTGCCTACGGCTTTGCGACGCGCGGTGTTCAAAGTCAAAGTCAAAGTCAAAAGTATTTATTTATTGAAATCAAAAGGATCATTTTGAATCGTCTTAAAAAAATAAATTTACATTTACTCCTGTTGGGATGAAAACCAGTCCCAATGCCCCCCTATGAATCTTTTCCAATTAATCTTTCCCTAAATATCTTAATTGGACTAATAAGAACATTACAAATATTACCAAATCGATGGAATCAAAACAGCCTTCCTCAAGCGATGCGCTTGCCTATAAACAGCATATTTTAATCACAAATTTACGCAATTTGTATACTAGGAGTAAATAACAGTTTAATCACATGTTTTATGACACCGAAGTTAATTACTTTTACGGAATATACGCTGAACAAAAGGCGCACTGTACACTAAAGCACTGATGTACACGCTATACAAAATTGGATTTAGGTACGGTTCCAGCTTTATGTAGCACATTGTGTCCATGATGATATGAAGCCGGAGAACAACTGTAAGCAGGAACGATTCTACGAGAGGATCTTCCATCGATTGATGTTGTTGCCTTGCATAAAGATAATTAAAAGCTCTCATTGTAATAACCATTCCCGTCATTCTTTTAACGTTTCGAACCTTGAAGTAATATAGAAAGACTGCGTCATGACTGGCATCAAAAAATTGCACCCAAAAACATCTTCAAAGCGGCAACCAGGCAAAGATGTCGAGCGATGTAGCTGGTCGACTCTAGTGGACAGAAAGCCTAACGGAAAATACGCGAAACAATTTTAGTTTGTTGCCAATTTCCTGCACGGTCGTGCGTATGACACGTCGCGTTGATAACGAATATTATTGGTTTTCAATTTTACAGTCTTTGACTGAAGACCACGTTTACAAACGATCTTGACCCTAAATTATTTAATATAATATTAATTAAATATTATATTTATCCCAGTGAAATTATTTCACCTTATAACTTTGATGCTGTTGCTATTATAACCAATAACAAAGTCACAAGTGTTTAGTTTATTGAAATCTCAAGGATCAATTTGAATCTCCTATATAAAAGACACTGACTGACTGACTGAACGAGTGACAACGCACAGCGTAAACCGCTGGTGGGTATATTTATGTTCCAACGCGTGACCAAACAGAATCAAGGTAACACACACCGCTTGGCATGATTACTAGGAATGATTACTATGACTAGGAAGCGCCTGTACGGTGTCTATCGAACAATTTCTCTGTCTCTTGAGCGGCTCATAATATATCCAGTCGCTTATTTTTTGCATTATTACAGTAAAAATTACAATTCATCAAGTCATCATACCATTCTAAGGCATGCCTATTGTAGCAGCATCAATCGACATCAACTACTTTGCGGAACCAAACAGAGCTTCAAAATAGTTTTGGTAATAAGTGTTGTGTCACGGTCGTGCGTTGCGGTCTCGCGGTGTCTGTGAAGATTTACCATTCGATTGATATTTGACGTATCTGTATACAAACAGCTAAAGCAACTTTTGTGGCAGGTCCTCGCCGTGCTAACGTGAGCCGCTCAGTGCCACGCGCAGAGACGCCTACCGCGGGCACGGAGCGACCCAGCGTCGTGCGCGCCCAGCTAGACCGCGCGCCCGACCGCGACGCAGCACGCGTCTACCGCCCGCCCGCGCACAGCTCAGCAGGTGAATATCTATAACACGAGCCAGCGTTTTGCGCGCCCAGCTAGACCGTGCGCCCGACCGCGACGCAGCACGCGTCTACCGCCCGCCCGCGCACAGCTCAGCAGGTGAATATCTATAACACGAGCCAGCGTCGTGCGCGCTCAGCTAGACCGCGCGCCCGACCGCGACGCAGCACGCGTCTACCGCCCGCCCGCGCACAGCTCAGCAGGTGAATATCTATAACACAGCCAGCGTCGTGCGCGCCCAGCTACACCGCGCGCCCGACCGCGACGCAGCACGCGTCTACCGCCCGCCCGCGCACAGCTCAGCAGGTGAATATCTATAACACAGCCAGCGTCGTGCGCGCCCAGCTAGATGGTGCGCCTGACTACCACTACTCCGCTCTGCCGCGTCGCTTGCTTGCTCGTGGCAAAAATTTCTACAAAAAATGAGAATTTTTATCTCCTCTCAGCTTCATTCATTTCCACCGAAGCTAAGCGGAGAGGAGAAATTATAGAAATAATGAAATCTGATTGGTTATTCAAAACAAACCAACTGGTTTGGTTGAAACCGGGCCTTACAATGTCTATAATGAGTGCGAGTAAGCCTGACTCGCGTTGCTTGGAAGTCAACCTGCCCTTCCTCAGTGTAAATAAATCCACGGTGTTCCCGATTAAGTGTAGCAGCTCGGGCTCATGATTGCTCTGACAAGACGCCACCGTGTGTCGTCTGCCAAATACGAGTATAATGAATCAATATTTTAAATAATCACCAGAAATGGGATATTTAATTTAAAAAGTTGAGACTGCTCTAGCCCTCACCCTGACGACTACACGTGTACAGACCTAAGTGAGTTAATCAAAGACTTAAAGGTTCTCGTTTTCACAAACTAATTAAGGTTGCGTTTAAGACCGAGAATGCTGCGTTCCATTGCTCTCTGGCAAATCTTGAGCCTGGACTTCTGTAACTCGGTCAGCGACCATGTCTGTGCATCGTAGGTTAGGACAGGCAGGATACACATGTCGATGAGTTGGCGCTTTAGTGTAAGTGGAAGGTCACCCTTCATGTGATCTTTCATGGACTAGTAGCTCTTCCAGGCATTATCGATGTGGCGATCAATTTCCTTGTCCTGCCTGTTTTCGAAGGATGCTAACTGGCCCAAGTATATGTATTCATCGACATAGTGTAGATGCTGCCCATTTACCTCGACCCTACGCTTCGTGCTGTTGGTCATAATTTGCGTCTTCGACCGGTTCATGTGAAGCCCAACCTCAAGACTCGCCAAGCTCAGATCTTGGAGTTCCTGTGATGTTGGGGCAAAAAGTACAATGTCGTCCGCAAATCTCAAGTTTGCCAGTCGTTTAGCTCCTACGACAATGCCTTTTGTAGCCCATGAATCAGCCAGTGTTTTGAAGACTTCCTCCAAGGCGCTTGTAAATAGTAAAGGGGAGAGTGGATCGCCTTGTTTCACACCCTTAAAGAGTAAAAGAGTAAAGTGGTAAAGAGTATAACTTGAAAAATATTTACAGTTTGTACCTAAGGACCCGCGATTGTACTTTCATGTATTTTTGCATCAACATGCTAGCTTTAATTTCCCAGTGTTTGTGTTGTTTTCTTATAAGGGTTTAGGAGTTGCAATTGCTATCCCTCTTGTTTGTCTGTCACTAACTTATAGCGCAAAATATATAAGTGATGCAAGTATCTACATTAAAACTGCAGAGAATAATAGGCTAAATAGTAACTCAAAGCTAAAGCCGTAGTAAAATTTCATAAGATGTTTTTAGCGGATGCTATATTAGGTAGGTAGCTTCCTACATGTACAAGTGAACACATAGTCTCTAAAGCCTAATAGTCTAATAGTCTCTTTAGTCTCTTGGTATTTGAGCCTTTTGGGGTTGAGACTCTGGGTCAGTAGGTTGCCGAGACCGTCGCGTTTTCAACATTATTTCAGGGCGTCTTGTCTATGTGACACGTGACCCGAGAGCTGGCTCTTATCTACTAGCTCAACACATTGGTATTGCCATTCACCTCAGCAATTCCGTCTGGTAGTGATTTAGGTCATTTGAGTTATATTTAGATATAATGTTCGGGAAACCTTAAAAAGATAAGACACTATTTAAATATACAACATTTACCATTTTCCGTTTCCTTACAAAATGTGTCTTGAGACGATCTCACCCATCTTATAAAAGATTTATTTTAATTTTATCCCTCTTTGACGTAGTTATGTTTACCGATCTACCTTACCAAGTTACTGATCGTACCGACCATCAAACAGCCGAACTACATAAAGCCTTTAATATAATAGCATCTCAAAGCAAGTCTCGGCAGGAGGCTTTACCGACCGACGCTTTGTATTCTTTGTAACAATATACTGCATTATTAAAAACGTCTATTTTCCCTCTCACGGTAAAAAATAAATGCGCCTCGAGAAGTCGTGGCGGAATGGGTCTCGAATATGTGACGAGGCGGATGTGGCAGGCAATCGTACCGACGACGACTCGAGTCGAGGTGCTCTTGCCGTTTCGAGCTTTTATCTCTTAAGGAAGAATATTTCAGAGTATCCCGGTTGCATTAGCATTTTTGTGAAACAAAGCAGTTTGAGTATATATTCAGATTAGTTGTGAGCTCTGTCTCCGGCCGCGGTGGCGCTAGGTGGGTCGTCTCACGCACAGCCAAATAGAGATTAAACATTCAACGACTTCGCATACACACTTAACCCTCATAAATATTCAGCGCAGACCGCGTACAATCAATTCTTGCAGCTACCGTGTACCGTTTTCTGAGCAAAAAATGTTTGAGCACCCGAGTAATATGATATCAAACAGTCGCGAGACATTTGAATAAATAAAGCCTCTATCGAATATCGTTGTCTGTTTTATTAGGCGGGCTCCTTTAAACTCCGCAGTTCAAACACATCATCAATATAAACAATGCGAATCCTCTTGTTTACAAAGCTGTGAAGAGAGACGCTAAGCCGTTGAAACACTCCTATCGTGTCGCGGAATCCGTATAAAAGTACCGAAGATGCTTTTACCAATGTTTTCTATATATAGGAGATCGTAGAAACCCTTCGCAGCAAATATTAATGTCATATGAAGCAATAGCCAAGTTACTGTGATTACCACTGATTACTACGTACCTATCACTGGTTCTTTCTTGGTCATCCTGCCTCAGGCTAGAGTCCAGCCGGCTCCGATAAAGGCCTAGTGACCAATAGTGAATAAACAGGCACAGACAGGACAGGACAGGATTCAGTAGACCTGATTTGAACTTACGGCCTTAGGATCGGAAGTCTGGGTTCCTTCTTCTATATCGTCAGTTCTCTTACCACTTGAATGGTTATTGAGGTTAACCTAAATTTATGAAAATAAATATTGTACAATTTTTGTTTGTTACATACATTTACAATACGCAGATACATTTACAAATATTTTTATTAATTCCTTATATTTTCCTCGTCTTCAAAATTTATTGCTTAACATATTTTATGCTATATTTTAATAAGTAGCTAGGTGTTTTATGTTTACTATAGCTTTTATTTATTCTGAGTTTTTGTTTCAGGACCGAGAACTATGCATTGTTGGAAGCAGCCTATTCTGGCTATCATACTTCTAGTTCATGTGGAAATTCTACTTTAATTAATTTACAATAATGTTTATTTTATATTGTCTCTCACCTAATACTTCTAATTACTGTGTCGTTTTGTTCAAACATCAATAGTATGTAGTGTTAAATAGTTATTAAGTAAAACATATCATCCTGAATTTTGCCATATCGTGGAAGGATGCGTGAGATCCTCGTATTTATATAAATGAGACTACGTTTTATGAATAGCGAGCTAAAGAATTGAAACAGTTTTGTACATTGTATAGATTCAAAACATTCCTGATGCCTCTGGTAATATTGTTAACATTACAAAATGTAGCAAAAAAAACATATTGGAGAAATATGTAAAGAAAAACTAGTCTATAGGTTCAACTGAGACAATTATCCTATCCTCGTTTAAGAAGCTAATCGCTATATTATTTCGTATTTAAATAGTCTTACTCCTCCACCACCTCCAAACGTCACCTCACAATAGTTTTCAGTAATTATTCATGAAACTCGTTACCCTATTCAGCATTTTCCAGCTCCATTTACATTTTAAATTATACATACATTCGTATGTACCTAGGTATTGTCCTTCCAAAAATTATTTAGTGTACTATAATGAATTCTGCTTTATTGTGATGCAGAGCTTCGCTTTTTTTTTTTTTTTTTTTTTTTTAACATTGATAGACCTTTGTTTGACCACGATCTCACCTGTTGGTAAGTGACGATGTGGCCGAAGATGGAGCACAAAGGTCTAGAAGGCACCTATTCACTCTAGACTTGAAGAGACCCAGATTATAGTTTTCAGGAAAGACAGACGACGGCAGTGTATTCCACTCCTTAGCAGTTCGCATTATAAAGGTAGAACCGAAACGTTTTGTGCGAATAGAAGGTATACTAATGAGGTAAGGATGGTACTGAGCCGTACGCCTGCTCGTCCTATGATGAAAAGGAGATGGTGGGATCAGATCGTGCAGTTCCTGGGAGCATTCCCCGAAATGTAACCTATAGAAGATTGAAAGGCATGCAACCTTACGGCGGTGCTCGAGACTCTGGATCTTAGTCTCCGCCATATGTTGCTCACCTATAAGCCTGAAAGCTCTACGTTCGATCGAGTCCAAGGCAGCAAGCTGGTATTTGGCTGAACCATCCCAAACATGGCAGCAGTACTCCATACCAGCCCGGACTTGTGCTTTATATAAACTGAGAAGCTGTCCTGGTGTGAAGTAACGCTTTACCTTATTCAGGATGCCTAGCTTCATGGCAGCTGTTTTTGCCTTAGACTCGATGTAAGAGCCAAAGTTGAGAGTAGGCGTGAGCGAAACACCTAAGAGCTCGAGGTGATCTCCTATAGCTACAGGTACATCGCGGAATACAGGAACTTGGAGAAACGGACTTTTTTTCGCCGAGAAGAGACAAGCCTGCGTTTTAGAGGCATTGAACTTGACTAGATTGGCATCACCCCAGTCGGATACAGCCTTGAGAGTCAAATTCAGACGCTGCAGCATCTCATCTCTTAACTCCTGAATTTCATTCTTCCTAGCTCGCGCAGTAGAAACATATCTCTCCACAACTGTGCTGTCGTCTGCATACCCAATGATACCGGGCATTAGCAGATCGTTAATGTGCAACAGAAACAGTGTGGCAGATAGCACTGACCCCTGAGGTACCCCGGCGTTAATAGCCAATTGATCCGACGAGCAGCCGTCAATAACTACCCGAATGGATCTTTCCCTCAGAAAGTCTGCGAGCCAGGAGCAGAGTTGAACTGGCAGTCCGTAGGCAGGAAGCTTGCCAATAAGGCTAGCGTGCCAAACCCTATCAAAGGCCTTCGAGACGTCTAATGAAACAGCTAGTGCTTCACCGTATTTCTCGATGGCCTCGCTCCAAATGTGCGTGGCATACACAAGAAGGTCCCCAGTAGACCGGTTTCGGCGAAATCCGTATTGGCGATCACTGAGGAGGTCGTTACCTTCGAGGTATGCAAGGAGCTTCCTATTCAGTACACGCTCCATACATTTACAAAGTAGGGAGGTGACCGAAATAGGGCGGTAGTTTGAAGGGTCAGCACGACTGCCTTTCTTGGGTACAGGCTGCACGTTTGCGAGCTTCCAAGATTTAGGGACTTCACCAGTTTTAAAAGAGAGGCGGAAAAGTCGCGTTAATACTGGAGACAACTCAGGGGCACAGGTTTTCAACACTATAGCCGAGATACCATCCGGACCGCTAGCTTTATTCACGTCGAGACCACGTAGCGTTCTGAGCACTTCCTTTTGCTGGATGCGAATTTCCTGCATTGAAGCTTCGCACCGAGGAAGGCTGGGTGGAATTTCGCCAGAAGTTTCAAGACGTGAAGCCTCCGCAAATTGAGTAGCAAATAAATTTGCTTTCTCAACCGCAGCGTGAGCTAGGGACCCGTCGGGTTTCAGTAGTGGAGGGAGTGAAGGGCGGCTGAAGTTCGCTTCCACGGACTTAGCCAGAGACCAGAAAGCTTTACTTCCCGCAGGCTTAGGAATACTGTTCCGACATAAATGTGCCAAATATTTGATAACGTTTGTTTGATCAGATCTAGTCCAAATTTTGTTACATGGTCCTTAATTTTAATAGCAAAGTTGATTAAATTAAGTAGATGTAATTTATTTAATGAAACATCATTAGTAGTTAATTAGTAACCAAGCTTGCCCCACACGCTTGTCGAAATGTAAATAAACAAAATTAATGCACAATAAATACAATTTAATCTTCGTATTCAATAATATAGTTAATCTATAAATGTATCTTTTATTGAGAATAAGAGATATAACACTAGGTACGATCTAATGTACAGATTGTGTGATTGTAAATAATAAATGAGTATAAAACGGAATTGTGTTTTGGTTCTCTTGCGATCGGTAGCGATAGGGAATACCTAATTAAAATCTGAGCCCATGGACGTTCTTATCGCCGTCTTCTCTTATTCCTGACAGACGTTATCGCTTGGCGAGAATCGATGGCTCTCTTTAATTGATTCCTTTTGCTCTACAATCAGCTCTTTGTTTTTTTCCAATCGGAATTCAGAGCGGGCGTGAGGCCAGCGCTAACGAATTTTTCTAAAAAGAATACCGCCCGATAGGAGGGAAAATAAATACTGTTTCTTAAAGTGGCTCTTGGCATTCGGGTAAAACAATGGCCGTTAAGAGATCCTTTATAATGGGTTTCGAAAGAAGTTGGGTTGTTGTGAAAAGGCTTGTTACAAGTGAAAGTTTTCTAGTACCTATAGTAACTACCTACAGAATAATCCCTTGAAAATGGAAGAGGATTAAAATAGTTATCGATTGAAAATTTGTCGCAAATTTAATTGAATCATAATCAGAAGCGAGTATTTCCTGTTTGATACCTTGAAAATGATCCTGTGGACTTTGATCGTCCTGTTCGATTTGAAGTAGTATCATGTTTATGTCAATAAGATCAAAAAAATAGTAAACACTACAAGTCTTGGCGGGGTAGGAAATAATTAATTACTTTTCTTTGTACCTAATATATATGACGACCTCTGTGGCGCGACGGGCGAAAGTTCGCCTGCGCCGCAGGAGGTTGCGAGTTCGATTCCCGCCTCGGAACAAATATTTGTACGATCTGCAGATATTTGTTCAGGGTGTTCTGGGTATTTTCTATGTATAATATTTTTTTTAAAAAAATAGTTATCTAGTACCCATAAGACAAGCTCTGCTTAGCTTGGGGCTAGTCCAAGCCTAGACAGCATTATTTATTATTTATTTATATATATTATATAACACTCAATCTTTCAACATCGCATCGGTAGGTATAAGGGAAGCTTCCCACGAAGTTCTTAGAATCGTTTTATTTCTGTGATCAGATTATTGTCGATAAAAAGAAGGAGATTTTTACTTCATTGAGGTTACTATCGTAAGAATCAATGCTTACTTACCTACTTTCATCAAAAGATAAATTAAATCGTATAAGCACCTATTTAATTATAAAAACTACTTTATACCTACACTTTAGTTTGAGAGACAGAGATCATTTCTACAAACGAAAATCTACCTACTCAAAAGATTCATAAATTAAATCACTTACCGGTCTTGTTGAACTAATTTCGTTGACTGTAATTCTTAATAAATGTCCTGGCTGCTGGCTTGTAGGTAATTAAGAGGTATTACTGGAAAAAAAAACGCTTAGTCGTCGGAAATCAATGGCGGCAATGAGCTCACCACTACTCAAGTCTACGTTCCTACGATTGTTATCTCCACAGTGAAAAAGGCCCATTGAGGCTCTGTCTACCCCTTCGGAAAAAAGGTGAGTGTATTTTGTCTGAGAAATCTTATTATTCCTTAACCTTAGATTTAAAAACAAGTGTAACGTATGTAGATAACTATCTACATACGTTACACTTGTTTTTACATTTACACGTATGTAGATAACTATCTACATACGTTACACTTGTTTTTACATTTACACGTATGTAGATAACTATCTACATACGTTACACTTGTTTTTACATTTACACGTATGTAGATAACTATCTACATAAGTTACACTTGTTTTTAAATCACTAGCAAAAAAGCAGTTATCGTAGTGCACTACAAAGTCTTCTAACACCAGACAGTCTCGCTATTAATTTATTGTTCTGAACTATAATATATTATATCACATAACTGATAACCGTTGGGCAATAAACGTTCACGAGTGGCCACCACACAGGACCAGTAGAGGAAGGCCTCGTTTTTTTTTTTTATGTATTTGCTCGGCAAACTGGCATACGGCCTGCCTCATGGTAAGCTGTTACCGTCGCCTATTGACATCTGCAACACCAGAGGTATTGCCAATGTGTTGCCTGCCCTGAAGGACTCTTTTTACGAATTTTTTGAAGCGGCTCATGTTGTAGTTTATCGGAAATACCTCAGGAGGGAGCCCATTCCACAACTTGCACGTATGCGGGAGCAAAGATCTCGTAAAGCGAGCTGTACGAGATACCCACGTGTCAATGAGGTGTGTATGAGCTCCCTTGCGTCGATGGAACAAACACGGAAATCAATCTATGGGGGAGACCTCGATCCATTAGTAGACTTCTTTAGGTGATGAGATGATGATGATAATGTTGATGACTAAATACACCCTGTTTAGAAATTTACTTAAAAATACGGCCATAAGAAGTTCACAAATTCAGAATTAGTCCATAACTGAGCAAATTCATAAAACAATGTTTAACTCTGAAACTTGCAGGGTTCCGCAGTAAATTTGGCAGCCTTGGACTGTGACTGCATCTCTGGGAGTTAAGGAGGCTAGGCTATTTGTCATGGAAAAGTACCTAAAGTTTGCTGCTGTGGAAAAATACTGCTTCAAGAGAACAAAGCTTTTCTAAAACATTGGTAGGTACCTACGCAATCACACATTACTACTTACATTACGCAAAAATTTATTACTAACAGAGGTCCTTATTAAATTGTTGTGGCCTTTTTTTCTATAACAATGACTGGACGAGCATATTATATTCAGCGGTAACCTCTGCCTATAAAAATGCATTACCTCACAGGTCACGTTCACCTAGGATCCACTCTAATGTGGTTGCACCGGCCACCCTGACACGTAAAGATGAAAGTGTCATGTGCCTGTAATTTCACCAGCACCCATACCCTTTAAACTGGAACACAGCATGAGATCATTACTGCTTTGAGGCAGGTGTAGGTATACTGGAAGTAGCTTCCTGGCGTGTCAGCCAGCGACCGCACGAACAACTTATTGTCGATACGAACCTCTGCCTAGGACTAGGTCTACGCATTGGAATGATGTTCAAAGCTCATTGTGAGCCTTTCCCAGTGCTCTTTACTTTCCTATTCATTCATTCTATTTGGAGCTCTGCTTGTAATCGTCACTCGAGTGTCGCTTGGCCGGCGGATCTCAGCGAGGAACTTTAATTGACACAAGGAACCGCAGGCTACGCTCGGTCTAGAACCGCAGGCTACGCTCGGTCTAGAGTCTAGACTTTGATCGGGCACATTGTTTCGAAGCTAATTTCGCTGAGCTGTGATTGTTTTGGTTTTAAAATTGGTTTAACGCCATTGTAATGGTGCTAAATATAAGGTTACAAGGTCCTCTTGGGCCCGCATAATAAACTACCCCAATTCATCCCCATTCAATTTGTTTTAGTATTTTTTTACAACCAGTACCCAATACATTTAGTTTAAAACGTAGGTATCTACACACTTACAAAATTAAGTAGCTGAATCATGTTTTTTTTTTTTTTTTTACGGAACAAGCATATGGCCCACCTTATGTTAAGCGGTAACCTCTGCCTATGAACAGTGCATTACCTCATAAGACACGTTCACCTAGGACGCGCCCTATGTGGCATTGCAATGCGCCCGCCACCCTGAGACATAAAGATGAAAAGTCTCATGTGCCTGTAATTTCACCGGCACCCTGACCCTTAAAACCGGAACACAGCAATGTGAGCACTACTGCTTTGCGGCAGAAATAGGTATGGTGGTAGTACTTCCCCGGACGAACTCTTTCACAAAAAAGCTCTACTACTATGTATTTAGTTACAAAGAAAATGTCCGGCCTACGAATAGACCCCCTTTCGTCTCCTCCCGTGGACTATCCGAGACTCCATTAGAAAGATTCGTTGGTATAAGTTTTGTCCCGGCTGCTGGTTTATTATGTAATGCGTTATTACTGGAAGAAAGCTTTAACCGAGTCAGTCGTGGGAAGCAATGGCAGCAGTGTAGACTAAGACGGCAGCGACGAGCTTACCACTTGTCACGTCTGTATTCCCACGATGGCGCAACACACAGTGAAAAGAGGCCCATTGAGGCTCTGTCTACCCTTTCGGGGAAAAAGGCGTGTGTCTATTGTATGTATCTAAAGTTAAATTCTTGTTACGTTCACACATTATTTTAAGACTCGCTTATAGCTTTATTTGTTTGCAAACCTTTGTGGTTTTTAAAGTGCTATATCTATGTTATATGTTGTAATAGTAAGTTTAAATGATAAATAAATAAAAAAAAAAAAAAAAAAAAAACTCATGTAATATGGCCGACATAGCTCTCATAATTTTATTAGCAAGTTGAAAAGGGGCCATAATAGGCATATATAGGGGAATAAAGGCCTATGGCCAGCTGTGGACTCCTACATGATGATGGTATAACCTATGAGTTACCAACAGGAAACATTGTAGTTGCTCGCGATCCCATCAGAGACTTATAAGCTACCCGCAACGAATTGCCATACCTTCATCAAACTGTTGTATCATTTACATTTCGATCGATCGAAGAATGTACAATTTATCTGAACATATTCCTTTCGATATTATGCACGACTGGTTATAATAATATAGGGGAATAAGGGGTTGTACATACGAGGGTCCAGCGACACTTGTAAAATTTCACGGTTCGTAGCACGCCTTATCTCCGTGACAGGATACGGGATATCGTACGAAATATGATGTATTATTTTTACGATATCACATTTTGTATTAGTAGTATTCTTATCTTGCATAAGCTTCTTATGATTATTAATTCTGTGCACGTTGGTGTATACTGTAAGTGCAGTAAGCAGTTGAATTTAAATAAAATCAATAAATAAATATATTATAACAAATTCTTATGATCCAACAAAAGTGATACTAATTCGATGATAGCCACCGCTGCCTCATCCTGTTTTTTTATATCAATATTAATAAAATATTCAAAATTTAATAATCAATATTTATTATATCAAACAGTGCTGTTATCTTAATAACACCACCTTATTTTCCAAGATAAACGATAAAGCGATATATCATAAGACGGAAACAAAACAAAACCTTTGTGAACCTAACTACGCCATTTGTTTTCTTGAAATTGAGATCTATTTCTATATCTAGTGTATCCCTAAACCAAATTACATGCATTTCGTTTATAACTGTGTGAAAGTTATGAAGCTGGAACAGACTGGGATGGAAGGCCGGCCCGAATATTATTCTAGGGGTTCCTTGTCGGAATCAAAACCGTATAGAAAGGCATACCATTTCACTTGCTGATGTATCTCCTACATACATCAGCAATATTAAGGCGCTATAGGTTCAACGAACATTTTTGTATGAGGCGAAGAAGGTGACCGCACGCACTGATACCGTGTTTTTATGTATAAAAAAATTATATAAAAATTTCGTTCAAAGTTTTGTATAATATTGTTGATGAATTCACTAACTCAAATAATAACTAACATGTAACCAAATGTTTCAAAAATTAAAACGTGAGAGAAGTGAGTGAAAATAGCATTTAAATTTTAAAAAGGAGGTATTTTGTTATTTTTTTTATCGAGTGTAGTAATTGAAATATTGTATTGAATTATTGATTTCACTAGATAAAAAGCTCAAGAATATCATATATTTTTTTCTTCATAGAAAACTATGAAAACTCATATCAAACACCTTAAAATTCTAGAGACATTTGAGAACCTATCGCGCCTTAACATGATATATACCTATATATCATGTTTTTTCATGCAATCTACTTAAGTACCAATTTTACAGGCATGTTTATTGCGATTTCAAAGATCAAGTCCGACACATTACAGCCCAAGAAATAACACTATCAGGGTAAGTAGGTACATGAATTATTGTGAGTTATGAAGAAAAAGGGTTACCCGTGTCATTTTTATGCCTTTTGCTCGGCATCTCTATTGTGGCCTATGAATTGATATTATTATTGTTTATATGTAGTTTTATAGCCTTTTGGAGATGGAAACCCTTTTAGGAGCTGTTGGAGTGTAACGTACGGATTATCTACTTTGCATGCCAGCTGTTGTTTTTATACACATAAAAGTCAAGTTAACATTTACAGTGAAGTGAGAGATACCACTAGTGGAATGCCCGCGACTTCATCCGCGTGTACTTTTCCATAAAAACTTAAACTACCCGCTGCATCCCCTTAGGGGTTGATTTCTGGAATTTCTTTCTTAGTGCACCTCCCGACCACAAAAGAAACGTACAATCCAAATTATATGTCTCTTGGTGTTATGGTTTAGGCTGTGCGTTGATAGTCAGTCAGTCAGTCAGTCAGTCAGTCAGTCAGTCAGTCAGTCAGTCAGTCAGTCAGTCAGTCAGTCAGTCAGTCAGTCAGTCAGTCACGCAACGATTTTATATATATTGATGAAACGTATTTGCAAACTCTAAATAAATATATATATCTAAAGTTGTGCTTAAGATTTGATTAGTGCCAGTGCGAGTGAGAGTGTTTAGTGAGAAGTGTGAGTAATTAGTGCATACAAAACGTGTGAGTAGTGTCCAATACGACACTAATTATTAATTATTATTTTATTGTAGTTTTATTGTAACTTCACCTCCTCTCACGTTCTTTACAATCCTGTCCATCCAAAGGTTGCCTGGAAGAGATCGCTCTTAGCGATAAGGCCGCCCATTGTATCACCGTGAACTAGTTTGTAAGTTAATATGAGTATTTTGTTATTGTCACGGACGACGAGCCCTCTCATAGAAAATAGTTAACTTTAATGTACTAGGAAATAAGAACGCCGAGCGAAACGCAACGCATTATAAAATTTGTGCTTGCCCGAGCCGCAGCTAGGCGCGGGACTCTAGTTTGTATAAATATTTGATCATTTTTAATAAATTGTAACGTTTTCCGACCAGTCTAACTTTGTAACACCTACCTTTAAGAACATGTAAATAGAACTTAGTGAACCGACCAATATACAGTCCATACCAGCTTGAGCCAGAGTTTAAATCAAAGAACCCAGAACATTCCCGATAGACCAGAGCATCACTCATAGTTTGGTCCTATCGGAGCCGGATACCAAGAACCAGAGCAACATCGCAGCGCCGGAAGGATATCACTCATACCCAGGGTGCCCCGAAGACCAGCATCCGAGCACGGGTGTGCTTGAAGATCACCCAACGGTGCGACGTGCGACGTTGTCAAGCCCAGCATCAGAGCACAGGTGTGCTTGAAGGTCACCGAACGGTGCGACGTGCTACGTTGTCAAGACCAGCGCCAGAGCACAGGGTGCTTGAAAATCACCCAACGGTGCGACGTGTGTGCAGCGTAGCCGTGAACAGCGCCGAACAAGGAGGATACAAAAGTGTTTCGTACGTATTACGCGGTTTCCCGCGGCCTGTTCGTCGGCCGTAAGGCTGGTGTTTCGGGTTGGTTGTTTCTTTGTACTACGGTTTCTTTGACAAAATAACACTGTTTCTTGGGGGAAATAAGTTAGGAGAGTCATAGTACGAGAATGGCGTCGAACACCAGGAGCCGAACCGCTGCCGAGGACAAGAAGGCACTACGCGTATACGAAGATTATCCCGCTTCACCATCGGAGGATACCGCGCCGGCGCAAGGAGCCGCAACAACGGAACCAGGATCCGCGTCGGCGAACGTACTTCCAGCCGATATGCCACCCGTGACCACGACCAACGAGCCACCGGTTTCAGCACCACAGCGTCGAGAGCGAGCCCCCTCTGTCCGATCACAGAGTTCCGCCGCTAGCGCAACGGCACGTATCAGACAAGCTGAATTTGAAGCAGAACGACAACTTGCCGAGATCAAGAGGCAGGAGCTGCAAATTCAAACGAAGCTGATCGAGAAAAGGCTGGCGGCTGACGTGGCTATGATACGTGAAGAAGTTGACCGAACTAGCGTACGCGCAGCGGAAGAAATAGAAACAGAGAGCCGAGTCACGGACTGGCTCCAGATCAACCAAAGACGGGGGGAGCCTAGAGATTCCGAACGAATGGATGACACAGATGATACAAGGCATCCTTCATCGAGCAGGGATATGACATCCGAGCGATGCCCGCTGATCACGCCGAACCGCGTCACTTTTGAAAACGAGCGACGCCCGAGATCCCCTACGCCCGCACGATCGCGAGACCGAGGGATCGATCGGCTAGCCGACGCTCTAGAAAAGATGTCCCGACAGAGGGCGCCACCGAGGCAAACGACAGATCTGCCCATCTTCGGTGGAGCTATGGGAGACTGGTTACCGTTCAAAGCGGCGATGCGAGAATCGACGCATCTACAAAAATTCTCGCCGGCCGAGAACATCGCAAGGCTGCGATCATGCCTACGAGGTGAAGCGCGCCAAACAGTGTCGGCGCTATTGTATACAGCCACAGAACCGTCGGCTATTATGCAAACATTAGAACAATGTTACGGACGCCCAGAGATGATCATAGACCAAGCGCTTGAAGACATCAAGAAGCTTCCACGATTGGGCACATCCGCTAGCGAACTGAACGCTTTCGCTATCAAGCTACAGAACATAGTGACGATAATCGGGGGTCTTGACGAACGAGGATACCTACAGAATCCAATGCTGGCACGTCAAGTTACAGAAAAACTGAGCCCGCATTTAAGATCAAAATGGTGTGACTATGCGGAAGACCACGGGAACCGAAGCGAACCGGAAATAGTCACGCTGTCCCGATTCCTTATGCGAGAAGCGGATCGCGCCATGCGTCATACGTACACAGCTACGTTGGCGCGAAGCGCACCGAACACAATGACGTCATCGCGAGGCGCAATGAACGCAGCCACGACATCGCGAGGCGCAACGAACGCTCGAACCTCAGAACAACAGCCCCGGGTGAATGATCGTAACCGCGGAACCGTGTATGCTACAACAGAAGCCACTAGGAACAAGAACGAATGTTTCTGTTGCGGAGCGGAACACGTAACCACTGAATGTGGTAAGCTCGCGGCGATGCCCGTGGACCAAAGATGGGAATGGGCCAAGGAAACACGCATCTGTTTCCGTTGCTTGAACAGCAAACACAGACGTTTCGGCTGCAAGAGCAAACGATGCGGAGTGAACGAATGCCGTCATCCACATCACGCGCTTCTACACGCGCCAGACGCCAAGGAAAGGCACACTGAACTAACCAAAGATGAGGAATCAGTAACAACGGCATCGGCACATGAATCCGCGGAAACGAATCAAGTCCTATTGAAGGTGTGCTCGATCACGATAAAAGGCAGTAACGGGAAAGAAGTTCTCACGTACGCGTTATTAGATAAAGGATCCACAATAACGCTGGTTGATGAAGAGATCGCCGAGATGGTCGGAGCGCAAGGCCCGACACGAGCATTGAACATAATCGGAGTCACATCAAGCCAAAGAGAACCCGAAAGCCGAGTCGTGAACATCGGCATACGAGGGCGGGATCAGTCGAACTATCAGCCGATCAGAGCACGCACGGTGAAGAATCTGACATTAGGAGGTCAATCAGTCCACAGAGCCGATCTTCAGCAAGCGCATCTGAAAGAGCTCAACCCAGAAGCCGTGTGCTATGCTCATGCGAAACCGCGTGTTCTCATCGGAGCTGACAACTGGCATCTCATTGTGACACGGAAGTTGCTAACAGGAAAAAATAACCAACCAGCTGCGTCGCTAACCCGGCTGGGATGGATTATACATGGAACGATCCCTAGAAGCACCATATCACAAGGAGAAACGGTTCTACACGTGCGCACAATGCAAGAAGCCCAAAGTGAGCGAATAGCGACCGACCGAGATAACGATTTGAACGAACTCGTTAAAACGCATTTCGACATAGACGCATTGGGCATTTCAATGAAACGAAAACCGGTAGCCAAAGATGAACGCGCCAAGGAAATATTCAATCGTACCGTCAAGCGAACAGATGGTCATTTTGAAGTGGGACTACCTTGGGCTACCGATGACGTAATATTACCGCCGAGCTACGATATGGCATTACGCCGGCTACGCGGTATTGAACGAAAAATGGACAGATCACCGGAGTTCAAGAGCGCATACACTGGGCAAGTGACCAAGTTGTTAGAAAAAGGATACGCAGTACCATGTGAACAGAACCACGACTGGAACTCACGGACATGGTACCTGCCACACTTCGCAGTCACAAATCCGAACAAGCCCAACAAAGTCAGAATGGTCTTTGATGCAGCAGCGCGCGCGAACGGGACTTGTCTCAATGACGCGTTGCTCGACGGGCCAGATCTCTTGCAAGCTCTCTACGGCGTCTTGTTCCGATTCAGACAAAAGCCGATCGCCGTTACTTCCGACGTTCGAGAAATGTTCCTTAGAATCAAAATCAGACCGGAGGATCGCGTAGCTCAGCATTTCTTATGGCGCGGCGATAACCGCTCAGAACCGCCGAAGAAATACTTGATGACATCCATGATTTTCGGCGCTCGAAGCTCGCCGTTTCTAGCACATAGCGTGAGAGATAAGAATGCAACGGACCACAGGGAATCACATCCACTGGCATTCAACGCTATTACTTTAAATCATTATATGGATGACTGGGCGGAGAGTTTTGATAACGAGGAAATAGCTGCACGAACAATAGCCGAAGTACGAGAAGTACACGGAAAAGCAGGATTCGAGCTAGCAGGATGGAGTTCGAATCGCGATCATCTGCTGAAAGGAATTCCTATCGAAGACCGAGCGCAAACACCCAAAGAGCTGGCTGCAAATGCGGATCTGTATGGAAAAACCTTAGGAATTATCTGGATGCATACTACAGACGAACTCGCGTTTAATACCGCCATGCCGCGCGTGCCTGATGACGTAAAAAACGCGAAACGGACGCCGACCAAACGCGAAGCCCTAGGAGCAGTGATGTCATTATTTGACCCATTGGGCTTGCTGAGTCCGTACACGATCACCGCGAAAATAATGCTACAAGAACTGTGGAAAAAGAAAGTAGACTGGGATGAACCACTACCACCCGAAGAAGCGACGACTTTCAGTGAATGGCAAGACGACTTGAGATACATAGCTGACCTACGACTACCACGCTGCTACAACACAAGATCAGATACGACTCAGCAACAGCTACACGTCTTCTGCGATGCCAGTGAACAGGCATTTAGCACAGTCGCGTACTGGCGTTTCGTAAGCAACGAAGGCGTGAGCGTAACGCTAGTCGCAGGGAAAGCTAAAGTCGCCCCACTGAAGTCGCAAAGCATACCTCGGATGGAACTACAAGCCAGTCTGATCGGCGCGAGACTAGCCACAGAAATCATCAAAAGTCATCAGGAAAACACCGAAGTGATCCTGTGGAGCGACTCGAAAACCGTGCTGCACTGGATAAGAAAAGATTCAGCGAGATATGCTCCGTACGTCGCTCACCGGCTCAGTGAGATCGCCGAACTAACACGGCCCGAACTATGGCGGTGGATACCTACGGCACACAACGTAGCCGACGACGCGACACGCTCCGGAAAGACGCAAATGCTAAGCAGCGACCGATGGTTCGTCGGCCCAGCATTTCTATACGAAAACGAAGATCGCTGGCCCGTGGAAATCGAGTCAGATCAAGAACCCGACGAAGCGTTAGTGACGTACGCGAAAGAAAAATCACCGCTCGTAGACATATCGAGATTTTCATCTTACGAACGCCTGATACGAACGGTCGCCTATGCACTCACGTTTATAGACAAATGTCGACGACGCGCTAATGAGCTTAACGTAAAACATATAAAACAAGCGGAACGCCTGCTCATTAGAGACGCACAACAAGAGAGCTTTTCCGGCGATTTAGAACGCTTAAAAAACGGAAAGAACATCGATCGCAGCAGCCGGCTCTACAAACTCGATCCGAAATTAGCCGCTGATGGGATAATCCGTTTAAATAGCAGAACGAACGCCGCGACAATACCCGACCACACTAAGGACCCCCCTATATTAGACGGAGCGCACCAAATGACACGACTACTAATCCGTCAGGAACATGAAAAAAATAATCACGTCGGCCGGGAACAAATAGTGAATAACCTTCGTCAGCGATTTTGGATACTGCGCTTACGACCGGCAGTCCGAACGATAATAAGCAAATGCACAGCGTGCAAAGCAAGGATGGCGAGCCCCGCGATACCGGTAAAAGGAAACTTACCTGAAGCTCGCCTAAGTACCTACACCCGACCATTTGCACGCTGCGGAATCGACTGCTTCGGCCCTATGTGGGTGACGATTGGAAGACGCAGAGAAAAGCGATGGGGAATGTTATTTACATGCCTAGTGATAAGAGCGATTCACATAGAACTAATCGCTAGCTTAAGCACCGATTCGGCTATTATGGGCCTCAGACGAATGGCGGCCCGCCGAGGAACTCCAGTGTACATCGCATCGGATAACGGAACGAACTTCCATGGATCAGATGTGGAGTTGAACAAAGCCTATACCGAATGGCTACCTGCTTTAAAAAACTACGCACTCACCAAAAGGATTGAGTGGAGATATATAGATCCAGGGGCTCCGAATCAAGGAGGAGCTTGGGAGCGCATGATCAAGACAGTAAAAAGCGCCCTCGCTGTTACTCTCACAGAACGAGCCCCGAAAGAGGAAGTCTTAACCACGTTGATGACAGAAATTGAACATACGGTGAATTCGCGCCCGTTAACGCACGTGTCTGTGGAACCAGACGACCAAGAAGCGTTGACTCCGAATCACTTTCTGTTGGGCACCGCAGTCGGCGTACCATACGTAGGAGAATGCGACGTCGCCGATAAACGAACCTGGCGCGCCGCACAAGCTCTGGCGAACACGTTTTGGGTACGCTGGATCAAGGAATATTTGCCTACACTGGCCCCACGCGGTGACGTCAGACGAAAACAAAGGAACATAAAACCGGGCGAGATCGTCATCATAGCGGACGGATCGCTACCGCGGAACGTATGGCCTAAGGGGCAAATCGAGCGCGTATACCCTGGACCTGATGGCGTGGTGCGGAGCGCGGAAGTTCGTACGAGGGGAGGAATCTTCAGGAGACCTACAAGAAGACTCATCGTCCTCCCGATTAATGAAGAAGGCTGCGAAGATCTGCGCCGAGGGGAGACTGTCACGGACGACGAGCCCTCTCATAGAAAATAGTTAACTTTAATGTACTAGGAAATAAGAACGCCGAGCGAAACGCAACGCATTATAAAATTTGTGCTTGCCCGAGCCGCAGCTAGGCGCGGGACTCTAGTTTGTATAAATATTTGATCATTTTTAATAAATTGTAACGTTTTCCGACCAGTCTAACTTTGTAACACCTACCTTTAAGAACATGTAAATAGAACTTAGTGAACCGACCAATATACAGTCCATACCAGCTTGAGCCAGAGTTTAAATCAAAGAACCCAGAACATTCCCGATAGACCTCAGAGCGTCGCTCATAGTTATTTTATTATTTTAAGGTGAGTACAATAAAGAGTTTTCTATCTATCTATCTAATCAACGTGGGAACTAAGCTTTTGCCTTAGGTGGCAGTGCAAGATCGGGTCCTAGGCGGAGTTTGGGTAATGGTAACCGCTTAAAGACAAATAAAATTATATTATAAAGAGCGACTCGCCCCGGCTTCGCACGGGTAGACCCCGGTGACCCCCCCCCCCCTACCCCCCCCCCCCCTCTTCTATGTCAATCTCCTGGTTTTAAGCTACCTCCCCACCAATTGTCCGCCAAATCGGTTTAGCCTTTCTTGAGTTATAAGTAGTGTAACTAACACGACTTTGTTTTATAAAAGATTACGTGTACCTACCCTTATTATGTAGATTTGGTTAATTAGTACCTACATAGTTTCATTATAGCTACTAAGTCGATGTAAAATGACCATTAATGCTCGAATTAGAGATTCTATGTAAATATCAAGGCAAAGACAAATGTATGTAATTAAATAAATAATAGTTTTAAAAAACTAAAAAACACGCTTTTATAGCTAACCGAACTAAAAAATATAAAATGATTTTTCATTTTTTAGTTTGATCTGACAATTAGTTTTTTTTTTTTGTTTTTTTTTATCAAATTATTGCATTGTCATCGGTCCTTGATACGTATGCAAAGTTTCAAATTAATCAGACTTCTGGAAATTGGTTTACATACATACATACATAGATACAACCCAAGCTGCTAAAAGCGTGTTAAAAAATAGCTCAATAGATCAAAACTTACATTTAATATCAATGACTAAAACATTTAGTACTATCATACTCCCTTCTTTGTATGGAAGTTGTGGTCAAGTGGGCGCTTTCACATCGGACGATACCGACACGACATGATATCGTGACGTTATCGTTGAGGGGTAAATGACAAAACACCACACACACGACCGTATATACCTACAGCAAACAAAATGCGGCGCATAGACATTTTGAAATTTTGTCTTAGTTACTTTTTTTTTTTTTTTTTTTTTTTTAATACTACTTGGATGACGGAACAAGCAAGAGGCCCACCTGATGTTAAGCGGTAACCTCTGCCTATGAACAGTGCATTACCTCATAGGTCACGTCCACCTAGGACGCACCCTATGTGGCATTGCACTGCGCCCGCCACCCTGAGACATAGATGAAAAGTCTTGAATTAAATAGACAGATGTGGTAAGGCCATGTGGTGTGTGCAGTGGTACGGCACTATAAAAACCGGCCAAGTGCGAGTCAGACTTGCGCAAGAAGGGTTCCGTACCATTATCATTATCTATAAAAGAGGCAAAAAAAAATTGTTTAAAAAAAAAAAACGCAAAAAGTGAAAAAAAATAAAAAAAAAAAAATTGTCCTCGCAGAGCAATGCTCAACCTACATTTGGAAAAATCACGTTTTGTGTGTGGGAGCCCTCTTATTATATTAATTTTATTTTTTAATATTTGTTGTTATAGCGGCAACAGAAATATATCTGTGAAAATTTGACCTGTCTAACTATCAAGGTTCATGAGATACAGCCTGGCGACACCATTATCTATAAAAACGGCAAAAAAAAACAAGTTTTTTAGGCGCTATAGGGCCAACGAAAATTTTTATGTCAGGGTGTGAAGCACGCGGGGTCGCCCCGCCCACTGAGCGGGACGCAGGATGCGCCGAGTTCAATGACCCGAATTCTATCGGCGGGTAAGAGCGTTTTCACACTTTCCGATCCGATATCCTTATCGGAACACGTTTCCATACATTTTGTCGGTATCTGATATTGGAGACCGATAAAATGTATGAAAATTACGGCCGATAACGGTATCGCATCGGATAGTGTGGAAACTCTCTAAGGCGCCTTGCTATTATTTTCGCACATACGGTCATAATGTAGTACAATATGCGCACAAAAAATAATAAGTTTTAGTGCTAGTAATAAATAAATAATAAAGAATTTTTACGTAAGTTTTTTTATTATTTCTGTTGGATATTTGGATAATCACATTACCTATAAAAATGGATCGTAAGGAAGGTATCTAATTGTGGCAGAAAATCAGATGTTCCATAAACAAAATAAGTACCTCATCATTCGATCCTAAGAAATTACCTCTCCGTCTCCTCCAGTGGATGTGTGCAGTGGTCTGTCCGACCTAAGACTAGGCCCTCCGACTCTTTCTGAGGAAGAGTGCAGAGGTGTGTGTCCGGCCTAAGAAATTACCTCTCCGTCTACTCCAGTGGATGTGTGCAGTGGTCTGTCCGACCTAAGAGTAGGCCCTCCGTCTCTTTCTGAGGAAGAGTGCAGAGGTGTGTGTCCAGCCTAAGAAATTACCTCTCCGTCTCCTCCAGTGGATGTGTGCAGTGGTCTGTCCGACCTAAGAGTAGGCCCTCCGTCTCTTTCTGAGGAAGAGTGCAGAGGTGTGTGTCCGGCCTAAGAAATTACCTCTACGTCTACTCCAGTGGATGTGTGCAGTGGTCTGTCCGACCTAAGAGTAGGCCCTCCGTCTCTTTCTGAGGAAGAGTGCAGAGGTGTGTGTCCAGCCTAAGAAATTACCTCTCCGTCTCCTCCAGTGGATGTGTGCAGTGGTCTGTCCGACCTAACAGTATACCCTCCGTCTCTTCCCGTGGAAGAGTGTCGTGGTGTGTGTCTAGCTTAAAAAATTACCTCTCCGTCTCCTCCAGTGGATGTTTACAGTGGTCTGTCCGAACAAAGAGTAGCCCCTCCGTCTCTTCCCGTGGAAGAGTGTCGTGGTGTGTCTGGCCTAAAAAATTACCTCTCCGTCTCCTCCAGTGGATGTTTACAGTGGTCTGTCCGACCTAACAGTATACCCTCTATCTCTTCCCGTGGAAGAGTGTCGTGGTGTCTGGCCTAAAAAATTACCTCTCCGTCTCCTCCAGTGGATGTTTACAGTGGTCTGTCCGAACAAAGAGTAGCACCTACGTCTCTTCCTGTGAAAGAATGCCGTGATGTGTTTCCGGCCTCAGAAAATACTTCTCCGTCTCCTCACGTGGATGTGTGAAGTGGTATGTCCGGCCTACGAGTTACCCTCCGGTTTTTCCTATGGAAGAGTGCTGTGGTGTTTGTCGGGCCTAAGAAGATACCTGTGCGTCACCTCACGTGGATGTGTGCAATGGTCTGTCTGGCCTAAGAGTAGACCCTCCATTAGTTCCCGTGGAAGAGTGCCGTGATGTGTGTCCGCCCTAAGAAAATACCTGTCCGTCTCCTCAAGTGGATGTGTGAAATGGTATGTCCGGCCTAAGAGTAACCCTCCGTTTTTTCCTATGGAAGAGTGCTGTGGTGTTTGTCCGGCCTAAGAAAATACCTGTGCGTCACCTCACGTGGATGTGTGCAGTGGTCTGTCTGGCCTAAGGGAAGACTCTCCGTGTCTTTCCATGAAAGTGTGCCGAGGTGTGTGTCCGGCCTGAGAAAATACCTGTCCGTCACCTCACGTGGATGTGTACAGTGGTCTGTCTGGCCTAAGGGAAGACCCTTCGTGTCTTCCCGTGGAAGAGTGTCGTGGTGTGTGTCCGACCTAAGAAAATACCTGTGCGTCACCTCACGTGGATGTGTGCAGTGGTCTGTCTTGCCTAAGAGTAGACCCTCCGTCTGTTCCCGTGGAATAGTGCCGTGATGTGTGTCCGGCCTAAGAAAATACCTGTCCGTCTCCTTCCGTGGATGCATTGAGCATCACATCAATCTACAAATTCTACCTATATCATTCTACAATTTTCAATATAATAACTACTCATTTTGATTTCTAGCACAGATAATGTATGGTAGTAAATGTGTTACTACCATACATAACATACATACCATACCACCATCCAAAGGGCGTCGACGATTTTGGCATAGTCGTCAGCCGCCATTTACTTTTATTTTTAAGTTAGAGGCGCACTTTAAAAAAAATACATTTTCTAGAGGGTACGGGTCATTCGCAAAACATCCACTTCTCATAATGTTCACCGCACTTTTCAAACTATTTTTTTTTTCAAAAAAGCTGGATATGGGTTACTGGCTCACTGACTCATTGACATCGTTATTCTCCTAGAAGGAGTCGTTTTAGTGATGGGTCATGTTCTAGGAAAGTGTTTAGTCCGTCTGTAAAATCTGTCATTTCAAAAATCCAAGCTGACCAAAACCTTTCTTCGAAATGGTGACCGATCGGATCCGTTCAAACGACGCATCCTACTGTTTTTTGGGAAAGATAGAAGAAAAAAATAAAAAAAATAAAAAAATAGATTACTGCTCTAAAATGGGTTTTTCAAACAGACTTGTCCGACTAGACTTTGGTGAATTAAAGTTTTTTACTAAAGTTAACACTCGAAAATTTGGTTTATATTGAAATGTTGTAAGCATCTTGGTGTATATAGGGTGCAAAATCACAACTTTTTTAAAAACCATGATGGCGCATGGCGGATTGTTTGGTGGTCATTTTGTAGAATCGTAAAGTTTTCAATTTTCAAATTGAAAAAAGAGACTGTGGGCAACACCGGAGCTTGATGACTAGTAAAGGGCTATCGTGTGGGAGAACAAGTGGTGTTGCCTGGTGGAAATTGCAACTTTTTTACTTTTCGTTACATTTTACTTGTATTTATATTTAACTTTTAAAACCAAGAAGTAAAAATGTAATCATATGAAAAAAGTAAAATGTCTAAAATAAAAAAACTCAAAAAAAATAAAATTGAAGTCATTTTATGAAAAGTCCAGTGTACATATTGCGAATAAAGGAGATGTCCAGAAGTGGTATAATATTCTGAGAAAATTTCAGAAGTTATGAAATATATCTAAAAAAAGCTTATTTATTGGGCTACTCGATTATATAAATTTTATATATTATAAAACCTCCGTTTCCGAGAAAATAATAAAATTGTTCTTGAAGGGAAAACATAATGAAACAAACATGCCAAAACCACACGTGTGTAATAAATAAATAAATAAATAATGCTGGACAGTTCACATAACACATTTCACATTTTTTATCTAGCCCCAAGCTAAGCAGATCTTGTGTTATGTGTACTAGATAACTGATATACTTAATACAATATATTACATAGATAGATATTTTATATTATACATAAAAATACCCAGAACACCCTAAACAAATATCTGCGATCGCACATAAAATTAATATGCTATTTCGTCTTCTTCTGCCTGTGCCCAAAGATATGATGACTAAAATATTCTTCTTGAATGGAATACGTGCTAACACACAATTTACAATAAATTTATCTGTGCCCTGAGCTACCTGAAAAATACATATGTTTATAAGGAGGCGAGGAATGTAGGTACCTATGCATATTGCTAAAGGTACTATTATCATTACAGGCAGCTCCTATCTATTAGTGAACTCTACAACAGTGTAGGTAGGTATCTACTTAGAATGTATCCTGAACCTACACAGAACAGATAAACTAATAAGTGAAGTATTAGTAATAACGCGACAACATGGAACGAAGGTAGGATAGTCGTATGAAAAGTTCTTTGTGGTTGTCTGTCTGCGGCCTGTCTCGCTAGCTAGAGAGTATCAAAATTCCTTAGTCTGCCTGCCAAAGAGCGTCAAGTTCACCTTTTGGGAGTGTTACAAGTTCTAACTTTATTTTGAAAAAAAAACAACATTTGAATCAAGTTTAAAAAAACTGAGGTACATTTATTATTTTTCATTAGCTGCAAAATAGCCAAATAATTAATGCCCTTTCTCCGTAAATAACTATTATGTTGCTTAGAATTTCTAGTTATTTTTATACCGGCCTTCATATATATTATTTGGACATCTCCTTCAGTCTATTTGAGCAAAAAAATTGAGTGTATATTTTGCGAAGTGGAGGTTATGCGAAGTGGTCATATTGAGAATAAGTGCGATGTACATTACAAGAAGTGGACGTTTTGCGAATGAGTTGTATCCTCTAGCCATAGCACAATAACTAGTGGGTCGGTGGTGCGTGAGGTGCTGCAGCTGGCGTATAGTTTTCCTTTGCCGCTTACTCGCGTGTATGCACAAACCTCTACAAACCCCTGCAAACCCGACCAACACTACAAACCCCTACAAAATCCTACAAACCCTACAAACTCCTTCCAACGCCTACGAACCTCTATAAATCTACTTTGATTTTGACCCTTAACCTTGACCTTGACCTGTACATGTACCTGTACCTGTACCTGTACCTGTACCTGTACCTGTACCTGTACCTGTAATTATACCTGTACCTGTACATGCTCCTGCACTAATTAATACGAATGTCGCCTCTTCGTTTATCTCACTCACTCGACCATCGTTCCACTCAGTGGAATCGTTCCACTTCGTGTCACGCTGGTCTCGTTAGCTCGATAAGCTACAGCAAAGTTAATTTGAAGAGAGAAAACTAACGTAATATTCGTAATCAGCACCCACAAATTACTTGAAAACGACACCCATATTAGTTTTTTCTGATCTTACCATTTTATAGGGTTACCAGCTTACCTACTAACTTACCCACGTAACCATAAAATTTAAGTAATATTCGTAATCAGCAACTACAAATTACTCAAAAACGACACCCATATTAGTTTTTTCTTATATTACCTTTACGCAGGGTTGCCAGGTTACCTTCCTACTCACTTACATACGTACCTGACTGCAAATTTGATGATTTATTCGCAATCGAACGTTACTATCGTTTTTTTCAGTCTCTCGATTATACAAGCACCGTTTCCTCCCAGGGTTACCAACAATATACAAATTTATATAGTCAAAGGTTATTTTTAAGGGCTTCCTTCATAATACCACATACATTTTATTATCAAAAACTTAATTATTTATATATATTTGGAGAAAATCTAAGAAATTGCCCTAAAAACGTGGAAAATATTTCCACCTGGCAACACCACTTGTCCTCCCACACAACAGCCCTATACAAGTCATCAAGCTAAGTGTTGCACACAGTCTCTTTTTTTCAATTTGTAAATTTTATATTCCACCATTTAACAAAATGGCCGCCACACCATCTGCCATCTTGGTTTTGAAAAAAGTTAGGATTTTCGTATATTCACCGAGATGCTGGCAACATTTCTGCATAAACAAAATTTTCGAGTGTTAACTTTGGTAAAAGACTTTAATTAACCAAAGTCTAGTCGGACAAGTCTGTTTAAAAAAGCCATTATAGAGCAGCCTTCTATTTTTTTTTTGTTTGTAACATTTTTCTTTAATCTTTCCCATAAAACAGTTGGACGCGTCGTTTGAACGGATCCGATCGGTCACCGTTTCAAAGAACTGTTTTGGTCAGGACCAAAAGTGCGGTGTACATTATGAAAAGTGGACGTTTTGCGAATAAGCCGTATCCTCTAGCCATTTATGTACAGTTTTCAAAGTGCGCCACTAACTTGAAAATAAAACTAAATGGTGGCTGACGACTATGCCAAAATCGTCGACGCCCTTTGGATGGTGGTAGCCGGTAACACATTTACTACCATACATTTTCTGTCCTAGTAATCAAAATGTAGTTAACATTGAAAATCGTATCCTAATGCAATAGGTGGAATCAGTACATTGATGTGATGCTCATTGCATCCACGGGAGGAGACGTAGAGGTTTTTTTTTGGCTGGACACACACCACAGCCCTCTTCCATGGGAAAAAACGGAGGGTTAATCTTAGGCTGGACATACCACTTCACACATCCACTTGAGGAGACGGAGAGGTTATTTCTTAGGCCAGACAAACACCACAACACTCTTCCATAGGAAAAAACGGAGGGTTACTCTTAGGCCGGACATACCACTTCACACATCCACTTGAGGAGACGGAGAGGTATTTTCTTAGGCCGGACACACATCACGGCACTCTTCCACGGGAACAGACGGAGGGTCTACTCCTAGGCCAGATAGACCACTGCATACATCCACGTGAGGTGACGCACAGGTATTTTCTTAGGCTGGACAAACAACACAGCCCTCTTCCATAGGAAAAAACGGAGGGTTACTCTTAGGCCGGACATACCACGTTACATATCCACGTGAGGTGACGGACAGGTATTTTCTTAGGCCGGACACACATCACGGCACTCTTCCACGGGAACAGACGGAGGGTCTACTCCTAGGCCAGATAGACCATTGCACACATCCACGTGAGGTGACGCACAGGTATTTTCTTAGGCTGGACAAACAACACAGCACTCTTCCATAGGAAAAAACGGAGGGTTACTCTTAGGCCGGACATACCACTTCACACATCCACTTGAGGAGACGGAGAGGTATTTTCTTAGGCCAGACAAACACCACAATACTCTTCCATAGGAAAAAACGGAGGGTTACTCTTAGTCCGGACATACCACTTCACACATCCACTTGAGGAGACGGAGAGGTATTTTCTTTGGCCAGACAAACACCACAGCACTCTTCCATAGGAAAAAACGGAGGGTTACTCTTAGGCCGGACATACCACTTCACACATCCACTTGAGGAGACGGAGAGGTATTTTCTTTGGCCAGACAAACACCACAGCACTCTTCCATAGGAAAAAACGGAGGGTTACTCTTAGGCCAGACATACCACTTCACACATCCACTTGAGGAGACGGAGAGGTATTTTCTTAGGCCAGACAAACACCACAACACTCTTCCATAGGAACAGACGGAGGGTCTACTCCTAGGCCAGATAGACCATTGCACACATCCACGTGAGGTGACGCACAGGTATTTTCTTAGGCTGGACAAACAACACAGCACTCTTCCATAGGAAAAAACGGAGGGTTACTCTTAGGCCGGACATACCACTTCACACATCCACTTGAGGAGACGGAGAGGTATTTTCTTAGGCCAGACAAACACCACAATACTCTTCCATAGGAAAAAACGGAGGGTTACTCTTAGTCCGGACATACCACTTCACACATCCACTTGAGGAGACAGAGAGGTATTTTCTTTGGCCAGACAAACACCACAGCACTCTTCCATAGGAAAAAACGGAGGGTTACTCTTAGGCCGGACATACCACTTCACACATCCACTTGAGGAGACGGAGAGGTATTTTCTTAGGCCAGACAAACACCACAATTCTCTTCCATAGGAAAAAACGGAGGGTTACTCTTAGTCCGGACATACCACTTCACACATCCACTTGAGGAGACGGAGAGGTATTTTATTTGGCCAGACAAACACCACAGCACTCTTCCATAGGAAAAAAACGGAGGGTTACTCTTAGGCCGGACATACCACTTCACACATCCACTTGAGGAGACGGAGAGGTATTTTCTTTGGCCAGACAAACACCACAGCACTCTTCCATAGGAAAAAACGGAGGGTTACTCTTAGGCCAGACATACCACTTCACACATCCACTTGAGGAGACGGAGAGGTATTTTCTTAGGCCAGACAAACACCACAACACTCTTCCATAGGAACAGACGGAGGGTCTACTCCTAGGCCAGATAGACCATTGCACACATCCACGTGAGGTGACGCACAGGTATTTTCTTAGGCTGGACAAACAACACAGCACTCTTCCATAGGAAAAAACGGAGGGTTACTCTTAGGCCGGACATACCACTTCACACATCCACTTGAGGAGACGGAGAGGTATTTTCTTAGGCCAGACAAACACCACAATACTCTTCCATAGGAAAAAACGGAGGGTTACTCTTAGTCCGGACATACCACTTCACACATCCACTTGAGGAGACGGAGAGGTATTTTCTTTGGCCAGACAAACACCACAGCACTCTTCCATAGGAAAAAACGGAGGGTTACTCTTAGGCCGGACATACCACTTCACACATCCACTTGAGGAGACGGAGAGGTATTTTCTTTGGCCAGACAAACACCACAGCACTCTTCCATAGGAAAAAACGGAGGGTTACTCTTAGGCCAGACATACCACTTCACACATCCACTTGAGGAGACGGAGAGGTATTTTCTTAGGCCAGACAAACACCACAACACTCTTCCATGGGAAAAAACGGAGGGTTACTCTTAGGCCAGACATACCACTTCACACATCCACTTGAGGAGACGGAGAGGTATTTTCTTAGGCCAGACAAACACCACAACACTCTTCCATAGGAACAGACGGAGGGTCTACTCCTAGGCCAGATAGACCATTGCACACATCCACGTGAGGTGACGCACAGGTATTTTCTTAGGCTGGACAAACAACACAGCACTCTTCCATAGGAAAAAACGGAGGGTTACTCTTAGGCCGGACATACCACTTCACACATCCACTTGAGGAGACGGAGAGGTATTTTCTTAGGCCAGACAAACACCACAATACTCTTCCATAGGAAAAAACGGAGGGTTACTCTTAGGCCGGACATACCACTTCACACATCCACTTGAGGAGACGGAGAGGTATTTTCTTTGGCCAGACAAACACCACAGCACTCTTCCATAGGAAAAAACGGAGGGTTACTCTTAGGCCAGACATACCACTTCACACATCCACTTGAGGAGACGGAGAGGTATTTTCTTAGGCCAGACAAACACCACAACACTCTTCCATAGGAAAAAACGGAGGGTTACTCTTAGGCCGGACATACCACTTCACACATCCACTTGAGGAGACGGAGAGGTATTTTCTTAGGCCAGAAAAACACCACAACACTCTTCCATTGGAAAAAACGGAGGGTTACTCTTAGGCCAGACATACCACTTCACACATCCACTTGAGGAGACGGAGAGGTATTTTCTTAGGCCAGACAAACACCACAGCTCTCTTCCACGGGAAGAAACGGAGGGTCAACTCCTTGGTCAGACAGACCACAGCACATCCCACATCCACTAGAGGGGACGGAGAGGTAATTTCTTTGGCCAGATCTCTACTCCTACTAGGTATGTAGCTATCTAAAGTAACAGTATGAAGTCAGAGTTTATTTGCAAAACAAATCGGATAATGTATTTGTTTACCTAGGTTTACTTTTACTTACCTTTGTCACAGAATAAATAATAGTACAAGTACCTATGTTGGCTCTTTTCATAATTATGATTTGCGAGTAGCCTGACTTGATAGTTTCCATTTCATCCGTAGTCACGTGACCGATGGCGGGAAAATTGACACAGATCCTGCCTCGATGCGGTCTGCGACCGGTCTGAGCAAGCCGAGCGCACGCTCTGGTACTTATATTTGTGTTTAAAAAATTATATAAAAAAATCCCTTTTAGTTTTGCTAAATTTTGTTATTGACTTCACTAATTTAAATAAAAATGAACATGACACCAAGTGTTTCATAAGTTAAAACGTGAAAGAAGTAAGTCAAAAACATGATTTCAATTTTAAAAAGGTGGTATCTTTGTGTTTTTTTTTTATTGAGTGAAGTAATTCAAATAGTGTATTGAATTAATGATTTCACTAGATAAAATGATCAAGAATATCATATATTTTTTTCTTCATAGAAAACTATAAGAATTTTATCAAAAACTTTAAAATTCTAGACACATTTGAGAACCTATGGCGTCTTAATTTAGTATTTGTTGTTATAGCGGCAATAGAAATACATCATCGGTGAAAATTTCAACAGTCTATCTATCACGGTTCATGTGATACAGCCTGGAGACAGACGGGCAGACAGAAATACATACATACAGATAGACAGACAGATAGACGGACAGCCGAGCCTTAGTAATAGGGTTCCGTTTTACCCTTTGGGCACGGAACCCTAAAAACATACATTTTAAATGCTATTCAACTGTTCGTATTACTCGCATGAAACACATTTAGAAATTAATTTCAAAAATGTAGATATTCAAATTCTGGAACTTTTTCCACAATGTAGTTGTTAAAATAATATTGTGTTAATATTTAATTAAACACCTCAGTGCAGTGTAGTACCGTGACAAAACATTCGGATTACTTACTCTCAAACAATCAATAGAATAAGACGTATGTAAAGGCAACTATGCAATTGATACAATTTATATTGTTTGTAGCATGTATCCAAAAATACTCACCTTTTGTTCTAAAACTTCGCCATCATGTGAAAGATTTACCAATATCTCAAAAGAATCACGTTATCAGAATGAACCCTGAAACCATTGAAGTAAAACCTAAAAAGGTACGCATTGAAGACCAGTTTAAAGCCAAAAATCCTCCACGTGGTTCGGAACCGTTTTACGACATCTGCAGTTGCAAAACCACTACATGCAGACCGAACAAAAGGAAGACGCATAAGTTAGTTCGCTTACTTCAACTGGTTGAGACAATCTGTGACATTATGCAAGCAAGAATGGTCACGCCTTCGAGGATGCCGCTGAAGTTAGAGCCGAAGAAGAGACGCTTTCTAACACCTAAAATTACAGCCAGTACTAATCCGTGGTTATTAGGTCCCCCTTCGACGATTGCAGCTTTACTTTTACCAGAACAAGACTGTGGTATAAATTCTCCGATTATTTCTTGGCGTCGATAATAATATTGTGATGATGTTAAGAAATATATATTTACAAAACTGTCGGGTTATTGATACTTTAGTGTGTTTAGTTTAGGTTTGCATAACAAAACAAACGGTTTATTTAATTTGTGATGGTTTTGTGGGGATCCCACCGACATTATGAAGAGATGTATAGTAATGTGATAGCCTTCGTCAGCACAACCTATGGTTGCATAGACTTGTATCTATGTACAACTAGGTACATTTATTTACAGAAAGAATAATACAAGGTATGTACAAAATACATATGAAACAGTTGTGCTACCTGAAGACCGCTACAAGCGATCCAAAGGTAGCTCAACTGATCCAAATCACTACCAGACGGAAGCGTCCCTAAGATGCTGGCTGCATTGCCACGCTGAATGGCAATACTAATGCGTTGAGCCAGATAAGAGCCAGCTCTCGGGTCATTGTACAACTTGTTTAATGTCTGCTAGATGTGACATCCTAGGGTGACGTAACCTTGTGAATTATTCTCTGCTCATACGTTCTCTGAACCACCGGTCACAAAGTACCAAGTTTGTTTAGTACTCAATTCTAGTGAGATGACTGTTTATGCTCTCTTTTTAAATGATTATGGCCCCTGATAGCTTCCTTGCTCCACCATTTTATTTTGCTCAGTTATTTCTTCCTTGTTTCATTGACTTTAGAATTGTATAAATGCATTCATAGAGTTATTCCCCATGGAGCGTTTATAAACTGTGTCAGTTTCAACAGATCATTAGCATGTCTTATCTGACAAGTAAGAACCAAGTGTACGTAGACTTCAGTCTTAAATCTAGGCTAGAACGCAACCACTACTAACCTGCCTTTAGATATTACTTATCTTGAAAGATTTGCATCGTAGTCTGTAAGTTAATTCGACTCAGGCATGAAACTTTTATAATCAAATTTCTCAAAATACAGTCAAGATTACTTAATCTTGGGTTAATTTGGATCCAAGTTCTAATGAGACTTAAGTCTGGATGAAACCAGTCTAGATTTAATGTTGGTTGGTAAACTATTACTTATATTTACCTACCTATTATCCCATTTGATATGGAGTACCAAAAACAAGGAGGAAGAGTTTTTAAGATTAGTAAATCTAAGGAAATTCAAGTAAAATACAGTTAGCGACTTTAAGTGGTTTTTTATTTAATACCTCAAAAATCTACAGAAACCAAGGATTATTTTGATTAAAGCTTACAGGTAAGGTATCGCACTTAACCCTGATAACCTAACCTGTTCTTGAACTGCTAAGGAGTGGAACATACTACCGTCGTCTGTCTTTCTTGAAAACTATAATCTGGGTCTCTTCAAGGCTAGAGTAAATAGGTGCCTTCTTGACCTTTGTGCTCCATCTTTGGCCACATCGTCACTTACCAACAGGTGAGATCGTGGTCAAACAAAGATCTATCATTGTTATAAAAAAAACCTTGTTCTTGCTTATATTTATATAGACAGAGCAGCGTGTCGCTTAATATGTGATCTAAATCTATTTTAAAAGGTAGGTAGGTACTTAAATAAGATACCCACATTTAGGTATCTTTCTGCATATAATCTAAATAATAATAATAATCTAGATATTGATATGTATAGGTTCTGGGTTATAGAGGACAGTCATCTTTAAAAGTTAAATTATGAAATCTGGTCTCTCCTTCTGGTTCAAAACATACTTGTGTTATGTATCAATCACAGCTTGCGGTTTTAAGACTTATCTACACAAGACTTCTTTCACTGATATGATTTCTTTGCTAATACAATCCATATAGTTTTATATTGTACAATATCTGATCGCAGTTAATGTTTAAAATGCGACCACTTGGTTTGGTGTCTCAAAACGAAGTTCTTCCAAATCTTAGACTATATATTGGCTATAAATAAATACTATAACTTAATTAATAATCACTCAGACAGCTGGGTTCTGTTTTCTTAGTTGCAAGCGATGTGTGCTCGTGCGCTGAACTGTAATCTGGGATTTCAAAGGGTCGTGGCTGTTTATTTCATTTTCATTTATTTATTCGCAAACAATTTAAAATTGTGTCGGAACAGAGCAACATAGGTATAAGTACAAAATAATTCGATACATCCACTTGCGTCAGATAGGTATTGTACAAGATTAAAAATGGCACTAAAATTAAAGTACAAAATCAGATAAAATTATAAGTACATACAATAGTCATAACAATAACGTCTATTCTTCTATTCTATTCAATTCTACAAAACATAAAATGTCAAATTAAATAAGATACTTAACCACTTCATAAATTCAAAATCATGAGGGTTTATCATTACAACATTCATGTACAGAGTAGTAGCACCTTTTCAACAACAATTCCATCAGATGATTTTTAAACTTATGTGTATGCTTATGTAGATGCATTTGAAGCGTATAGGCAAGTCATTGTTAACAGCTTGATGGCCTGGTACTGAACACTATGTGCTTCTATCCTAAGTTTCGGAATAAAATCACTTTTAAAATCTTTTCTCATCTAGTACTTTCTTTCGCTCGCCACTTCCCCCCTTCGTGTCACGATGGTCTAATGTCCTTTCTTCTAATGACTCGATCCTGCATAAGCGTTTTACTAAATCTGTAAGAAGAACCAGAATGTAACGACAAGGAATTCTGAAACTGAGACAATTTTTTGCGTAGTTTCCATATTGAACCTTAGGTGCTCGGCATATGAGCCTAACGAACAGCATCAGTTTCATTGTGACATTAGCTAAAGTTATTACATTCCAATATTATTTTAACAATTCCCGGTGTCTCTAGTAAGAGGTCTCTTTTTTATTGTACGTACTTGTAACCTTTCTGAGTATTCGAAACTCATGAAAGTTATAGGTATTTTAAAGTGCAAATAAATGTTTCAATTGATACGTGGGAACTAGGAATTAGATTAAAAAAAATATGGTAACAGCGTCCCATTACACATTTACGACCGTGTCAAAACATCGAAATTACTTTTCATTCCATACGCGTGTGTAGCTGTAGCAATGCACTTTCTAACGTCAATGCTGCTCTTAGCATACTTACCAATAAACTCACCTTTCGTTCTGCAACTTCGACCTGTAAAACACGTGTCAGACTTAAAAAAACCAAATCCTAAAACCACTGAAGTTAATTCCGAGGTAATGCTACCAATGGAGGATAAATTCCAAGAAAAGCAGTTGCGATGTGGCCCCGTTCCGTTTCCCGACTTGAGCTGTGAAGAGATCACGCCGGACACGTCGAAGATAGTATCAATGAAGCCGTTCATAGTTGACTTGGATCCACAACCATTACCGACCACTTCTCAAGCTACAACCACTACTCAAGCTACAACCACAACTCAAGTTACAACCACAACTCAAGCTACAACCACCACTCAAGCTACGATCACTACCAAAACTGAAACCACTACAAGCAAAGCAACTACAAAAAAAGCTACTAAAACTACTTGGAAACGAATGCCTTTGCAGAAAAGGCTGGTACCTAAACCGCTGAAAGCAGAAGGAAAGGTGATTTCACCCACTTCAAGCACAATGCCGTTTGGATGGGATGGAGTAACAATGGAGGCGCCGATAGCTATGGAAGCATGTAAGGGGATGGCTAAATGTGACGTGCCTCAATGGGGAGGGTCAAAAAACAACAATGACTAATAATGTAACTACAAAAAAGCTAGTAAAACTACTTAGAAACGAACTCCTATTGAAGTTAAATGGTCCTAGTATGTAATGGAGAAAATGATGTACTTGTACATTATTGAAAACCAGAAAAAAACAATTGTATAATCTGTTCAAATTATATTGTTTTAACTTGACTTTAAAACACTACTATATGCGTTGTCTGTCATCCACTTGGTCTGTTTTATTCACTTTGTTGTGATAGTAGTAGGTAATGATATTGTTCATGTGTGCTTGTTAAACACATGCATAATATTATTATTGAACGAGCGAAGGGAGTCCTCTGAGTCAACTTGGAAGAATCGGCGTTTGTATGTATGTATGTATATATGTTAATCCGATTTTAATGAAATTTGAACAGGGGGTAGATAGTATTGGTACAATTTGTTGGTAAGGTTATGAGCTATATCGGTCGGGGGGTTGTTGAGATATTGGGGTCCAAGAGGGGGTAAATAAAAATAAAGTGAGAATATCAGATCAAGGTGGGTGTAATATGAAAGCCCCTCACTTCAACATTTCAAAACTATTTTTATAATTTTTTTACTTATGTAGACTTTGAGATAAGGGTTAAACAAAAAAAATTATAAATCAAAACCTCTAGGGTACTTCCACTAATCCTACAACGCTGAAATTTGGTACGTTTGTAGATTTTATGACACAAATACTTAGAAAAGTCTAAAATTGAAGAATTTCAAAACTTGTACCCTAAAAAACAATAACCAAAATTTTGACCTCCCGTTTCTAGGAATTTGAACAACTTTGTAGGTCTAACTTTATAAACCACTTAACTATTTCATCTCAGTAATTTTTTTCAGAAATTGTTTTTTTTAACTATGATAGACCTCTGTTTGACCACGATCTCAACTGTTGGTAAGTGACGATGTGACCGAAGACGAAGCACAAAGGTCTAGCCTTGAAGAGACCCAGATTATAGTTTTCAGGAAAGACAAACGACGGTAGGGTCTTCCACTCCTTAGCAGTTCGCATTATAAAGGTAGAACTGAATCGTTCAGTACGAATAGAGGGTATACTAATGAGGTAAGGATGGTACCAAGCCGTGCGTCTGCTCGTCCTATGATAAACCAAATGAGATGGTGGGATCAGATCATGAAGTTCCAGGGAGCATTCCCCGAAACGTAACCTATAGAAGATCGAAAGGCATGCGACTTTACGGCGGTATTCGTAACTCTGGCTCTTAGTCTCCGCCATATGTTGCTCACCAATAAGCATGAAAGCTCTGGGTTCAATCGAGTCCAAGGCAGCAAGCTGGTATTTGGCAGAGCCATCCCAAACATGGCAGCAGTACCTACTCCATACAAGCACGGACTTGAGCTTTATATAGACTCAGAAGCTGTCTTGGTGTGAAGTAACGCTTTACCTTATTCAGGATGCCTAGCTTCATGGTAGCTGTTTTTGCCTAAGACTCAATGTAGGAGCCAAAGTTGAGAGTAGGCGTAAGTGAAACACCCAAGAACTCGAGGTAGCTACAGGTACATCTCGGAATACAGGAACTTGGAGATACTGTATTTTTTTCGCCGAGAAGAGACAAGCCTGCGTTTTAGAGACGTTGAACTTGACTAGATTGGCATCGTCCGAGTCAGATCCGGCCTTGAGAGTTAAATTCAGACGCTGCAGCATCTCATCTCTTAGCTCCTGAATTTCAATATGCCTAGCTCGGGCAGTGGAAACATATCTCTCCACAACTGTGCTGTCGTTTGCATACCCAATGATACCGGGTAGTAGCACATCATTAATGTGTAGCAGAAACAGTATGGCAGATAGCACAGACCCCTGAGGTACCGCGGCGTTTATAGCCAATTGATCCGACGAGCAGACATCAATTACTACTCGAATGGATCTTTCCCTCAGAAAATCTGCAAGCCAGGTGCAGAATTGAACTGGCAGGCAATACCGTTAGAAAGGTATTAGTTAATTTTGTTCAAAACTACAGAGAGAAGTCGAAAATTGAGGATTGTCTTTGTAATACCAATTTTTTGCGATTAAAAAAAATCTTTGGTGGAAATCCACAATTAGATGGCAATGCTAATTATGTCTGAAAGTTAGATCGCGCTATCGATGCGTTTTGAAGCTTGGATATGAAGTAGCGTGATAACAACGTTCATTTTATGTGGATATACTCACGTACATAACATAGATATTTTTTCAAAAGAAATAAGGTAACCTGCCTAAATCGCGTGTATTCGCGAGATCTCAGTTCGGGGTGAACCACTAGTGTAGGTTAGTTAATACGTACACCGTACGTATCAATTATCAACCACTGGTGTTGTTAAAATCAGAAAGGATTCTACTAATATGGGACAGGTTGCGAATCCATCGCAACACAATTTGAGGGTGCCGAAACCTGACGAAGAACCCTTATAGTTTCGCCAGGTAAGTCTGTAGAGCCGCCTGATTCGAGACTATTAGTACTATGAACTTTTAAAGTAGTAGTAGAGCTTTTTTGTGAAAGAGATCGTCCGGGGAAGTACTACCACCATATCTATTTCTGCCGCAAAGCAGTAGTGCTCGCATTGCTGTGTTCCGGTTTGAAGGGTAAGGGTGCCGGTGAAATTACAGGCACATGAGACTTTTCATCTTTATGTCTCAGGGTGGCGGGCGCAGTGCAATGCCACATAGGTTGCGTCGTAGGTGGACGTGATCTATGAGGTAATGCACTGTTCATAGGCAGAGGTTACCGCTTAACATCAGGTGGTCCTCTTGCTTGATCCGCCATCCAAGTAGTATAAAAAAAAAAAAAAAAAAAAAACTATCATTCTGAATACAAAATGGTGATAGCCAAAAAGAAAGCATAAATGATCACAAAAACTGTATTTTCGAAGGGTAAATAGGAAATTTGTTAAATTTATCGATGTGTAACATCTTTCCTCTCGCTTTTCTGCAATCTGTGGGAGTGATTTCGTAAAAAGGGACGGAAATGTGTAACAGGAATCACAACGGTGCAAACCACAGTGAATAGAGGTCCGTGCCTACCCTTTCGGGGGAAAAGGCGTATGTCTATGAATGTATGTAGTAAGTGGTTTCAAGTGTCTGCTTAGGCTATTGACTTTTTTAATATCTTTGAATGCAGTATTACTGACATTCAAATATAAGGGAAAATCTCCATTAGTTAAATCTTCCTATCTTTAATATGCCCACCATGTAGCAAGGCCGTGGGACTTTTTTTATATTAGTGATAGAACCGACACAGAAAACCATGACTAGAGTAGGTTAGGTTCAAAATTAGTGATAGAACCGACACAGAACACCATGACTAGAGTATGTTGGGTTCAAAATTTGAGATAGAACCGACACAGAACACCATGACTAGAGTAGGTTAGGTTCAAAATGAGTGACAGAACCGACACAGAACACCATGACTAGAGTAGGTTAGGTTCAAAATTAGTGATAGAACCGACACAGAACACCATGACTAGAGTATGTTGGGTTCAAAATTTGAGATAGAACCGACACAGAACACCATGACTAGAGTAGGTTAGGTTCAAAATGAGTGACAGAACCGACACAGAACACCATGACTAAAGTAGGTTGGGTTTAAAATTAGTGATAGAACCAATACAAAGCACCCTGACTAGAATAGGTTGGGTTCAAAATTTGAGATAGAACCGACACAAAGCACCCTGACTTGAGTAGGTTAGGTTCAAAATGAGTGACAGAACCGAAAAAAAGTACCCAGACTAGAGTAGGTTGGGTTCAAAATTAGTGATAGAACTAACACAAATCACCCTGACTAGAGTAGGTTGGGTTCAAAATTAGTGATAGAACCAACACAAAGCACCCTGACTAGAGTAGGTTGGGTTCAAAATTAGTGATAGAACCGACACAGAACACCATGACTTGAGTAGGTTAGGTTCAAAATTAGTGATAGAACCGACACAGAACACCATGACTTGAGTAGGTTAGGTTCAAAATTAGTGATAGAACTGACACTGAACACCATGACTTGCGTAGGTAAGGTTCAAAATTAGTGATAGAACCGACACAGAACACCATGACTTGAGTAGGTTAGGTTCAAAAATAGTGATAGAACCGACACAGAACACCATGACTTGAGTAGGTTAGGTTCAAAATTAGTGATAGAACCGACACAGAATACCATGACTTGAGTAGGTTAGGTTCAAAATTAGTGATAGAACCGACACAGAACACAATGACTTGAGTAGGTTACGTTCAAAATTAGTGATAGAACCGACACAAAGCACCCTGACTAGAGTATGTTGGGTTCAAAATTTGAGATAGAACCGACACAAAGCCACCCTGACTTGAGTAGGTTAGGTCAAAATGAGTGACAGAACCGATAAAAAGTACCCAGACTATAGTACGATGGGTTAGGTTAGGTTTTAGGAGGGAGTGTTTGTGGTTGGCTTTTTGGCCACCAACGGGATGTGCCCTGTTGGGCGCCGTGTGAGGTGGGCACCGGTGCGTTCTGTAGGAGATCCCGTAGCCCATCGACATGTGCAGAGGATGGCCACCGGGATGGTTTTAGTGAGTCCACGAGTACGTGAACCTCACATAACCGTATAGAACCCGAGTAGTAGTAGAGCTTTTTTGTGTAAGAGTTCGTCCGGGGAAGGACTACCACCATACCTATTTCTGCCACAAAGCAGTAGTGCTCGCATTGCTGTGTTCCGGTTTGAAGGGTGAGGGTGAAATGACATGCACATGAGACTTTTCACCTTTATGTCTCAGGGTGGCGGGCGCAGTGCAATGCCACATAGGGCGCGTCCTAGGTGGACGTAACCTATGAGGTAATGCACTTGTCATAGGCAGAGGTTACCGCTTAACATCAGGTGGGCCATTTGCTAGTTCTGTCATTCTAGTAATAAAAAAACCCTCAATGCAAAACGGTATCTGGTAGCAGATTTGCACCTCGTTACAAAAAAAAATAAGGTTAGGTTCAAAATGAGTTGAGTGGGACTCGAATTCCGCGCAGCATACGTTGGAGCAGTGCACAGCGTGGTGCGTAGAGCGCGTAATCCTGTTTAATAAATAGGATCGGGCAGGATCTTTTTCTGCCAAGCGTAGTTGATGATGGTAGACCAGACAGCGTGGAAGGCCGTGGCCTCTTTCTGTAAAACCGTCATGGTTCGGAAAGAGGCCACAGAGTGAGATCGGGTGAAAGCCGCCCGCAACGTCTGTCCCCCAGTGAAGGGGGTGTGTGGTAGCCCCTGCCAAGCAGAGGTATTTTCGGGTACATGGGTAGTCGGAGTGCGGGCTGCATTGTGGTGCCTGAATACGGATTCCGGGAAGGCGGCGACAACTTGCCACACTTGCAAGTTGTCGCTGTAAGCACCTGCGAGGGTGTCGGGCGTGACTATGGGTGTCATTCCCGGGACAGGGCTCCATGTACAAATGCGAGAGGTGCTACGGTGCGTTCCGTATGGAGATCCCGGAGCCCCTTGATATGCATCGAGTCCGGCCACCGGGGGGGTTTAAGTAAGTCCACAAGTCCTTGAACCTCACATAACCCTACCACACCCTCTAGGTGGTAGGGTATCGGGCAGAAGATTATATATCAAAAAAAAAAAGTTTAATATGAGTTTAATAAGGTTTAATTTATTATTACGCGTCTCCTAGGGGCAGGTGTGATATTGGGCTGGTTTAATTTATTACTACGCGTCTTCTAGGGGCAAGTGTGGTACCGGACCAGCTTAACTTATTAATTTGCTTCTCCTTGGGGCAGGTGAGGTACCTGGCCGAATTAATTAATTACTACACGTCTTCTAGGGGCAGGTGTGGTACCAGCCCGGCTACTTGATTAGTAACTATGCGTCTCCTAGGGACAGGTGTGCTACCGGGCTGGTTTAATTTTTATTACGCGTCTCCTAGGGGCAGGTGTGTTACCGGGCTGGTTTAATTTATTATTACGCGTCTCCTAGGGGCAGGTGTGATATCGGGCTGGTTTAATTTATTATTATGCGTCTCCTAGGGGCAAGTGTGTTACCGGGCCGGTTTAATTTATTATTATGCGTCTCCTAGGGGCAAGTGTGGTACCGGACCGGCTTAACTTATTACTTCGCTTCTCCTAGGGGCAGGTGAGGTACCTGGCCGAATTAATTTATTACTACACGTCTCCTAGGGGCAGGTGTGGTACCAGCCCAGCTTAATTGATTAGTAACTATGCGTCTCCTAGGGAAGATGTGTTACCAGGCTGGTTTAATTTATTATTACGCGTCTCCTAGGGACAGATGTGTTACCGGGCTGGTTTTATTTATTATTACGCGTCTCCTAGGGACAGGTGTGTTAACGGGCTGGTTTAATTTATTATTACGCGTCTCCTAGGGACAGGTGTGTTACCGGGCTGGTTTATTTTTATTTTATTTTATTTATTAAGGAAAAACAAACAACTACATTATATATCTAGGAACAATCAGGATTAATACATAAATTTAATTATGTAAGACTTGTTAATAATGTAGTCCACAACGTTCTCCACATGTTAGTTTTCTACATGATTACAAAAAGATGCAGCTAGAGGGTCTGTCAGATGATTAATAATAATATAAATCTCAGTAGTTAAGTAAACCAAAGAGAAATGACAAAACCCCACTCAAAGAAAAATTACATTAAAAGTAAATATCAAATAAGAGCAGGTACAGACCATTTCCCGCAAGATGGCGCCTGCTGTGGTTGGCACGCCAACCAAGGCAAGCGCCATCCTACGGTGAACGGGCTGTCAGTTAATGATACATATTAGGACAAAAAAGATTACAACAAAGAAACTAAGAATGATATTATATGTAAATCTACTCAGGAAAGCGCAGTAATTAACTGATTTTTATATTTATAAGAAGAACAAGAGAATAAATCAACTAACTTAATCAATTTAACTTATTATAACGCATCTCCTAGGGACAGGTGTGTTACCGGGCTGGTTTCATTTATTATTACGCGTCTCCTAGGGGCAGGTGTGTTACCGGGCCGGTTTAATTTATTATTACGCGTCTCCTAGGGACAGGTGTGTTACCGGGCTGGTTTAATTTATTATTACGCGTCTCCTAGGGACAGGTGTGTTACCGGGCTGGTTTAATTTATTATTACGCGTCTCCTAGGGGCAGGTGTGATATCGGGCTGGTTTAATTTATTATTACGCGTATTCTAGGGGCAGGTGTGTTACCGGGATGGTTTAATTTATTATTACGCGTCTCATAGGGGCAGGTGTGTTACCGGGCCGGTTTAATTTATTACTACAAGTCTCCTAGGGGCAGGTGTGTTACCGGGCCGGTTTAATTTATTATTACGCGTCTCCTAGGGACAGGTGTGTTACCAGGCCAGTTTAATTTATTATTACGCGTCTCGTTGGGGCAGATGTGTTACCGGGCTGGTTTAATTTATTATTACGCGTCTCCTAGGGACATTTGTGTTACCAGGTTGGTTCAATTTATTATTACGCGTCTCCTTGGGGCAGGTGTGTTACCGGGCCAGTTTAATTTATTACTACAAGTCTCCTAGGGGCAGGTGTGTTACCGGGCTGGTTTAATTTATTATTACGCGTCTCCTAGCGGCAGGTGTGTTAACGGGCTGGTTTAATTTATTATAACGCGTCTCCTAGAGACAGGTGGGTTACCGGGCTGGTTTAATTTATTATTACGCGTCTCCTAGGGACATTTGTGTTACCAGGTTGGTTCAATTTATTATTACGCGTCTCCTTGGGGCAGGTGTGTTACCGGGCCAGTTTAATTTATTATTACGCGTCTCCTAGCGGCAGGTGTGTTAACGGGCTGGTTTAATTTATTATTACGCGTCTCCTAGAGACAGGTGGGTTACCGGGCTGGTTTAATTTATTATTACGCGTCTCCTAGGGGCAGGTGTGATATCGGGCTGGTTTAATTTATCATTACGCGTCTCCTAGGGGCAGGGGTGTTACCGGCTGGTTTAATTTATTATTACACGTCTCCTAGGGGCAGGTGTGTTACCGGGCCGGTTTAATTTATTACTACAAGTCTTCTAGGGGCAGGTGTGTTACCGGGCCGATTTAATTTATTATTACGCGTTTCCTAGGGGCAGGTGTGTTACCAGGCCAGTTTAATTTATTATTACGCATCTCCTAGGGGCAGGTGTGTTACCGGGCTGGTTTAATTTATTATTACACGTCTCCTAGGGATAGGTGTGTTACCGGGCTGGTTTAATTTATTATTACGCGTCTCCTAGGAGCAGGTGTGTTACCGGGTCAGTTTAATTTATTACTAAAAGTATCCTAGGGGAAGGTGTGTTACCGGGCTGGTTTAATTTATTATTACGCGTCTCCTAGGGGCAGGTATGTTACCGGGCTGGTTTAATTTATTATTACGCGTCTCCTAGGGGCAGGTGTATTACCGGGCTGGTTTAATTTATTACTACAAGTCTCTTAGGGGCTGGTGTGATACCGGGCTTGTTGTATTTGTAACAATGTTTTACTACACTTTTTAAAAGAAGGTAGTTAGTTTTATTCAAATAAACTAATAGTCCAGTAATTTTGTTGTCTGAAAGTATGGGGTAGTATGCGTCAAATCCGGTTGTTCTGTTTTGTCGCAGACTTGTTTATGATGTTGGCCTAATGAATAATCTAAGTTTTTGACCTGGAGCGCCGAACGCAACCTTGTCAATAATCGAAACAAACTTTTTTTTTTCAGGTTTTCGCGATTATAACCCTAAAGGACTAGGTTTTGATAAAACTTTCTAATGACGTTTTTAAAGTAGACTACATTTTTTACAATATGATACTAGAACTGTATCTGTAGACCAAATAGTTTCTGAGATTATGCCTTTCAAAGTTTATAATTTTTTTTGAACTACGAATTTTTTTTCAATTCAGATGGCATATAAGGGGATGGTGGTGAATCATCGAAGTCTTTTGCCCAAAAGTCATCCTCCATTTCAACATCGAACAGATCGTCGCCTTCTGGGATATCTACTACTGCAACATCAGTACAACAACATAGAAAATTGCGAAGTTCAAAAAAAATTATGAACTTTGAAAGGCTATCTCAGAAACTATTGGGTCTACAAATACAGTTCTAGTATCATATTGTAGCAAATTTAGTCTAAATACTTTAAAAACGTCCTAAAAAACTTTTCTCAAAAACTAGTCCGTTAGGGTTATAATCGCCAAAACTTGAAAAAAAAACGCAAGGTTGCGTTCGGCGCTCGAGGTCAAAAACTTGGATTATTCAGAAGGCCAACATCATAAACAAGTCTAAAAAAAACAGAACTACCGGATTTGACGCATACTGTGATGTATAAAGTTACTGGACCAGTTGGATAAATTACCTAATTACAGTGGTGTCATTTTGATAACTACTTCACAAAACTATTTTTGGCGTGACGTAAGGCAACAGCCGGGTCCTGACTGAGCAAGCAGGCTCGCGAGGCAGCCTCAGGCGTTTGACGCGCAACGTTTGCCGCGCGAGGCTGCCTCGGTCTATAATTTAATGCATGAGGCTGCCGCGCGCGGCAACGCCGAGCCGGAGCGAGGCTGAGCCAAAGTCGAACGCTCAGTTGTGTGTCACAGGTCGAACAGAGGCCACGCGAACGAAGCGCATATTCAGTTTTGCTCAATTGTCATGAAGCCGTGCATTCGGAAGGCTATCGCCACCACTGCCTTTATACTAATTCATCGACTTTTACAAAAAAAGAAAAGAAAAAAACCGAAACGTGTTTGGTTACAAAAGATATACAGAAACAGATTACAAGCTGGCAACAGATTGTTTGAAGAGTTGTGTTTCGCCATATAATTGAAATAACTTGAGACACTGATCTTTATTCATGTCGAACAAGCGAGGCAAAACACGAACGACTTGAGTGTGCGCGGCAAACTTACTGAGGCGCTTTTGAGCATGGACAAAAACCGACAACGTTTGGCTCGGGCCGCGGCACGCTCGGGCGAGGCAACGTGTACGTTTGCCTCGGGCAAGGCACGTCTTGATCAACAAAGGCTTTGCCTCGCGAAGCTGCCTCGCGAGGCTGCTCGCTCAGTCAGGACCCGGCTAATGACTTCCGGTTCGGACGGTAATGTCCCTCGGCTTGATTTTATTTATCAAACATTTGACACTAAATATTTTCATAAATGGGAGTAAAACAAAGTGATAATTCTGGTAAAACATTTATTCTTTCAGTTTACAGTAATAACGATAATTTAATCACACATTTTATAATAAAATATCAAAGAACTATAAAAAGTGCTTTTTATTACCGATTACAATTTTCTAATTTAGAATTTTAACAATTCCCATCATACTAAATATGTGAGTAAAAGATTCTCACATGGGACTTCATTAAAATTCTTGTGGTAGAGTATATAATTATGTGATGATTGATTTAGTAATTTTTATTTTACATCTTACAATTTATCAGAGCCCCATCTCCATTGCTTCTGCCATATTTATTTTGTACAGCAGCGATTCTAGCTTCACTTTTTCATCCAAAAATAATCCATCCTCTTCTTCTAAGAAGAGGAAATATCTCTTCTTCTTCTTTCTCTTTTTCTTTTCCTTCTTCTTATCCTTTTCTTCTCTTCTTCGCTTATATTAAAGCAGGACCAGGAGGAGGTGCCCTTGGACCTTCTGCTTTAATATCTCCGAAAGGCCATCTACACTTAGCTAAATCTTTACACACCTGCATTCCAACTGGTAGTTTCTGTACGGCCGGCATTTTAGCGTTTAACCACATTATATCTGTGCTCCGTGTCTGTCCGTCCGCCGCCCGTAGAATTAGAGTTTGTATTTTATCAGTGAGGGTGGAACCTGGTGGCGTTGGTTCTTGGTCTAGTTTTAATTCTTCGCAGCCGAATATGTCGTCTTCGTATGAATCTATTCCACAAATTGGTAACGGTTCTCCTTTTTTTAGTTGTCTTCTATTGATTTTGCCTGTTAACTCTGCCATTGCTCTTCTTTTTAGTTGTTTCTCATTTGTTTCTACTTTCTGTTTGAATGGTTTCATTTTGACCGTCGTCAAATAAATCAAAATGATTAAAAGCGCTATCTTACATTTTGTCTTGTCATAGATAGAAAAATAATTAAATATAACCCAAAAGGAAAACGTATGTTGTCTATCGTTAAACATATTTAATATGCTGCCTTGTTCAGGTACAGTAATGTTTGTTCATACCAATCTCGAAGCGCGTCATGCTTTGAAATCGACACATGGATTGGAACATTTAATCGGAACATTTAATTTAATTTTAATCAAACTTAAGTAAGTAGGTACAACGTGCTGTATGTTGATGTAGGAGACCAAACAAGTGACTTCATGTATGTACCTATGCTTGGACTCAACAGCTGATATTCGAAGCCTCCTCTTCGCTTCTTATTCCTCAATGCTGACGGTTGTAATTAAGCATCTCCATGGATCACTGTTTGCTGAACGATGATGCGCTATCGGGATATGTGGCCTGTAAATATATTGTGTACAGTAAATATATTATTATATTTACTGTAGCTTCGTAGAGTTTTGAGTCGAGGGTGGTCCGGATTATTCAATGCCCAATATTCAAATTTTAGGGATGCGTACCTCAAAAGGTACCTACGGAACCATCATAGTTCATAGTTCCTTTATTCATGACAGATTGTTGGTACATGCCAAACTTAATAAAATAATAATAAGTATACAATACAAACCAGAGAACTAAAATAAACTTTTGTTAATTGCTTCTTGTGACATATTATTATGAAAAGGCTCGTTATGGGGTATATATATATATATTTATTTGAGCAACCCCCTCCCCACCCCTTCCATTACCATTACCTCCTAATATACAAGTATATACTGAAATCATTATCTATCTATACACAACATCTACTCATATCACTAACCTCTTCAGTTCATTATAATCCTACTACCTAACAATTTTATCATGTATGGACGAGTACATTCATACAAAGCTACACTCGAAGCATAACTGACATCTTTTTTCTAGGGATTGAGAAATGTATAAAAAGTAAGTAAATAATATTTGGTCTCAGCTGCGGATACACCCGCGTCAGACAGACAGACGGACGGATTATAGCGCGCCCTTCTCACTGCCATTGTTGTAAAAAATAAATATACTCGTTTTGTTATTTGATGAACCTTCAAAGGAAAGCGATGTAAGTAAGATTGAAGTAGGTTTACCAGGACGGTATTTGTACAGTACGTTTTATTAAACACCTCATAATTGGAGGTACATATTGTACATTTATCAAGTCACCGCTCATTTTACTCTTGTACATACCTATTTTTAGAAGCGAAGCGAGTGTTCTTAGTTAGGTAACTAGGACGAATAACTAGGCGTTTGTATGTATGTAAAACTATGAACTATGAATGTACCTATGTTTGTCTGAGGTTACATTCCGAACCGTTAATCCGATTTTTATGAAAATTGGTAGATGGGCAGATAGTGTACAACTTGTAGTCGTAGGCAATAAGCTAATTAAAATAAGAAGTGCATCGCTCCAAGGAAAGAAAGCCGAACTAGTCGAAACGTAAATTTTAATTACCATTATACTAAGTTTAAGCTGTTTTCAGGACAACATTTTGGTTAAATTTGATTTTATTAATTCTAACATACACTTATTCGTCAAATGTTATCTAAACTTAGTGATAAAATTAATTAAAACAAATGATCTTAAACAATGGAGAATCTTCAGTATCATTGAAACTTCGCATATAGGTAATGGATTACCTACTTAGTAAGAGACATGTTTCACAGTAATACCTGTTATCTTAGAAGTGGTCTCATAGTCAGTTTCTGTGAAGTGTTTTCCACATAAACTCGAAAAATCACTTGATTTATAATAAAATCTTCTCAATGCTTTTTCCCACTTTCTCCTTAATGCTTAATCCCTTGGGAATTTGTGTACACCTATTTCTGCACATGCGTAAGTTACACAACGACCCATATTTCAAGTATTACGAGAAAACAAGTTAAAAACCACACAATTTAAATGTAGATTGATAGTTCGCAGGTAACAAACATTTGGCGCCCTCTACATGGAACTGTTTGACAGTGGTCTTCCGCATTGCTGCCTTATTTTTAGATATTAAATCTCTACAAAAAGGAGGATATCAATTAACTCGTGAGCTATGACCTACTATCACATAGGTAATTATTGTTTTTTTTTACTTCTTGAATGACCGAATAAGCAAATGGCTTACCTGATGTTAAGCGGTAATCTCTGCCTTTAACAATGCATTTCCTCATAGGTCACGTCCACCTAAGACGCACCCTATGTGGCATTGCACTGCGCCTACTATTAGATATAAAGGTGAAAGTCTCTTGTGCGTGTAATATTTTACCGGCAACCATACCCTTCAAACCGGAACACAGCAATGCGAGCACTACTGCTTTTCGGCAGAAATAGGTATGGTGGTAGTACTTCCCCGGACGAGCTCTTTCACTAAAAAGTTTTACTACTACTGAGAGCTACTGCTAATCAGCCCGTAGTAGGTGTTGATTATAATTTATTACCATGGTCAAACCAATTCAAATCTATTTATTTCCAAATGATAGGTATTTATACTCGTACACGGTACTAGGCATCCACCGTTAATAGTTATTGGAAGTTCCCAAACTGTAGCACTTGCGAACTGCAAAGCGGACGGCCAACTTCCACTCAACTTGCGACGCTCCACAATATTCGTAATTGAGTATCGGTACAGTGTAACAACTAATACAGAACGTCATCTGTGTTCTGTATTAGATGTTACACTGTAAAAAACAATAAAAAAAATCCTTGAGTAGTCACTCGTAGTCACACACTTATGAACTATATATTTTATATATAAGTTAGTAATTCTGCGTATACTAGACCACACATTAGGTCACAATTTTTTGTACTGAGCCGTGTCTTATTTCACTCACTCGAACTGAGAAGCGCGTAAACAATAAAATGCTGCTCAAGTAAATTTCAATCTTATATTCTTTATGGTTCCCCTTAGAATTCTCGAAGTTTGATTGGCTCAGGCGCAAAACGAACAGCACATGTTTTCTCACTAGGACCACTTCGAAAAACGTCCACTTAACCATGAGAACCGATTGAAATTTGATTGAGTGCCACAAACGATCGCAGTTGCAGACAGCCATCAATATACTTTACTTCCGATATCAGCTTCAGATCATCCGCACGCAAAAGATATTTGGCATGTTTTGTGTCAACTCGAAGCTTGAAAGCATCAGAATAAATGGAAGAGGTCCGAGGACAGACTCCTAACTGACTCCAGATTGTGAATAGTAAGAGAGTGATTCATACATGCCTAACTTAAAACCAAAATCGGTACTGTTTCTGATCTCTGAGATTCCGCAATAAAACTGAGTAGCCCCGGAGCAAAACTCAAGATACTCGATTTTATGAGAAGTCGATAATTTATGACTCTATCAAGAACTTTACGGAAATCAATGTAGAGAACATCTGCCGCGGCCCAGCCTTGTTGATATTTAGTCAAAAAATTTAGGCATTTGTGTATACGGACCTCATTTTCATAAAGCCTTGTTGCCCATTGCATAAGTATTTTTTAATTTGCCTGTAAATTTATTTATGTATTATACGCTCAAAGACAATTTTTTGTTTTTGATTGGTTAGTTATTTTTCCCAAAAAGGGGGGAAGTTTGCTGCGCTGCCATTTACCGGCTGGATTTATAATATTCAGCAGAAACATTCGGTACTCAATTTTAGGGTGGATGCACACGTTTGAGTCATGAAATTTAAACATTTTGGTGTTTTTTGCCCATCAAAGCTCATCAACAACCTTCATTTACTTACCTACATTTAATTGTAATTAATACTAAGCTAGGATAATGTTACTTTTCACACTTTGCCTGTTTGTTCAAAATTTATATTGTATGAAATGTAAATCTGTTATTGGCCTTAACATTAGCTTAGTAAAAGTTACTGTTATTATATTAAGGGCTGTGGATTTTTTTCAATAAATAAAATAATAATAAAAAACACTTCTTCTGAAAGCAAAAGTTGATTTCGCGAGAACTAGGAGACTTGATGTTTTACTTGATAGTATCTCATAAAAATCATCAGTTTAGCTACGATACCCCCCTAACACTTTTTGACAGTGTTTTTTTTTGTTTAAGGGTATCGTAGCTAAATTGATGATACTTATGAGATACTATCAAGTAAAACATGTGTGTTAAGTCTCCTAGTTCTCGATATGCTGACATGATCGACATGATGCCTTGAAATGATGATAGGTTAAAAATGTGTGCGCTCGTGGTATCTAACTACTTCACCGAACTACTAGTGTATGTTTTTTTAAGTATTTGGATCATTTATTTATGAGAGGTAGACTTTTTTTAAAAGAGATGTCTATATAGGAGTATGAAGTCTATTATTGCCTTCGGTAGGGTTGAGCTACCGCTAAAATCTTACTATGTTATCTGGCACTTTGAGTTTATTATGAGGATGACTACAAGTTTCCAACATATTAGCTTGGTGTATGTTTGGTGTAATTTAGTCACATTCTTCTGTTCACATTCCGTACTTCTGAATCGATTTGAAGCTTCATAATAATAACTAATTACTACTTTAGATTTTACAACTATGTAATAATATTAGATACAGAGAACTACACATATTATACATTCACAGTTTGTATCCCTGAGCAGTCACCGCCTCGAGATGGAATTACACGTCAACTGTTGCAAAAAAGGTCGTGCTTGCGAGGTCTACTGTTTGCAGAACTACTTATACTCTAATGAGGGTTGGGTTTAGAATCGTTTGGCAGGAGGAGGAGGGTGGGAGTAGGGGGAGAGGAAGGGGAGGGGTACCCCTTTGCCCCTTGTACCAGTCCCATAACAAGGTAACTTATTGTTTTCGAGAAAAAAATAAAGAAATTTTTGAGGTTAAGTATGAAATTTTTTAATTGGAAGTGTCAGATGTTACGGGAGTCATCGCCAACTTGCAGGGAGGGTGCAGGAAATTCCAGCCTCGGCCCCCTTGTCCAGGAAACTTGTGCTTTTAAAGAAAACAATAAAGAAAATTTTACAAAATCGGAACGTAAAATAATAATATTAATGATTTAATTTATGAGTAGGTATCTCTATCTGTAGAGAAGGGATGTTGAATGAAATAAGAGATATCCTTTTGAGGAATTAATTAATGTTATAAATTATGGATTTTTTATTGTTGACTGACTGTGTGACTCGACACAGAGCACCCCGACAATAGTTGGTTAGGTCCGAAAAGAGTGGCAGACCCAATACGGAGCACCCCGACTCCACGTGGTACTGTGCGTCACGCCCCTAGAGTGTATATAAAAACGCGGAGCCAGTAGCTCGCGTGGGAGATCTTGAGTGGAGCAAGCCCGCGAGGCCGAGCGGAGTGAAGGGGGGAGCTGGCGAGCGAAGCGAGCCGGTGACCTCCGTAGCGTAGCAAAGGTCGAGTGGGTGAAGTGACACTCAAGGGCGACCTCGCGAGAGTACTGGCGGGAGCACATACCGGAGTCCGACATTTAAAATATCCATACTTAACAAAATAAATAACTTTATTTTTTTCTCGAAAACTGTAAGTTACCTTTGCATAGGAGTGGTACCAGGGGCGAGGGGGTACAAATCCCCCACTCCCCTCCCCCTCTCCCATCCTCCTCCTTCCAAACGATTGTAAAGTTTTACCAAAATCTCATACTAAACCTCAAAATTTTCTTTATTTTTTTTCTCGAAAACTATAAGTTACCTTGTTATGGGATTGGTACCAGGGGTGAGGGGGTACCCCTCCCCCTCCACCACCCCCCAACTCCCCCTCCTCCTCCTGCCAAACGATTCTAAATTTTTACCGTGTTGTTTTTTTTTGTCACAAACTGGTACAAATATAAATCAATATTGAAACATTTAAAAATAACACAGTTTTGTCACAGTCATTTAGATTACAATGCATGATGGTTTGTTTACGTTTTGCCTACATCGTGTTTTACTAGACTATTGCTTTTTATTATAATTTGCGCAGGTGCCAAACAGCCGGGCCAGGCGAGCAAGTTTGTCGAGCCACATATACATATAATACATAGAAAAAAAAAAACATAAAAAACTACCCATAAACATACTTAATATAATCAATAAAATAAATAAATAAATAATGCTGGACATTTCACACAATATTATCTAGCCCCAAGCTAAGCAGAGCTTATGTTATGGGTACTAGATAACTGATAATACTTAATACAATACATTACATACATAGATATTTTTTATTATACATAGAAATAATTTTCACTAGAAACGGGATATTTACCATGATTTTTGAGTTTTATATGTTCCCGATATTTCGGCACAGTTGCATGCGCCATGATCACGGGAGAACTGACTAAAGTCTTTGCGAGTAGATGTTATTGGCAGATATATCGATCTACCATCTTTCTCACTCTTTTATTACGAACGATACCACTACCATCGATTTCATTGTCACAATTCACACCAACTCGACACACAACACTAACGGTGTCCGGACGCGTAGCAGGTACCACACTTTTTTGATTCTTACACATTCTTACCACAGGCTTCCATACTCCAGATAATTGAAAACCATCTTCTCTATTGAAGTTTCTGTACTTAGTAATCTCAATTGCCTCTTGTACCATTCTCGGTATGTAATGTCGCTCTGTCGAGATTACCTGCGGACTGTGTAGCTCGATCCAATGATTTGAGCCAGATTCCAAAAGGTGTTCTGCTATGGCTGACTTATGTATGTCCCTGTTCTTGACCGCTCGTATGTGCTCCTTAACCCGACACGCTATCGTACGTTTCGTTTGGCCAATGTACGAACTCCCACAGCTACAATCAATTTTATACACCCCTGGCTTTTCAAGTGGAAAACTGTCTTTTGGTGAACGCAAGTAGTGCGATATCTTCTTTAAGGGAGTGAAGATGGTCTTTACGGAAAACTTTTGCAGGACTTTCGCAATTTTGTCCGTCACCCCCTTAACATATGGCAGAAACGCTGGCCTACGTTCTACTCTACATCTGCGGGGTCTTGGCCTAGGTCGGGATGGTAATGACCGAAGCTTATATCCATTCTTACGCAACACATGCTGGACATGAGCTAGCTCACTTTCAATGTGATTCTCATCACACAGGTCAACTGCTCGGTTGGTGAGAGATGTTACCACTGAATTGAGCTGCCGAGGGTGGTGGTGCGAATCAGCATGAAGATATCGGTCCGTGTGTGTAGGTTTTCTGTAAACAGAGTGGCCTTACCCACCATCTTCTCGGACCTGTACCAATACGTCTAGGAAAGCCAAACGTCGATCACATTCCATCTCATACGTAAACCTCATCTTCGTATGTACTCCATTAAGATGTGCCAAAAGTAGTTCTATTTCTTCATTCCTTCCTTCCAAAATACAGAAAATGTCATCAACATACCTCTTCCACAATTTTATCGTTTCTAGTGAAAATTATGTACATAACCATGATAGTTTCAAAAGTTATATATACATAGAAAATACACAGAACACCCGGAACAAATATCTGCAGGTTGCACAAATATTTGTTCCGAGGCGGGAATCGAACCCGTAACCTCCTGCGCTGCAGCTACTACTACTAATACAAGCGTGAGGACAGGGCGGAAGACGAGTAAAATTACTGCAAATTATATGAAGTGGGATCAGTTAGTATAATATTTGTCCTGGCTGGAATGTGTTATTACTGGAAGAAAGCGAAGCAATGGCAGCGATGAGCTCACCACTTGTCACGACTATATTCCCAGGATGGTTCAACCCACGGTGAAAATGGGCATGGCCACATGGCCATATAGGTCTGAACGTATTGGTGCTGGAAACATTATTCTCTGGCACACATGATCATGCGTCTCGTATCTGATGCTGCGTTACGCACACAAGCATTAAAACATGGCCTTCCTAAAATATCACCGTGCTTGTTCACTACGCAGTGTTCTACTAGTAGTAGAGCTTTTTTGTGAGAGTTCGTCCGGGGAAGTACTACAACCATACCTATTTCTGCCGCAAAGCAGTAGTGCTCGTATTGCTGTGTTCCGGTTTGAAGGGTAAGGGTGCCGGTAAAATTACAGGCACATGAGACTTTTCATATTTATGTCTCAGGGTGGCGGGCGTAGTGTAATGCCACATAGGGCGCGTCCTAGGTGGATGTGACCTCTGAAGTAATGCACTGTTCATTGTCAGAGGTTACCGCTTAACATCAGGTGGGCCATTTGCTTGTTCCGTCATTCAAGTAGTATTAAGAATGACTGAATGAATGTATTATGCCTTTTATTAAGAATGTAGGGACAATCACTTGAATTAACAAAGACGGGAAATTTATTTCGCCAATCCCTTAGTTCTAAAAGAAGGTGATTTCGAAGCGAGCAGGTAATTTACGAGTAATTTGGATGAGATCCACTGACTAATTGTCGGGATCTGGGTGAGGTGATTAGTAACACAAACGATCAATTTAAAAACATGTTTTATGATGAAAATACAGAGTTTTAAATTCTGAAAAAAAAAAAAACATTTTTGTTTAGAATATTGTCTAAGGCTCGTAACAATAACATTATTTTACACTGGAGTATTCATGAACCGGGTGTTAGGAACATGATTGACACAGCCACAATTTGGCGAGCTTGTCTAGTTCCCAAGGATTCAGAAGAGGTTCCAGAGCTAACAAAAAAAAGGAGAAAGCCTTTGTTTCCTCTCATTCATTACTTCTACTTACTCTCTTCTTTTTTGCATTATTTTTTATGCTACTCGAAATGACGGATCAAGCTGATAGCCCACCTGATGTTAAGCGGTACCCTCTAAGAACAGTGCATTACCACATAGGTCACGTCCACCTAGGACGCACCCTATGTGGCATTGCACTGCGCCCGCCACCCTGAGACATAAAGATGAAAAGTCTCATGTGCCTGTAATTTCACCGGTGAGAGCACTACTGCTTTGCGGCAGAAAAAGGTATGGTAGTAGTACTTCCCCGGACGAACACAAAAAAGCTCTACCACTAACACTCTCTGACTCTTTTCCCTAAATAAATAGGTACCTACTTATATTTTTTCCCAAAAATGACGTCGGCATAAAAACGCGTTACAATGCGCATCTATCTTGTTTCATCGTGTAGATAAGTAGAATGGTTGCTTGTTACATTACACTAAATCTTTATGGTACGAGGGGCAATTCTGCCCAAAGAAAATTTCTGGGGGTACTATTATTACTCTAGGATAGTGCCAACGAGATAATGACTTTGAAAAGTTTTCATCTGATTGCCTCATTGTTGGTGGTTGTATGAATTTAGGTGCCCAGTGTGTTTAGATAGTGCCTGTGCTGTAATTACTTTTTTTTTTCTTTTTTTTTATGCTACTTGAATGACTGTACAAGCAGATGGCCCACCTGATGTTAAGCGGTAACCTCTGCGTATGAACAGTGCATTCTCATATAGGTCACGTCACCTAGGCTGCGCCCTATGCGGCATTGCACTGCGCCCGCCACCCTGAGACAAAGATGATAAGTCTCATGTCCCTGTAATTTCACCGACACCCATACCCTTCAAACCGGAACACAGCAATGCAAGCACTACTGCTTTGCGGCAGAAATAGGCATGGTGGCAGTACTTCCCCGGGCGAACTATTTCACAAAAAAGCTCTACTACTACGACTTTACTACTACTCTACTACTTACTTGTTTCGTTGAATTTACTGTTTTTGGTTTCCATAATAAAACCAGACGTGCCACCCTTACATAATTCCACCTTGTCGCACGAAGCAATTTGGTTCTCATTACGAAAGATAGTTTTTAAACCAACTTAGGCTTATATATTGACCTTAGTCTTATTTAGACTAAGCAGAATGGTTGCCCTCCGAAATTATTTGAAAGAAAGAAAGAAGAAAGAAAGAAATAGCATTTATTTGTGTCAACAACATGAGTACAACAATATTGCACACTAAAAGACACACACACACACAGAAACAAAGAAAAACAAAACTAATTTGTGCCTCTTAATACTAGGCCATGCATCGCTTCTATGCAAACTATCATGTTTAACTGATATTGCCGACCTCTGTGGCGTGGCGGGCGAATGTTCGCCTGCGACGCCGGAGGTTGCGGTTTCGATTCCCGCCTCGGAACAAATATTTGTGCGATCTACAGATATTTGTTCAGGGTGTTCTGGGTATTTTCTATGTATAATAAAATAATATCTATTTTTGTTATATATTGTATTAAGTATATCAGTTATCTTGTACCCATAACATAAGCTCTGCTTAGCTTGGGACTAGATAATGTTGTGTGGACTGTCCAGCATTATTTATTTATTTATTTATTTATTATTTATATAGACTTATTTTGGACATATTGGCAGTTCATATTTTAACGTTAGAAGTATTTACGCTACACCCTGTCTCTATCCGTCGGGTAGATATGTCAAAGCAATACTTACGAGCGCCGGGCACGCACCGCGCGCATTCCAGCGTGCCTCGTTTACTGTCGTAGCATAGAGTCTAGTGCAGGCACAGCTCTGTTAGATGGACAGCTATGATACAGGTCACGCAACGTGTTATGAGCGCTGACCTTCAATGCGCAGTAGTAATTTTTTGGATCTGTATAGCGAATGCGCGAATGTACGTCATACGCAATCAACCCCACCACTTTCGCCAAGCGCTTATAACTCATTGCGCGACCTATACAGAAAGGTACCTTAAAGTAATGCGGTTAAGGTATCTTAGAGTAATGCGGCCTCCGTATGGTACAGATAGGGATAGTTTATCAAAATAAGCGCAGATCAAGCAATATCTAGGGAATTACAGTCCGACCATAAAGAGTAGAAATTAATTATCAAGGAACTAAAATTTACTATAAACTGGCAACTCTTTATGATAAGCCAGTGTGGCCGCTGTAGTGAATTTGTCGCCAGATTCAGCTTTTATATGCAAAATTAAATTATGCACATATTGGTATTTATATAGGTAGGTATGATGTGATTTATGTATGTTGATTTATTTTCATTATAATAGAATATACAGAATTTTAAAAAATAGACATGTAAAGGTAATTTCTTGAAATCATATTTAAATATTTGTTGGACTAACCATAATAATTTTCCGCTAGCGGAAACACTGCAACTTCAGTCGAGCGCGTGTATTCGAATTGTTTGTTTTGATTTGTTGTTGCTGTTTTTATTTATCTAAACAAAAGCAAATAAATCGCATAAATCGTAAAATATTAGCAATATGAATAAAACTATACGCAGTGGGGCTCGTGACATTATTTACAAAGTGTATAAGAGATGTTTGGCTGAGTATCAAGCCTGGACGCTGCTGGCTGAATTAGTAGACGGTTATAAACGAACAGCTTATTTGACCGGTAAGTAGCTGGTAAAAAGAATAAAACTGGACGTAAACTGTTATAATTTACTAAAAGAATCGTGTAAATCCATCCAAAATCCTTGTGAATCATACTAATTAGTCTTTGTTGATCTTTGTCCCATTTAATCGTATTTTGTAGTGCAATTCTTTATTTTTGATACTTTACCTGCTTATGTTTTTGCAGGAAAATAGGAAAGCACTTTATGGAGGATTGTTAATGAGAATAATAACTATAGATAACTTTCAGGGCCATACAGACGCGAAGTAATAGCAAATTCTGCCTCAACGTTTTTTATCAAAATGTTCGTGGTCTGAAGACCAAGCTGAGGACATGGCGAAACAACCTACTCCTACTGGAGCACAATCTTGTGGCTGCTACGGAAACCTTTTTGGATGAGTCGGTTGAAGACTCGGAGGTCACGATCGGAGACTGGCGCATACTGCGGCGTGACAGAAAGACTATTTGCGGAGGAGTACTCCTTGCTTCGCGTCCACCGGTCGTACTACGTCGGCAACCTCAGCTGGAAACGGATTATGGTGAAGATCTCTGGGCGCGTTTTGTCTGGCACGGTCGTAGTTTTTATATATGTGTAGTTTATATCAAGCCTAGCGCTAAAGACGAGGACTATATGCGGTGGTTCTGCAAAGTAGAAAGTTTTATTAATGACATTAAGGGTGTTGTATTTATAGTAGGAGACATAAATTTAAATAGTGCATCAGTGAATGTAAATAACTATTATTGTTTTTTCTTGACATTTTGTAATTTGACTGAGATGAATGGTGTGCCTAATGCGTATGGAGGAATGCTAGATATTGTCTTGGTCCAGGAGAGCAGTGATGTGTATGAAGCGCGAGTCCAAGCTATGGACGGTCTAGTGAAGACTGACGCTCCTCATCCCCCCCTAGACATTGTGATTAGTGCAGCCACGGCTCATCAGTCTGATCGCATTGAGCCGAGTAATATTGACCCTCGCAAAGACTGGAACTTTAAAAAGGGTGATTACAATCTTCTTTATTTATTACTCTCTGAAACCTCATGGCACGAGTTATTTAAATCTAACGACGTGCAATCGAGCACTGAACAATTCTGTGACGCTATTTATAATTTTTTTGACATTTGTATCCCCATGAAACGTCGATACAGCTTGTCAAGTACGCGCTATCCTGTATGGTTTACATGTGATATTATTCGAGACATCAAACTTAAATTAAAACTACATTCGAGCTGGAAACAACACAAACGTGAGGAATCCTACGAAGCTTTTTCCAGACTAAGAGCTTCTCTCAAGAGTCGCATCTCATTTGCGCATGAGGCATATTTAAGAAGCATCGAGGATGATATCATCTCCAATCCTCGTGGGTTCTGGCAGCATGTCTCGAGCCTTCGGTCCAAAGGGGGGTTCGAGCCTTGTATAAGTTATAAGGGCGAGACCTTCAGTGGTGTCGAGGCGTCTGAAGCTTTTGCTAGGTTTTTTGCTAGTGTGTTCCACCCTGATGTGCCCCGGTTAGATGCTGATAGCACAAATCAACTTGATGGGATTCGCTCTAGCAACTATGTGAACATTTTTGAGTTTACTCCGAGTGATGTGGCCTTTGGGATCAAAAACCTTAAGCCCGGCAGTTCCATAGGGCCGGATAACATTCCTCCGTGGTTTTTAAAAGGGGGGCAGAAGTTCCTTACACGCCCACTTTGCCATATCTTTAATCTGGCTTTAACGGCTGGAGTTTATCCTGCTCAGTGGAAGCTGTCCAGGGTTACGCCTATTCCCAAAAGTAGTAATAAATCGTCGGTTGAGGAGTACAGGCCCATTTCTATATTGTCGTCGCCAGCTAAAGTCTTTGAGAGCATAATACACAGAGAGATCTACAGACAGGTGGAGCAATGCTTATGCAATGAGCAGCATGGTTTTAGAAAGAAGAGGTCGGTGAACACAAATTTGCTTACAGTTGTTGACTACATATCGGCGAGGTTGGACCGTGGGTGTCAGGTAGATGTTCTCTACTTTGATTTCCGCAAAGCTTTTGATAGGGTCAATAATGACCGACTTCTGTTAAAATTGAGTATCTTGGGTTTTGCTCCTGGTCTTCTCAGGTTTATTGCGGATTATCTCAGGGATCGGCAACCGTATGTTAGGTTAGGCGTGTATGAATCACTCCCTTATCATACGCGATCTGGGGTCAGTCAGGGGTCTATCCTCGGGCCTCTTCTCTTTATTTTGATGGTTAACGATCTTCCAGCTGTCGCGAATCATGCCAAATGTCTTTTGTATGCGGATGATCTGAAGCTAATATCAGAAGTAAAGTCTATTGATGACTGTCTGCGCCTTCAGCGTGATGTGGATGCGGTTTATGAGTGGGGGATTGTGAATGGAATGGAGTTCAATTCATCGAAGTGCTACGCCATGACTTTCGGGCGTATGTGGCAGCCGATCGAATATCAGTACAAGATAGATCGCAATCTCATAACAAGGTCCACCACCATCAAGGACCTGGGGGTAACCTTTGATCGAAGGTTAACGTTCCATGACCACATCACCACTGTTGCCAAGGAGTCATTTAGAAGGCTAGGTTTCGTGCTAAGAAACTCTCGAGACTTTCAGGGTGACCGCGTGATTAAGCTAATTTTTAGTGCTCTTGTCCGCTGCAAACTGGAAGCTAGCTCTTGTGTGTGGCATCCGCATGAGAGTACCTACGCTCTTTTAATTGAGAAGGTGCAAAAAGCTTTTCTCCGCTTTCTCTATAAGCGCTTGTATGGGTATTACCCATACATGTATCCGACAAAGTTTCTCCTGGGCTGCTTAGGGTATAATAGTTTAGAGGTAAGAAGGGCAAAAGACCAAATGATAACCATGTTTAAGGTTCTTCATGGAAAGATAGATGCCCCTGATCTCCATGATGAGCTGGCGCGGTTCTACGTCCCCAGCAACTATTGCAGCGGTAGGAGGCATAAGTTACTCTCGGTGCCGTTTTCCCGCACGGTGGCGCGCGCCCATTCTCCGATCCCGCGCACACTCACTGCGCTCAATGCCCTCCTGGACGCAAATCGTGATTGCGATGTGTTTGCGGATGGATGGAAGATGATCCTGTCGGAGTGCTTGGGGTTCTGCGAGGTGAATGTGTGAGAGGGATGTCTGACATTTTGCCATTTATCTATTGCTTGCTTTTATTGTTGTTATTGTTTAGGTTTTATTATTACTAACTATTATTTATTTTTGACATTTAAGTGATTGATTTATTAATTACCTAATTTTATGACTTAAATTTAGTGTAACTGGCCCAGGCCGTACTAAGTTGTTGTATAAATAAATAAATAAATAAAATAAATAAATAAATAGATAACTGAAAATAATATTCCTTTTGATGAAAATTTAAGGAAACTAATGTTGCTTGCTTTGGCTGAGAAACAAAGATACCTGTCTATGAAATAGATGAGTTGCTCTCGGAGTATGGACACACAGTGGTCAGGCTGCCCCCCTACCACTGCGAACTAAACCCCATAGAGCTTATATGGGCTCAAGAAAAATCTAAAGTAGCCTCACGCAATGTAGGAGCTTCATATATCAAAGAATTGACTGAGGAGTCATTCAACACCATTACTCAAACTGACTGGAAGCGATGCTGTGAACATGTGAAACAAATCGAAAAGGAATACCATGAGCGAAGTCGAACAATGTACCAAAACATTGAGCAGCTGGTATAATACAACTCTGTGATGAAAGCTCTAGCGAGGAATCTGAGAGTGAAGATGAAAATCATGGTATGGCAGGAACTTCTTATTATATTCTACCACAAGAAGAATCGATGTCGGGCACTGAGTATCTTAATTTTGAGTCATTAGAGTGATTTATGTATTATTTAGTGGTGGTAAAGGTGGTAAAGGTGGTCTCAACTACGGATATTTCTATGTTACATTAAGTTACAGAAATAAATATTATCTTATCTTATCTTATCTTATTTAAATAAATAAATAAATAAAAAGCCTTTTTATTTCCTTAAAAAAAGATAAACAAAGTTACAATTAAAAATATTAAATATTATTTCCTGTTGTATTATAAAAAATATATATTTAATCCTTAGTTAAGGCCCCTTTCGGGTATAGGCCTCCTCCAAATCTTTCCAAAGATCCCTATCCTGCGCTCTACCTATCCAGTTTTTGCCGGCTGCCTTTTTTATATCATCGACCCAACGTTGTTGTGGGCGTCCTCTGGCTCTCTTTCCCGTCGGCCCCGACCACGTCGTTACTCGATGTGTCCACCTTTTGTCTTTTAGACGTGCCAAATGTCCCGCCCATTTCCACTTCAGGCTTTGTGTGTGAGACAGAGCATCTATGACTTTGGTTTTCTCTCGAATGGAATCGCTTCTTTGTTTGTCCTTTAATCTGATGCTAAGTATGCTTCTTTCCATTGAGCGCTGTGTCGTTTGTATTCTGCGTCGTGTGTGTTCATTAAATATCCATGTTTGTGATCCATAGGACAGACAGGGGAGCAAGCTAGAGTCCATTACCACTTTTTTCAATTTTTGCGGGAGTCTTGATTTAAGAATTTCTTTAAGGCTCCAGAATTTTTTCCACGTCATGTTGATTCTTCTTTCTAATTCTTCTGTATGCCTAGATTTACTTAGAGAGACTTCTTTACCAAGATATACGTAGCTCTCCACATACTCAAGTGGGTTTTGGTTCACAACTATAGGTTTTTTGGTGCTGTTTGTTGCTACTTTAGTCTTAGCTGCATTAAGTTTTAATCCTATGTTCTCGCTGACTATGCATAGCTCAGACAGCATTTCCTCTAACTGATTGGAATTTCTAGAGAACAGCACAATGTCATCCGCAAATCTTAGATTGCTGAGAAATTTACCATTAATATAAATACCTTTTTTGTCCCAGTTAAGTTTCTTCATTTGGTGTTGTAGGACAGCTATAAAAATCTTTGGTGAAAGTGGGTCGCCTTGTTTCACTCCTCTACATACTTTGATTATAGAGCCGAGTCTGTCTAGCTTTACTCTACTTTCGCTATTATTGTATATATTCTTTATGATGTTTATGTATGGTTTTGGGACATTTTGATGCTCTAGTGCTTCCCATATGCTTTTGTGCGATATCGAATCAAATGCCTTTGCATAGTCGATGAAGGCAAGGTAGAGTGGCTGTTGTAGTTCTTGGTGCTTCTCTATTATTTGGTCTAGGGTATGTATGTGGTCTATAGTACTAAATCCTTTTCGAAACCCAGCTTGCTCTACCGGTTGGTGCTTTTCTATTTCTGGCTCTATCCTATTATTTAAACATGATGCGAATAATTTGTATATCGTAGGAAGTAGGCTGATTGGACGATAATTACCAACGTCTGACGGGTCCCCTTTTTTGTATCTTATTTAGTATTATATTATTATTTAACAAAATTGTCTACTGTGGTTTTTTCCCCTCTGAGTATACAAAATATTTTTACTTTCTTTCTAGGTAGGGACCTAGTGTCATAGGCATAGGTGTAGTGACGACCTCTGTGGTGCGGCTGGCGATGGTTCGCCTGCGACGCAGGAGGTTGCGGGTTCGATTCCCGCCTCGGAACAAATAATTTGTGCGTTCTGCAGATATTTGTTCAGGGTGTTCTGGGTGTTTTCTATGCATAATAAAAATATCTATCTATGTAATGTATTATATTAAGTATATCAGTTATCTAGTACCCATATCACAAGCTCTGGCTTAGCTTGGGGCTAGATAATGTTGTGTGAACTGTCCAGCATTATTTATTTTATTTTATTTATTTTTTATTTTATAGGACTGGTTTGGATACCAATAATGCATTATATATTAAAACTAAATTTTACTTTAGTTTACTCTAAGATAGTGGTTTGATTCTTATTCCTTTAATGTGATAAGCATAAATATTTGTTGTAAAATTTATTAAAATGAGAACTGCAATGTGTTTTATATATTAAAAAATATCAAGTATCAAAACATTTCGCCATAGTATATGGTGATACCATGTAAACGATAGTGGCGCCCTCATTTATTTTCTACTCTTTCTGGTCGGACTGTAATTGATATTGTATGGCATACAAGTTTTTTTTTTTTATAATCTAATTTGTGTTTTTTAGAATAACGGAAATTCTATTGGCATCTAGTTCTTAACAAAATTTAAACTGCATCTTTACTTTTCCAGGTAGTGTGTTTATTTACGGATTAACCTAGAAAAGTAGAAGAGTAGCTGGATGCTTAGTAACTAGCCCGCAGCAAGCGCAGCACAGCCCCTAGTCACGTGCAGTGCAACGGGAAGTTACTTCACCGACTGCAATGTGTCTTACACGAAATTAAATTTATTCTCATCCCTAAAACTGTTTGCACAAGCTCTCGCATCCGTGTTCGTTTCCTTTGAACATCGCGCGGAGTTTGTAAATACCTTATAAATAATCATGAATGCAGTTCTGAAATATCGCGTTCTACCGCGCTACTTTAAAACGCGAATTATCCTTGAAATAGTTACAGCGTTTTGTCTTTTGCATTGACAGGCAGTTTCAATTCGATAGAATGACACAAAACATGGTGTAACGATTCAAAGGATAATTCATAAAGTACCTAGCACGGTTAATGTTTCGGTATGTTGTGGCCGTGTTGCTCTAAGATTTGATGACTCAGTTCTCCTTTGTTTTTGACACGCATTCTTAACTTCATCAAATGTGTGTCAGATCTTGCATCTTTTCCAACCAATCGTTATTAAAATGTCATGAACTTGGGATTAATATTGTCCTGGCATGGATCCCTGGTCGTGCCGGTATCCCTGGCAATGAATCTGTGGACTCCTGCGCGAAACAGGCTGCTCAGATTGGTTCTTTGGATTACCTCAAAATTTATTCCCATGATCTCTGTTCACAACCTAGTTTCCATCTAGATATATCTTGGTCCAGAATGTGGCTTACTTCCAGGTCTTTGAAAGGCAAACACTTCGGCGATATTCAACCTGAAATTCCAACTAAACCATGGTTCTTTAAGTACCGTAAAGCTGACAAAACGACGACTTCCACTATCTCTCGTCTTCAATTAGGTCACGCTTGTACGCCAGTTCACCTTGCTAAAATAAGGGTCAGGGACCACTCTCTGTGCGAATGTGGATTGGATGAAGGCAATGTCGATCACATACTTTTCTCTTGCCCCAGGCTGCGGCTATCTCTTTATGATGTCACTCCCCCTGAAATCCCTCGTCCTTTCTCTTCCAAATTCCTTCTATCCCTAGTTTTTTCCCCCTTCATTGCACTTTTATGTAAATTTATTAGTGTAAACAAAATAAAATTGTAATATTCAAGTATGTTTATATTTTATATTTATTTATTTATCATATTTTGTGTTGTGTTGTAATATAATTGTGTAGTCCCTAGGTTTTCAGAATAAATAAATAATCTCGTTATAACTTCTGGTTGAGTCTCCCTTTTTCAAAGACCGACCACTTTCATATTCTCAGATCTCCATCGTCTTACCGTTTTATATCCTGTCGACATTGACATTGGCAAAATTGTGGAAACTAAAGCCACAGAAGCCACAAATAAAAGAAGAAGATGGAGTTGAATTTTTGCAAACCTGAGAATATTTGATTGATGCATGATTGATGACAATACAATAAAACGTGATATTATGATGACATCAAATGAAACTGACGGAGACAGAAGGCGGGTGGGCGGGACACCCTATGTGGCATTGCACTGCCCCCGCCACCCTGAGACATACAGATGAAAAGTCTCATGTGCCTGTAGTTTCACCGACACTTCAAACCAGAACCCAGCGATGCGAGAACTGCTTTGCGGCAGAAATAGGTATGGTGGTAGTACTTCCCCGGACGAACTCTTTCACAAAAAAGCTCTACTACTACTAACTTCTTACTATTAACTTTAGTCACTAAAATATAAACAATACCTAGCGTTAAAGCGCAGCTGTTAAAATACTAAATCCATCAGAGCGAGCGTCGTATGTCTGCGACCTCACTCACAGTTTATAGGCGAATGCATCGCCAGCGGCGCGCTGCAACTTTTATTGCAAAACTTCACCCGAATTTACATGTCCCGCACATTATTAAAAACGCTTGTAAAACTCGCACAGCTTCAACCTTATAACCGAAGCCTTAAAAGCCAAATTACAAAAACTAAAAGTTGGAATTATGTCAACTGCTTGAATTTTAAGTGCTCACTTGAACCGAACATTACCTGCGTTGACATTATATAAAAGGTTGTTTTTATAATAAACAAAGGTTGCAGATCTATCATTTACTGCCGAAGTTTTTGAAAAACTTACAAGGATTTACTGGCAAACTTTTAGATTTACGCAATCGTTGTTTAAAAGTTTATTTTGTTGTTAAATTTGTGAGTTTATTAGTTTGGCGAGTTTATGAGGTAGAAGCCGTAAACACGGGCGTTCGCTAGCAATAAATAAATGTGATAAAAGAATTCCATAAAAAAATTAGCAGTTTTTGATTTCAACATTTATATTGTTTTTTACAATGTTACACTTTCATTTTAACGCTGATCTCACCTGTCGGTAAGTGACGATGCGGCCGACGATGGAGCACGAAGGTCTAGAAGGCACCTATTCACAATAGCCTTAAAGAGACCCATATTATAGTTTTTAGGAAAGACAGACGGCGGCGGCGAGTTTCACACCTTAGCAGTTCACATTATAAAGGTCCGACCGTCCGTCTGTCTGTCTGCCTATAATACATGTATTACCTTTCTATATTATTTGCTAAATAAAATTTTCACAGGTTATGGGTTGTAAGGTTACCCTTAGCAAATAATAGAGATATCCTGTGGCGAAAACTTTAGAGTTACTTAGTGAAAACGGTAACTTGAAAACGGAACCCTACGTCACGCGTTCCCCCATACGCATTTAGCCGGTTTATTTGTCCTTTCGTAGCATCGATATAATATACTACTACATCGATGTTTCGTAGTCAGTGTCAAACTTGTATTTTTTTAATACATATTACTTTAAAAGAAAAATAGAAGCAAGACAATGCAAAATAAGAGCAATGTCACAGATGCCCTGAAGTACACACAGTCTCCAATAGAAATGGCCAGCCATGTAACGCACCTACAAGATAAACTTTGGTCACGTAGAGTTACAACATGGTCTGGACCAACCATAAGGAAAGCACGAGGACGCCCACAAGATAGCTGAGCCGATGAAATAATAAAAATCACAGGACAAAATAGGGTAGAAAAACCTGGATGAAAATGAAGGATGTCCAAACCATCATGCTATCCCAGTAAACATTTAATTTTAAATTTATTAGTTATGCAAACATATAAATAGTTAAAAAGGCTATATGATTACTACTTATTACCATAAATTTGTGGGTGATATTAACAGCTCATTTATGATAAAAAATATAAGCTTTGTAAGCATATTGAAACGCTTCTCTATCTATGATGTAGTGTAGAGTTGAGTTCGGGTATTTACCCAATTAGGGAGGTGCGATGGGAAGTTCCACGCGAAGTTACCCCGCGCGCGGCGCAGCGCTTTCAGCTCGTGTCGCTTTTAGAGACGCACAAAGTGTAAGAGGATAGAGTTTACAAAATGTGAGTCGCTATGACCTTTCCGCTATGTACAATAACGTAATACCACTAAAAGCCCGGGAGAAACAAAAATGAATAAAAAAAATAAAAATTGTAGAAATAAAGTAGTTCACCATAACCTGTGTTACCCCCTCTTCGGGCTAATAAGGATATTATAATACACATAGTATAATACTAGCCTTTTGCTTGTGGCTTTACACGCGTGGTGTTGTCATAAAAAGCAGGCTGGCCTCTTGCATCCGCACAATCAATATCATAAAAACCCGCTCAACCGTTACAGAAGTAAGTTAATCTACACGTATCGCGACCTAAACCACAGACGGAAGCTAACAATTCAAGTAAAATTCAAGTGATTGTGATAGTATATAGGGCATCGTAGCTCATTTGTAGACTTGCCCCGTGATAAGAAACTACGGAAAAAGATTGTTTTTTTTTAAATGTCTTCAGCGGCTCCACCGAAGACGACGTGAACTTAGTCGGCACAGGAGTAATCATAATTGCTTACAAATTTTTGGTAAAATTAACATTCAAGCTATTCAAGCTAGGCCTTGTATAGTCAACACTTTTCGAGCAGTAGTAGTATTGAAAAACTTATTTCCTATAACTTTAACCTCTAAATACTGCTTCTATCCCCCAGAGGCAAGTTTTATTGCAAGCAAGTCAACTCTCCGGTCTCACAAAGTGTAACGCACACGCTGCCTCTCCGTGCACGTGCTGCTTGCATGCCTGTGTGATGCACACACCGCATGCTTTATGGAGCCCGAGCCGGCTCCGAGCCGTGACACGTACGAGACACGGATGTAAAATGGTACGAATATAATATACTAGCCGTTTTGCGAACATACACCTCGCGAGCACAAACATGTATAAAACTATGCATCACGTTGGTTCATAATGATCAAACAAAGAACACAAAAAAGCAAAAAATAACAATAATATAACTACATTCTTAATCAGAAAAACAATTTTTTTACACAGATTTTACTATTTTAAAAATCAAGCCCGTAACTCCTATCATAACTTTTCGGTAAAACGTACCGAGTGAGTTCGAAAATCTTGTTTAGAATTGGCTACCGAACGTTTCTGCCAAAATTTATCAAAATGGGCCGGTAAATGGTGCCGCTGCAAACTTCCCCCTTCTACTGTTTAAGGGAAATACTCATCAATCAAAAATCGCCAACTAACAAATAAACTATTAATTATATCAACTTTCCTCAAGATTCGTTGAAAAATACGACTTGTACGCGAGTACCAACATACTTTTTTTTTATTTTATTTTTATACTACTTGAATGACGGAACAAGCTGATGGCCCACCTGATGTTAAGTGGTAACCTCTGCGTATGAACAGAGCATTACCTCATAGGTCACGTCCACCTAGGACGCACCCTATGTGGCATTACACTGCGCCCGCCACCCTGAGACATTAAGATGTAAAGTCTCATGTGCCTGTAATTTCACCGGCACCCTTACCCTTGTTGCGGAACACAGCAATGCGAGCACTACTGCTTTGCGGCAGAAATAGGTATGGTGGTAGTACTTCCCCGGACGAACTCTTTCACAAAAAAGCTCTACTAAGCTCTATACTTATCTCCGGACAGATGAAAACAAATTTTGCCAGTTGTTGCAAGGACGCTTCGCTAGCTTTTCTCGTTCCGTTAAATTAAGTAATTCATGCTACACCGTGCGACTGAGACTCGTCCGAAGCACGCCGGCGCACGGTGTAGCATGAACTACTTCATATAAAACGTTCCAACCATTTTACATCCATACCTCTTACGTATCCCGGCTCGGATCCCGCTCGGACCCAGCTCTGCTTAGCATAAATAGACCGTTACAAAAATATCAACAAAGCAAAGTTGGTAAAGTTGCACAATTCGCCGGGCGCGGTTGAGAGCTTTAATGACTTGTGTGTATTGTAAAGGTCGCAGGAAGACAGTGGATGGAGGTGGCTTATAACCATTCGTCGGCACTACGCTAGTCATCTGGCCATGCTTGTGCTACGCTTGTGGTACGCTTGCCCTACGTTTTTTAAAACTTGTGCTACGTATGTGCTACGCTTGTCCTACGCTTGTTCTACGCTTTTACTACGGTTGTGCTACGGTCGTGCTACGCTCGTGCGACGCTCGTTGTACGTTTTTGCATTGTTGTGTTTCGTTAGTACTACGCTTGTGCTCGGCCTTCGCCATGTTGTACCACGCTAGTGCTATGCAACCATTGTGCTTTGACTATGTTTGTCTTAAGATCTATTTATTTTTGAAATTTAAGAACCTGTACGTCAAGTTTCGTCAATATTTGTTGAATAATACAATATGTACGCGAGTATCAACATACATACCTACATCCGGACAGATAAAAGCATATTTAGCCAGACGTTGTAAAAGTCTTGTTCGGTCTGTCAATTAATACGAGTAGAAGGTCAGAGAATGTCTAAAAATATGAAGTAAAAATCCCCGCGCCGTCCGGACTGACACTGTGCGTCCAGTCGTCATTGTCATTCGGCTTACGGCTTTAATCTGTCCGGTGTGACGCGGGTACTAACCTTTCCAAATTCACTATAAACGTATTTATGTGTGGTCTTGTTAGAGCACAAAAATATTTTGTATGTTTGAAAGACAAATTCTGTTTTTCAGTGTTCCAACAAACATTTTATGAATAATCCTGGAAACGGTTGCACCAATTTCCACCAAACAAAGCTGACAACAAACAAGCAAACACAATATAAAAAAAAACAGGTTTCAACAACAAGGTTTAACAAGACGTCTTTCCATAGTGGTTCGCTACAGTATTTTAGGATTATTTGCCATTTTACATAATTTTCATTAAAACTGTTTTTTCATATCTAAAACAAAAATCTCTCTCGTATTACTAAAGTAAGCATTCGGTCGAAACGATGATTTTCTTCTTCTTCGTCATGTCGATGGTGGATATATGTTTTTTTCTATTTCATATCTTGTTTTTCCAGAATTTTGCCACTTCTACGGCGTTGTCAGACGCAGTGTATGTGTCACTCAAGGTACAAGTGTTGGGGCACATTGGGCAAGTCATTAGGTGTGCCATTGTTTGAGGATCAATTCTGCAGCAAGGACAAGTTGTAGCTGCCTCTTCTGAGTAGCCCCAGTTACTCATATTGAGCCTGCAGCGGCCCACCTGTGTCCGAAGTCGGTTAAGCGACTTCCACGTGCGCCAGGGGAGGTCTTTACCTGGCGGGAGATTTTCTGCAGGCTCGATATAGTTTAGGAGGGGAGGATGTTTCTCTAACCATAGCTCGCGTCGGGCTTGAGATAGGTCACTCGATGGGTCAATAGCAACTGTGGATTTTAAGAAGCTGTGGCGGCTTTTGAAGCTTTGCTTCGGTAGTTGAGAAACGATGATGATAACGATGTACCTATTGGAAATACTCACTACAATTGTAATCATTCTCTCAATGGTGCATGCATGCTTGATGCTGCTAGCAAATTAAATGTTATCTTTTAAAATGTGCATAGTGTCACAGAATATATACAGTACAGAATGCTCACTTCACGAACAAATTTATATAAATACCGACTCTTTCGCAACAAAGTGCAATTCAGCTCGCATTAGCGCTCAATGCCTATCGCGATATCTACCTAAACATTCCCGCTCTCTTCTAACGCGTAACTCTGTCGCTGTCTGGCGCGGAGTGACGCGGTTCGTAAGGGTTGACGATTAGTCGCTTACTATAACATAATTATCTAATAGCAAAGGTACGTTAGTCTGTACCTTGTCAATTAAACTAAATATCTCTATAAGTGTTTAGGTTAGGTATCACATATGCGTACCATATATAAAAAATAACATAGGTACGACGCTAACAAAATAGTCCAAGACCCAACACCCAAAAATCATAATGTTGGTTCTTGTTCGTGATGATGATGATGAGTGGACTGTAGATATGCTAGGGTGTTCAGGTGGATACACAGCGTCGATGCTGCCAGGCATTAGGTATGGGTAGGTATGAATAGGTATGTACGGTGGCGCCGTGCTGTTGGTGGTCGTGCTGCGGTCGCTGGTCGTGCTACTGGCTGTGACGCGGTGCGGCGCGGTCCGCTGGCCTGGCTGCTCGGTGCGTCGCGGGGGCTGCTCGTGGCTGCGTGCTTGGGCGTGCTGCTGCGTGCTCCGACGTGTCGACGTGCTGCGGCGTGGGGTGCGATGTGGGGCGGGGCGTGGTCAACTACCTATCTCAATTAGCGCAAGCTATATATAATACCTACCTATAGTTGATATTTCCCTGAATTATTATGGTATTATAGTGTAAAAGCTGGCTGGATGATTTGTACGTAACCTATTGTCCATCAGTTTACAAAATAGCAGTCCGCCGCGACTTCGTTCGCGTGGCCCCGGTGCTCCTGTTCAGCCATGTAGGTACCAGGTAGGTATAGCTGATAGCTTAATAATATTCCTCATGAATCTAGCTATCGTATACCTACTTACTTACCTGCCTGTACTTAATAAAGCTAAACCTGACCTCGTAAACAGAACTTGTAAATATGTACCTACTACCTAACTAAATTATAATAATAATAATAAATAATCTAACTACAAAAATACGGGAGACATAAAACAAAAGTCAATATTTGTTAGGTAGCTACCTACCAAATTAAGTACTAATTACCTATTATGTAGACGTGCAGTTCTATACTAACCTTACGATGTCCGTTGGAAGTGTAAAAAATGAGAGTTTTGGGTCCCTATTATTATTTAAGCAGCCGAAAGCACTGCAATAAGAATTTTTCTTCACCACGGAACGGAAGACGCGACGCGGCGCGAGCGTAGTACGACTTATGTAGTAACTATTAAGCTATCTGTGGTACGGTGCGGCGGCCCGCGCTAGGCGCGGAGTGCGCCATGCTGGTAGTGTGTAAGTATTTACCTTCCTGTGGTTTAGTTCAGGCTCTGAATATAATTATGGTCACTAGTACAAGACAACATGAATATATTCCTCAGCAAAATCCGTTTATTCATTTAAAAAACAATTAAAGAAAAATTTGCTAGAATCCCAAAAACTACCCACGGACAAGGCTGGCAGTCGTTTTAATCCTCAATTGTAATTGCTGATAGTTAAGTGTGTTTTTAATGAGAGTATCTCACAACAAGCTGACAAGATGACAAGTTTATATTATTTAGGTTTATAGTATAGTATAGTAAAGTAAGTTATTTAATAGTTAATGGCATTGTGTACCGCAGCAGCCACTATGCGCTCGTATGTGCGGCCACGGAAGACCAGCGCTATGGCACTAACTCTGCCATAGCACACGCTGAGTGGTTGCTTTTTTGTAACTTTGATTTGAACGCCTACTTTAAATATTCGAATTTGTTGTATTTAGTTACAAAATAATAATATTTTTATCTTTATTTTTTTTTTATCAAAAGCTTATAATAATGTTGAGCATATTTCCAATTCATAACTACATTTTACTTGATCTTGTCTCTTTTCTAGTTTTACTAAACATGTGTTTCAGATTGTATTGCAATTCTACAAGAAATCGAATCATAATATATATGTTGAAACATTCATGAGACTGAGGCAGAATAGCTGAGGATATAAGAAGTTATGTAAAAATGTGTTGTGGTGTCCGTTTGCATGTTTATTGTTCAATCAGCTCGTATGAGTATCGTAGCACTTTAGAAATTCATTTTTATCTGATGTTATTTGATGATTTTGTTTTCCATTACTTTTGACAAAAAAAAATACAGTCTAACTCTACTTAATGAGTTCTAAAAAGTGATATCCCACGTGCTGGATAGATTTTTTTCACATCCCATTTCCTTACACAGATACACGCAACCCATTTTTTAACCCCCGACGCAAAAACGACGGGGTGTTACAAGTTTGACGTGTGTGTGTGTGTGTGTGTGTATGTGTGTGTGTGTCTGTCTGTCTGTCTGTCGCCTCGTAGCTCCCGAACAGATGAACCGATTTCGTTTTTAGGGTTCCGTAGTCAAAGACAAGGAACCCTTATGGATTCGTCATGGCTGTCTGTCTGTCTGTCTGTCCGTGTATGTCACAGCCTTTTTTTTCCGAAACTATAAGAGCTATACTGTTGAAACTTGGTAGGTAGATGTATTCTGTGAACCGCAATAAGATTTTTACACAAAAATTGAAAAAAAAAACAATTATTTTTGGGGTTCCCCATACATAGAACTGAAACTCAATTTTTTTTTTCATCAAGCCTATGCTTTTGGGGTATCTATGTATAGGTCTTCAAAAATAATGTTGAGGATTCTAATATCATTATTTTTTAAACAATGTCAAAGTCAAAGTCAAAAGTATTTTATTCATTGAAATCACAAGGATCATTTTGAATCGTCTTAAAAAATAAATTTACATTTACTCCTGTTCCAACGCAACCAGACCTAGAAGAATCAGGCAACAAACACGGTCTGTTTTTCTTTTGATGATCCTTCTTACTACTAGGTGGGGAGCGCCTGTGTGGTGCCTCGAGAACAAGTGGAAGCTGATTCAAGGAAAAAAGGAAAACCTAATTAAAAGCCTTACTTAGGTAGGCAGTCAAAAGTAAGATGATAGAGAGAATCAGCAAAAGTTCATAAGGCAGCACACACTACGCTTGATATACTCATAAATAACACATCAGTAATAAATTATATGCAGGTACAGACATTGCAAATTGACAAATTAGGTGTCGAGGGGCAGAGCGACATCAGGCCACGCGGCTTTATCATTAACATAGTCATGTAGTGTGTAATACGCTTTCTTAATTAAATTATTCTTTATGTAAGATTTAAATCTTCGAATCAAAAGTTTAGAAGCACTTTCTGGAAGTTTATTATAGAACCGAACAGAATTCCCCATAAAAGACCCACTTACTTTTTTTAATCTAAATTTGGGAATACTCAGTTTATTTTTATTTCTCGTGTTAAAACAATGCACGTCACTTTTTTTCATAAATCTATCTAAGTGTTTATGTGTATATAATAAGGTTTCGTAGATGTATTGCGATATTACCGTGAGAATGTTAATTTCCTTAAAACGCTCCCTCAAGGAGTCACGTGGCTTCATTTTATAAATGGCACGTATTGCCCGTTTTTGTAAAACAAATATTGCTTGGATGTCTGCTGCTTTCCCCCACAGAATGATGCCATATGACATAACACTATGGAAGTAGCCAAAATAAACTAGCCTAGCTGTAGCTTCATCAGTAAGCTGCCTTATCGTACGAACTGCATATGCAGCGGAACTAAGTCTACCCGCAAGTGCCTCAATTTGTGGTCCCCACTGCAAACTTGCATCAATATTAAGTCCTAAGAAAACAGTAGAGTTTACAAGATTGAGTGTCTCGCCATTTACTTTAATATTAGTTGGGTAATGTTTTACATTTGGCAAAGTGAATTTAATGCATTTCGTTTTTTTAGCATTAAGCAACAGATTATTTACTGAGAACCAATCAAGAACTCGCGATAGTGATTTATTTAGATCATCGTAATTAGCTTTTGACCTATCAACTTTGAAAATTAAAGACGTATCGTTAGCAAATAAAACTATATCACATATGTCTTTTACATAAAAAGGGAGATCGTTAATGTATACTAAAAATAGAAATGGGCCTAGTATTGAACCCTGGGGCACTCCCATAACAATAGACGATCCTGAAGACCTTTCACCACCTACGTCAACTTTTTGTACTCTATTGGATAAGTAAGAATTTACAAGGTTAATTGCCTGATTTTGGATGCCAAAATGTTTTAAATTCATAATTAGAGTAGCATGACTCACGCAGTCGAATGCTTTGGATAGGTCGCAGAATACTCCAATCGCGTCTTGCGAGTTTTCCCATGCTTGAAATATGTGTTCCAAAAGCATGGTACCACCATCAGCTGTTGATCGACCCTTGGTAAATCCAAACTAATGACTATGAAGTAGTCTGTGGAAGTTAAAGTGTGACAATAATTGAGTAAGAATAAGTTTTTCAAAGATTTTACTTAACGCGGGCAATATAGAAATCGGCCTATAATTAGCTGGATCTTTTGCATTTCCAGACTTGAACAAATGAATTAATTTACTATGTTTCATAAGATCTGGAAAGATTCCGTCGTCAACACATCTATTAAAAATGTAGGCTAAGCATGGAGCAATATCAATAATTATAATACCTAACACCTTTGTAGATATTCCCCAAAGATCTTCAGTATTTTTAATATTAAGTGACTTAAATGTCTTTACAATACTATCGGCATTTACGTATCTAAAGCTAAACGCGATCTCACATTTAGCAACACTTAGTACCAATAAAGTAGATGCTCCAGAGGCAGATGATTGTAATGACTGGGTTACAATAACTGGTATATTAGAGAAAACATTGTCAAAGGCTTTCGCGACATCAATCTTTTTTGTCAATATTTTATTGCTTATGTTTAATTTGATCTGCTTATTGCGTGGCTTAGATTTACCTGTTTCATTATTAATTAATTTCCAAGTTGTCTTAATTTTATTCGATGGTTTTTCTATTTTTTTTCTCAAATGTAATGATTTAGCTGCACGACAAACTTTTTTAAAAGTATTTGAATAGTTCTTTATATACAAAATAAACTTTGGGTCATGCAACATTGATTCCCGAAACATTGAAACTGAATAGTTTGCGCGAGAGACACTTCCAAAGTGGTAAAAAGTGTCGCCCCGCCCCTTAACTTCTAAAATAAGAGAATGATAAAACTAAAAAAAAAATATGATGTACATTACCATGTAAACTTCCACTGAAAATTGGTTTGAACGAGATCTAGTAAGTATTTTTTATATTTGGGGTTCCCCATACTTAGAACTGAAACTCAACAAAAAAAAAAACATCAAACCCATACGTGTGGGGTATTTATGGATAGTTCTTCAAAAATGATATTGAGGTTTCTAATATATTTTTTTTCTAAACTGAATAGTTTGCGCGAAAGATACTTTCAAAGTGGTAAAAAGTGTGTGTGTGTGTGTGTGTCCCCCCCCCCATAACTTCTAAAATAAGAGAATATTAAAACTAAAAAAAAAAGTATGATGTACATTAAGCAAGTAGTAAGTAGTTTTTTTTAATACGTCATAAATCGTAATCCATCCAAGAACTTTTATATTATGTTACTTGCTGCTACGGAACCTTTCATGGGCGAGTCTGACTCGCACTTGGCTGCTTTTTTTTGTTTGTTTGAATGGTGAATTTGTCTTGAGTTTTCTTAGCTATGTTTGATCAAAATCGGTTCAGCCGTTTCATTGCGTTGAGGGTTTCTTAATTTGTACAAAATTAATAACTTGTTATTTTTGCCAATAAACAAGGTTTTGGAACAGCAAGATACATAAATAGTACAAATATGGAGCACAAGCGGTGCCCCACGGTTTCACCCGCGTAAGTCTCGATCCTGTGGGAATATCGGGATTAAAATGTGCAAATGTGTTATTCCGGGAGTCCAGTTATCTCCATTCTAAATTTCATCCAAATCCATCCAGTAGTTTTTACGTGAAAGAGTAACAAACATCCATCGATCCATCCTTACTTACAAACTTTCGCGTTTATAATATTAGTAGGAGTAGGAAGGATAGGATAGTATGTAGCTTCTATTGTTTAGCTGCTAGACCCTGTGACAAAAGGACGGACAAACGGACGGACGGATGAGCGAGATCAATATAGCTCTGTTGGACCCTTTGGGTAGTATTCTTTTATCTGTGCTTTGGGTAAGGAATCCTAAAAATTAATTATATCAATATTATACAGTGACATGATTGTAGCAATTCACCTTGCTACTAATAAACGCGGAACATCCTTCAAGTATTTACTCAGTGCTTTGTCTCATTATAATTTGAAACTGCTTGTCAATGCAAAAGACAACACTGTGTATCTATTTCAAGGATAATTCGAATTTCATATTAACACGGTTAGTGTTACCTACACCTATTAGCTACATTACGAATCCCACTAAACAACGTGTAAGCCCATCGCACCTGCCCACAGTTAACCTAATAGCTTCTTCACGACCTTTCCAACAAAAAGGCGTGTAACAAATTTCCGAGCCGAAAACTTACGTTATCAATTGTTGATGAAGCGGCACCTCGCAGCTACTTGACTAATTCACTGGAACGCTACTCAACTTGTGATCGTCAAAGTTTGGGCCCTTCGGATTGGTGTAATCTCTACGCAATTGCTATTCATTTGTTGTTTGTTAGGCTGTGGATTTAGTGGTAGGATGTAGCGATGGAATAAATATTCAGATACAAAAGTACCAGTATATTACAAGTACAAAAATGCAATTAAAAATAAATGAACGTGTTCTTTCCAGCTTAACAATAGAGATACCACTGTTTCCTCTTCTGAATGTGGTACAAGTTGACTTAGGGATTACACCACGTGGATGGGCAGGAGCATCCACCTGAGTAGGTACTTAGCACCAATACTGCGATCACCAATCCGCCTGACAAGCTTTCTGATAATGTCGAAACCCCTCATATATTATAGAATGTCTTCGTCCAGCAGTGGACTTCTAAAGGCTGTTGCACATTCAAAATAAATCCTATCCTATTATACTAATAAACGAGCAATATTCGTTATAAATACATATCGATTGTGATCTAGGAAACCGTTTTAACGATTCCGATGAAGCTGGTTTTAAGGGAGTTTTTGGGTGCAAAAAAACGATCTAGCTAGTTCCAATCTCTGGAAAAACGCGATTTTGCACAAAAATATTTTTTATTATTTTATAAAAACGGGAAATTTTCACGTACCGTTAAATCGATGTAAGCACCGACATAGTTTTGACCCGTTTCGAGAGTCTTTTTCAAGGTGAGTGAACGCGACGCACTCTACCCGCGTCTCGCTTAGCACTAATCCGCTCAGTGCGAGCTGCAGCCCGCTCGGCTCGTGTAGTGCGGCACGCGGGTAGGAATATAGCTTGTGTTCGTTTCGTCATCGTCATCGGCGCAGTGGATTGTGGTGCCTCATCGCTGTCACTACTACTACCATCAACACCGTATGGCATTCCAGAGAGACAGGCAACACTCACTGTGTCTCTATCAGCTTCGTCTCTCGCACTAACGTGAGCACCATGCAGACATTTCCAGGCAGGCGGTAGACCCCATCCCCAGTCCCTGTTAAAATTCGGCAGACGACCAATCTCGATTGCCTCACGGATCTTGCGAGGACCGTAAAACTTCTCTCTGGCCAAGACCCGGGCCTTGTCGAACCGAATGTAGTGCGTCGAGCCGGCAATCAACGAATGTTCTGCTTAGCAGAACATTCGTTGATAGAGACACAGTGAGTGTTGCCTGTCTCTCTGGAATGCCATACGGTGTTGATGGTAGTAGTAGTGACAGCGATGAGGCACCACAATCCACTGCGCCGACGACGATGACGAAACGAACACAAGCTATATTCTTACCCACGCGCCCCACTACACGAGCCGAGCGGGCTGCAGCTTGCACTGAGCGGATAAGTGCTAAGCGAGACGCGGGTGGAGTGCGTCGCGTTCACTCACCTTGAAAAAGACTCTCGAAACGGGTCGAAACTATTTCGGTGCTTAAATCGATTTAACAGTACGTGAAAATTTCTCGTTTTTATAAAGTAATTGATATGATTCACGAAAGTTTTTATAATATTTTTGTGATTATAATTCGCTATTGAATAGTTTGCTATTCTGCGCCCTCTATATACTAAATTCGAATTTAGAACAAGTTTATTTTGAATTAAAATAGACAGAAAAGGAATAGACTGAAGAGGAACATTAGAGATTGTATGGGTAACGACACACTTTGTAAACAAGATTTTACAAAAAATTCTGATTAAATCTCGGTCGCTTATATATTGCTATACTAGTATTGGTAGGGTTTGGTTTAGTGGAGTTAGGCTCGACTATCATTTGTTAATTTGTGTACAAAAAGAAAATGCTGTCATGTTATTATCTCTTTTGCTTAAACTGTGTGCGAACCCTTGCTAGGTATACCTCATGGGAGCTGCGTATCGCAGTTTCGATGGGTTAAACTATACCATTTTGATGTAAGTTTCAACCAACGTTTGACTGAACGTTGCGCGTTTGCGTTACCGTGGAATTGCCATAAATGGCTTCATAAGACTTTGCATGACTGTTGTTCAGAAGATTTCTAATAACAAAGTACTAAAGATTATCAGAAAGACTATGGTAGGTACATACAAAAACTGACTGACTGATTGTCTAACTGCCTAACGTACGGCCTAAACTCTGAAATTTGGAGCGTACATTCCTTTCGTGGTCGAGGGGTGCACTAGGAAAGGAATCCTCGAAACTCAATCCAGCGGTTGTTAAAGTTTGTACAGAATAAAATCACATGCATGAAGTCGCGGACATTTCACTAGGTAGTAGTAGAGCGTTTTTGTGCAAGACTTCGTCAGGAGAAGAACTACAACTATACGTATTTATATACTGCAAAGCTGTAGTGCTGGCATTGCTGCGTTCCTGTTTAGATGGTATGCGCGCCGGTGAAATTACAGCAGGCGCAGTACAATGCTGCATAGGGTGAGTCTTAGGTTGACACTACCTGGGCAGCAATGCAAGTTATAGGCAGGAGTTACCGCTTAACATAATATGGTATAATGTGCTTGTTCCGTCATTTATTCAAAGCAAAAAAGTTGATAAACCAGGATTTAAATATTTTATTTAGTATATCTGTTACTAGATTGCCCCATCATCAGGCATGGTTAGGCTAACATCGCCTAAATATTAGCCCACTCGTGCGTAACTGCCGCGTTATTGACTTTGAATTGAGAATAGTTCCACGGAGATAAAGGCAGGTTCCGCAAATAGTTCGCTAACTTTTGTGCTGTGAGTTTGCGTTTAGTGTTTTGTCTAGATAGGAGATGGGGTTTGTTTAAGTGCGTCGTATAGTGAGGAGCAGACTACATAGAAGTATATTTGTTAGTAGTAGAGCTTTTATGTGAAAGAGTTCGTCCGGGGAAGTAATACCACTATACCTATTTCTACTGCAAAGCAGTAGTGCTTACATTACTGTGTTCCGGTTTGAAGGGTGCCGGTGAAATAACAGCAGGCGCATTGCAATGCTACATAGGGCGAGTCTTAGGTTGACACTACCTGGGCAGCAATGCAAGTTATAGGCAAGTTATATATAGGTTATTTCATCGTCGTGTCTCAGGGTGACGGGCGCAGTAGTATAAGTCCACCTAGGACGCGCCCTAATAGGGCGCGTCCTAGGTGGACTTGACTTATGACATAATGGATGGAGATGTGAAATTGGGCTGAAACTAAAATCCGTAAAAGTAATCTAAGCAAATCATACAATTTCGAAACGGAATAACAACATACATCTTTGCAACGCTGCGAGCGAGTATTCGGCTGTGAATCGAGTTGTTCTGGGTTTGATTCCCGCTGCGGGACAAATGTTTGTATGATTTGCAAATTGTTGTTCCTGCTCTGGGTGTTACGGTATCATGGTACTCGTAGTTCCTGGTATCCACAACACAGGGGATCCTAGGACTATGTATTAGACTGATGGGTGTTATGTTATAATTAATTCTAGGGATATATATAAAAACAACGCAAATAGTTAACGGCAAACAATTTAGGTAAGTAGTTTCAACGATAACTGTTGAGCTAGGAGGAGATTATGTTGAACAAGTAATTAATTTTGTAAAAATAAATAAAAACCCTCAGCGCAATGAAACGGCTGAACCAATTTTGATCAAACATAGCTAAGAAAACTCCCGACAAATTAAAATATCAAACAAAAAAAAAAGAAATCGGATCATCCGTTCGGGAGCTACGATGCCACAGACAGACACAGACACACACACAGACACGTCAAACTTATAACGACCCGCCCTTTTTGCGTCGGGGGTTAAAAACAAAATGATTTTACTTTTAGCAGAGTTATCAATCCGCCCTCGTCTAAACTATCTCACCTAACGAAATCAGGCATCCATTTGAATCTTAAAACAATACATAGATTGACCTTCCTTTGATCATGGGCGGAGAGTAGTATATAATTAGTGCTCCACAACCGGTTAATTACGGGTATTCCACGAGCTGGTAATTGGATGACAGCCACGGGGTCTCGTATGGTTTGCAGGTCGCACGCAGCGTGAGTCGGAACAGACAGCCGTCATCACATACTAAACCTATTTGACTGGCAGCACGTGTGGGAGGACTTGCAGACAATACTAACAAAGACAATGCGCAGTGAGCTCATTCAGTTCGAGAACTTGCTCAGCTAATTACAGTAATATTATTCTCCATAGAATGGCGCGAGATGATACGGTGCAGAGGAAATTAAATTATATTATGATCGTGTCTGCGCAAACTTTGAACAGCAGTCAGATTAGATTGTGGTAGTTAACAAATAAAGGGTTATTGAGTTAAAGACGGCTTATTAGGGTCCCGCACCTAAACAGGTAGCCACGGAACCATTCTAGGATCACTTTGCTGTCCGTCCGTCTGTCAGTCAAGACTCATTACCTCAGGAACAGCTGAAGGTAGTAATTGGAAATTTATACCACCTATAAAAGTCATTGAACTTATATTAAAATGCCCAAAAAAAACAAGGTCCATGTAACTCAATGCAATGGTAGTAGTAGAGCTTTTTTTGTGAAAGAGTTCGTCCGGGGAAGTACTACCACCACACCTATTTCTGCTGCAAAGCAGTAGTGCTCGCATTGCTGTGTTCCGGTTTGAAGGGTAAGGGTGCCGGTGAAATTACAGGCACATGAGACTTTTCATCTTTATGTCTCAGGGTGGCGGGCGCAGTGCAATGCCACATAGGTTGCGTCCTTAGTGGACGTGATCTATGAGGTAATGCACTGTTCATAGGCAGAGGTTACCGCTTAACATCAGGTGGGCCTCTTGCTTGATCCGTCATCCAAGTAGTATAAAAAAAAAAAAATGCAAGATATGGCAATAAATTTCTAATTTTTGTATGGAAATCTTCCATACTTTTTCGACCTTCTTACTCAAAACTAATCCAAAATAAAATACAGAGACAGATGCAAGGTTTGTGACGTAGATGTACTGGCTCCGAGTCTCGAGTGAATTGTTTTCTTTACTATATAATAAATAATATTTTTTTAAAAATTAAAATAAACACGCTTTTATTGCTAACCGAACTAAAAAATAGAAAATAATTTTCAATTTCAAAGAGTTTATATTACAGTAGTAGAAGATCGAACAATCAATCAGTTTTTTTTTTTTTTTTAAAGCGTGGGTTGCATTTTACTACTTTTCATTACTCTCTTCTCATAGATAGTTGCCAATAGAATGATTGTTACATTTAATTTACCAAGCGAGCCACGCTTTTTAAAAAAAATCTGATTGATTGTTCGATCTTCTACTACTGTAATATAAACTTTAAAATTGAAAATTATTTTCTATTTTTTTTTTTTTTTTTTTTTTTAACTTTGATAGACCTTATTATTTAGTTCGGTTAGTTATAAAAGCGTGTTTTTTTTTTAAATGTTATTTATTTTTAATTTTTTAGTTCGATTTCTCTCTGTCTCTCTCTCTCACTCTCTCTCTCTAAAACTCCAACTCTAACTCTAACTCTAACTCTAATTCTAACTCTAACTCTAACTCTAACTCTAACTCTAACTCTAACTCTAACTCTAACTCTAACTCTAACTCTAACTCTAACTCTAACTCTAACTCTAACTCTAACTCTAACTCTAACTCTAACTCTAACTCTAACTCTCTCTCTCTCTCTCTCTCTCTCTCTCTCTCTCTCTCTCTCTCTCTCTCTCTCTCTCTCTATGCAAAGTTTCAAATTAATTAGACTTCTGGAAATTGGTGAAAATTATGCTCAAAGATTCAGTTACATACATACATACATACATAGATACTTACATACATACATAGATACAACCCAAGCTAATATAAAAGCGTGTTAAAAAGGCATTTGTTATTCGGAACAATTTTGAAATGATTGTAAGACGAAGAAGGGTGAGGTTGAAGGATAATAGATTGGTCAAACACTGATGTTCGGCAATTATCTGAAGACATCATCATCATCATCCAAACTCACCATGCTACGGCTACTCCTCATTCCTTATCGTGTTTAGTAAGTGTCTACCCTTACAATCTGTAATGTCCAAGAAGCTTGAGTTTGGGTGTAATGTCCGTCTTCGGTCGGTACTGTAATTTTAATTTTCAAAATTTGAATTCGTTCGCTCCGCCCGCTGAATAGCAATATGTTTGACACAGATAGTGAATAGCAAATCGTGAAAAAAAAACTATTCTCCTAGAGATGAGACCTAGCTAGATCGACTTTTCGCCCACAAAAACCTTAAAACAGCAAATTTCATCGAAATTGTTAGAGCCGTTTTCTAGAACGTGATTACAAACAAATATTGCTTGTTTACTAGTTAGTTACGTTGCCAGCATCCACCCATCGTGCTGTATTTAATGCAGCGTAATGCATTTTCTGTTTGTTTAGTCTTTAAGGCCACCCACGCACAGGTGCAGTTTGTGCGACGAATTCTAGATTTGTATTCAGTCGATATTTAGCCACCACTCGTAAGACATTAGAATTAAATCATTTTACTTAATTTGTCTTTTTTAAAAACACTTCCACGCTTTCGCGAAACAAGTCTGGCGCAGCCTAGTGGATTTTCCGCAGTTTTCCCGAGATCTACACTCGTGAACACCCCAAAATCGGTCTATCAAGAAAGTAGCGTTTCGTATGAAATCCGGCTCTACGCGGACGCGGAAAGAAACGAACCAAATAAATACGACTCTATAACGGTGAACGCGTGTGAAAAGTGGCTATATCCGGCTCCTGGAGGACATGAGATCGAGCAGCTTGTGAGTAAACCTTTTCACTTCCTGTTTTCATATTCCTGTGTCTTTTCCACATTTCCTCTCGAACTTAAATCGTCGGGCTTATTAATTACGTTTATCTGATTTTGTTTGCACATAAATTGGCGAACTGATTTGCACATAAATTGGCAAATCCGTCATTCTCGTAATTAATTTGTGTAATTTTAAGTAGATTTAGTTGCACTTAAATAGGCAAATTGATTTGCACAAAAATTGGTAAGTCAGTGTAGTTTTAAGTAAAATAAAGTAAATAAAATTAAAATAAAATGGAGATTAAAGCGGTTCCGAAAGAAACCTTGTCTATCATCCCTAAGTATGACGGGGAAGAAAATTTATTGAATTTATTCATTTCAAAATGTGAATATGTAGTAAATGGAAGTAAAGCTCCGGGAAATGCAGCACAAGATCTGTATTTATTCCACGTTGTGTCAAGTAAACTCACTGGTAGAGCTGCGACTCTACTTAGCGACCACCCAAATATTAAATCATATGAACAATTGAAAGACTTGCTTACGCAACATTTCGGTGACCCTCGATCAGAAGAGTGCATAGCGATTGAGCTTGAGACGCTAAAACTAAAACAAGGCGAAACGTTCATTCAGTTTTGTCATCGCATCCAGAATGTTAGAAGCTCGTTATTTGCTAAAGTAAATAGGCTTACCGATGAAGGAATCAAGGCCGCGAAAATGATTGTTTACAACAACACAGCTCTGAACGTGTTCTTGTATAATTTACCGGAGGACATGATCAGAATTGTGCGGTTGAAGGGTTGCTCTAACCTTGAAAATGCCTTAAGCATTGTGACAGAAGAAGTGAACTTTAAGTTTCAATATGATGCGAAAAACAAGATATTAAAACAAACTCCATCGCAGCCACCAATTTCCCAAAATTCCCAAAATGCTTTGAGACCATTACCAGCGGCTCAAGGTTTTAAACCAGCGTTTAATTTGGTGCCAAATAATAATTTTAAATTTGGCATTCCACAAAACAATTTCCAATTCGGCAATTCACAAAATCAAGGCGGGTTCAGACCCAACTTTTATCAACAAAATAGATTCACACCGCACACACAAGGTTTCCGAATCGGGGCACCTCAAATGCAGCCTCAACGTAATTTTGGCCAAGCCCCCGCGCAACGCGCGCCTTTCCAACACGGCGGTTATAAATTTGGTATCCCTCAACAGCAAGGTTTTAAGTTCGGTATTCAGAACCAACCTCAACAAAATCAGCATAAATTTGGCATACCACAACAACAGGTACAGGCGCCTAGGCTACAGAGTAGCGACGTAACTATGCGCACTGCGCCGCTGCTAAGACAAAATATGACTTCAAACGATCTGTACTATACAGAACAGCCTTGTCAAGAATATACCCCCGATTATAACAATGGTCAGGAATACACCCCTGATTACAACATTGCTTACGACTACAACTATAACGATGGTGGATATGATTGTTACTACTTACAAAATTATAACGAAGATAATTCCACAAATCAGGAAAATACCAGTGCGGAAACCGTACCAGAAAATTTTCAGGAAAAAGCCTCCAAGAATGTAGAGAGTTGATAAACCTAAATTATTGTGATAGTATTCTGAAATTACCCCACATTGTGATCCCAGAAATCGATGCAAAATTTCTCATAGATACCGGAAGCAGCAGATCATTTATTAGCCCTGTTAAAGCCAATCAGTTTTTCAACGATTTTAAATATTACGAACCATTCACTGTGGTTAGTACTCACGCTCAAAGTACTCACAATGAGATAATCTACATACCACTGCTAAAGACTTTTAAAAGTACTCTCCCTCATAAATTTTATATTTATGATGTGGATGGAAGGTACGATGGTTTAATAGGATCAGACCTTTTAAAAAAATTAGGAGCTAATATAGACATGCAAAATCAATTATTAATTACACATAATGCGGGAATTCCAATTATTTACAATCCACCCTATGAGATTGATTTAGCACCACGATCTGAGACGCGAGTAAGGATTCCCACGAATCTACAGCATGGTGAAGCGATATTAGACTTTCTGCAATTTCAAGAAGGCGTTCGAATGCCTACCGCCCTTGTCCGGTGTGAAAACTACTTTGCGGAAACGGTCATTCAAAATACTAATGATGTGAAAGCGATCATCACGTTCCAAGAACCATTTACAGTTTCGGTATTTAAAAATGAGGAATGTGAGGTAAATTTCGTGAAAGATGATTGCATGATTGATGAGTTACTGAAAGAAAATTTGGGAAAATTACGATTAGATCACATGAATAAAGAGGAACATGATAGCGTTCTCAAATTGTGTCATGAATATAGAGATATATTTTATTGCGATAAAATACCGCTGTCTTTTACAAATCAGGTGAAACATAATATCAGAACAACTAATGAAGATCCGATATACATTCGACCATATAGACACCCACCTGTTATAAATCAGGAAATTGAAAAACAAGTTAGTAAACTTTTTGAAGACAACGTAATACAAGACTCACACTCGCCCTGGAGTGCACCGGTCCACCTGGTACCAAAAAAGTTAGACGCGTCTGGGGAAAAGAAATTTAGGATGGTGATTGATTATCGGCGCCTAAATGAAATAACAGTTGATGACAAATACCCATTGCCAAATATTACCGATCTCTTTGATAAAATAGGTAAAGCCCAATATTTTAGTACAATCGATCTAGCTAGTGGGTACCACCAAATTGAAGTCAATGAGGCGGATCAATCAAAGACTGCGTTTTCGACACAATCAGGCCATTATGAGTTTAAACGATTACCATTTGGTTTGAAGACGGCTCCAGCGACGTTTCAAAGAGCTATGGATAACGTACTACGAGGTCTGCAAGGCATCCACTGTTTGGTATATCTTGATGACATCATAGTATACTCATCCAGCCTACAGGAACACATTGATAAACTCCGAAAAATATTCGACCGACTTAAGAAAACTAATCTAAAAGTTACACTTGACAAATGTGAATTTCTAAGGAAAGAAGTCCTTTATCTAGGTCATACCATCAGCAAAAATGGCCTCATGCCTAACAACGATAAGATACAAGCAGTCCTAAACTTCCCGCTACCGCGAACAGCCACTGAAATCAAGAGTTTCCTTGGGTTAGTAGGGTATTACCGAAAATTCATTAAAGATTTTGCTAAATTAACGCAACCATTAACATCTTGTCTAAAAAAGAAAAATAAGATTGATTGTACAAAACAGGAATACATAAATGCATTCGAAAAGTGTAAAGAGCTTTTGACTAACGCACCGCTCTTACAGTTTCCCGATTTTACAAAACCATTTGTTCTCACGACGGATGCATCCAACTTTGCAATCGGTGCTGTCCTTTCTCAGGGACCCATAGGAAGTGATAAGCCGATAGCCTACGCGAGTCGTACATTAAACGATGCGGAAACACGATACAGCACAATTGAAAAAGAGCTTTTAGCTGTCGTCTGGGCTTCAAAGCATTTTCGACCATATTTATATGGAAAGAAATTCACGATATATACAGATCATAGACCTCTCGCTTGGTTAGATTCAATAAAAGAACCTAACAGTAAACTCACGCGATGGAAACTGCGTTTGGCGGAATTCGACTACAAAACTGAGTATAAACAAGGAAAACAAAATTGTAACGCAGATGCTTTGTCACGAATTAGGATTAACGCTTTAGGTGAAAACGACGACGTTTCAATGAAGGTAAATGTAGATAAAAAAGAACAAAATCTTCAGCGTCATATTACGGACATAACTGATGAAATTATGCGGTTAAGTAAACATAAAAATGATACTTCCCACGCTTCGACCCCGCGTGAACGAACACCATCACCAATACTAATTTCATCTGGTTCGGAAAGAAGCAATCAATCAATAGCAGGCAAAGGTCGACGATCTCCCTATTCAAATCCATCTTGCGGAAGTACCACCGAATCTGCATCTGAAGGACGCGATGAAAGTATAGGCACGATACATTCGGCCCGCGATCTTGACACAGATGGTATACTTATTTTACAAGAAGCCATAGATACCAAGCCAAATCAAATACTCGTACATTCCTGGAACAGAAACGAAACTACAGTAAAAGATTTATCTAGGGATAAACAAAAAGTATTGGAGGTTCACTTACCTTTAAATAACCCGGAATTGATCAAAACTTTTCTGAAAAACTATATTAGACCCAAAATAAAATACTTCTTTTATTTTGAAGATGCATTACATCGCAAACAATTTTCAGAGGCAACTCTATTACTTTTTCGGAAAGGAACAGTAAAATTCTATGAGTGTACTAAAAGAGTTATTTATGTAGACAGTGAACAAGAACAGCGAAACGTAGTGCTCAAATACCACATTGGTAAAAATAGCCACAGGGGTATTAGGGAAACCTTAACGCATTTAAGGCGTACCTTTTATTGGAACAATATGGACGAAACGGTGGCAAGCATCATAAATGCGTGTGAAATTTGTAAAAAGATGAAATATGACCGAAAACCATTAAAACCGGAACTACAATTATCGCAAACCCAAATCAGACCATTTCAAGAATTATTTATTGACACATTCTCTGTTGAAGGCAAACATTTTCTTACAATCGTAGACGCCTTTAGTAAATTGGGCCAAGCTTTCGAAATTAGCACAAAGTCCACCCCGGAAGCAGTCAGAGCACTGATTAAATATTTTTCTTTGTATGGAACCCCAAATAGAATTAGCTCAGATCCAGGAACAGAATTTAATAACGCATTGATGAAAGAAATGTTGTCCTTTTATAAAATCGAACTTCATATTGGTACTCCACATAACCCAAATTCCATGGGAATAGTTGAGAGATTTCACTCAACTATAACAGAAATTTACCGGATTGCTAAATATGAACAAAAAATCACAGACGCTGCATCTGTCATGACTTATGCAGTAATGTCATACAATCACTCAATTCATTCTACTACAGGCCTCACCCCATTTGAGGTAGTTTTTGGTCATACTGAATCCAATAATGCATTTTATGTAGATTTCAATAAACAATTTACTCAGCAATTGGTTAAAGAACACGTTAGAAGAACAAAATATTTGTATGAATATTTGACAGACAAAATTATTGATAAAAAGCGAGATGTTATAAAGAAACGTGGTGGAGAAAAGGAATTCGACATAGATGTAGGCGATACGGTCTTTATAAAGGGAGTAAACACAAGACGAAGTAAAGATAAACCACGATATCAGAAAGCTCAGGTTACCGGAGCTATAGAAAGAAATATTGTACCAGTTACAACACATAATCGTAACACTAAAGTGCCAATTAAAGACATCAGGCGTCCTCCGCAGGTTGATCCTTTTGGCGGTCCAAGTGATCCGAAACCAGGCCCTTCAACTGCAGCTGATTGACAAGAACCCCGGACTATTACCTGTAAAGGAAGGTCAAGCTATCATCAGTCATGATACATGGACTGTTATTAAGATTTTAGATTTAAGGTATATCCACGAGGAACTAGAGTTAAATATAGATAAATATGTAAACCTAAAAGACCAAATTCAAAACTGTTTTAGTACCAAAGCTTTCGATTCAGACTTCCTTGCAGTAGAATCACAAACGGATTATACTTTGAATATAACTATAGAAAAGTACAAGCAATTGATTCCATCGGTAAGATCTAAACGTGGTTTAATAAACCCTCTTGGTTCTGTGATCAAGACGATTACAGGTAACCTTGACAATGACGACGCTGTAATGTACGAAAAGTTAATTCATGAGGTAAAGACAAAACAGGATGCACTATCTAAGAAAATGACAATCGTTGCCGAAATGGTGGGTACGTTCACAAAAATAGCTAACTCTACCAAAAGCAATTTCATTCAGATTGAGGAAAGCATTCAAGATATTAATCGTAGTTTAAATCAATCAAAGATATCTCAAAGCAGTAATAAAATTATTCACATTTATAACATTTTTATGCATAACTTTCAAACGCTCTACATAAGGCTGAATGAGATTGAAACGGCTATTGCTTTTGCTAAAACTAAATTGTTACATCAATCAATCATAGACACAGATGAATTAATATTATTGTTAATGGAAATTGAGAAAACTGAAAGGTTAGTGTATCCAGTAAAGTTGGAAAATATTGTAAAAATAGAACAGTGTATAGAAATGAAGGTGTACATAAAGCAAAATCAGATAAAATTTATAATGCATATTCCATTGATTAGAAATGAAGTTTTCAACTATTTGAAATTGATTCCATTACCTGTCTATAATAAAGTCACTGACCTTACTACCCTTATCCTACCTAAATACCCTTATGTCCTTGTGAAAGGGTTGAAAGCTAAGCCACTCTCCCAGTCATGCCGCGAAATCGACGAAGCCCGTTTCCTGTGCCTTGAGAACGACGTTTCACCACTTATCGAAGACGATTGTATTGTTGAACTCATGAAGTTTTCCACAAATATCTCGAGTTGTCATCCAGTTCCTGTTACCATCGATGACGTAAAGGCTGCTCTCATACAACCAAATCGCTGGATAATTTACGTGAAAACCGACACTCTACTTACCAAATACTGTGAAAACGAGATTACACAAGAAACCATAAGTGGAACCTATCTATTAACTATGGATGATAATTGTCAAGTTAAGATCAAGGAATTAAATCTGAAAAAACATCAGAGTCAAGGGAAAGATGTAATCTACAGCAAGTTCCCAGTAATGAACTTGCCTAAAATTATGACCAATTCATTGGATGAGCAGAGAAAACCTGTCAACCTAAACGGAATCGATCTTGGCGACATTCAGTTCCTGAACTACATATTGCAGAAAAGTGGAAGTGAAATTATTAGCAATAGTGTAAATGATCAAAGTGCTCTAGATTATAAAAGTGTTAGCATAGGAAACATCGTGTTCTGCGTTATTTTAGTTATTTGTCTCTTATTGTTAGCATTTAAACATAGAATTAAGAAATTATGTAAGAAAAAGGAAAATCGAGATAATCCTCATCCTTCGGATAATCTCGAACTTACGGAGGGAGGAGTTACGTTGCCAGCATCCACCCATCGTGCTGTATTTAATGCAGCGTAATGCATTTTCTGTTTGTTTAGTCTTTAAGGCCACCCACGCACAGGTGCAGTTTGTGCGACGAATTCTAGATTTGTATTCAGTCGATATTTAGCCACCACTCGTAAGACATTAGAATTAAATCATTTTACTTAATTTGTCTTTTTTAAAAACACTTCCACGCTTTCGCGAAACAAGTCTAGTTATAGGCTATTCTAATATAGCTCGTTTAATAATACGTGTACGCATCCATCTTGCAATGACTTGGATCGGTTGAGCTATCTAAAGATTGTCGTTTTTAGATAGGTCACTTCCCCTTGTCAGTTAAATTCAATTCACGCGACGATATCTTAATTGTATACAAATTACTTTTCCGGAATCCGTTGGCTTCTCAACCTGTCTCAACAATTTCTTTCCAACAATAACAGAAACGAAACAAAATTCAAAACGGAATTAAGCATAATTCCGTGAGTAAAGGCGGAGACACACCTGTCACTCGGTAGGCCGGGTAATCCCCGCAGGCGGTTGAAATATATAATTTGTTATGTAATTTGTCGCTCACATTGTCATGTACCGTGTACAATGAATAATTGTGGCTTCCGTTCTTGTCTGTGTATGTGTATTTCTGCCTCATTTGATTGTGAAAAACATGAAGGTGTTACAAGACCGTCGGAATTTATTTTCATCGAGTGAGTTACCAATCTTTCTGTTACCATTTATTACTTGAAAAATATATTGTATTCAAATGTCTCAAAATACTACAAAAATACCCCTAAAAAGTCTACCAAAAAATCCATGTACTAGAACAGTTTGTCTTTTGTATAAAAACTATAACTTTCAACCCAAAATTAAGCAAGTTTACGTGAATACCACACAAATTCGTCCATTCTCCGCAGTTAGACCAGAGCGTGTAGTTCCACCTGATATTAATTTCCCAGTAGGCATATAAATTGTCGCCGCTCGTCTTGCTGTCCCCTCCCCCCTCCCCCCATGCGCGTCGCGAAAAGTGTCTTTTTACTAGTTGGGCAGAAGAAGGTACGATTTAATAATTAGTTAGGTAGGCTCTTCCAAAGGTTTAATTAGTGTTTTTGGGGTAAGAAATACAATAACTTTGTTTTTTTTGACTTATTTAAGTTGTAAATAATTAAATTTACTAGCTGTTTTAAACCTCATCTGATCTTTTCATTAAGTATAATTTTTAGTCGGTTAGGGACAGGAGGCAAGTTATTATAGGAATGGTGTAGTGTAATTAAATTGTGTTGCACAATTATTATAATTATATTGTAGTTCTAGGGCCCGCATTTTCTAGCATGTGGGTAGGGAAATAGCCTCTGAAGAATTCCTTACCCTTTAAGGATGGTGCAACCCACGGTGAAATGAGGCCCTTTTGAGGCTCTGCCTACCATTTCGGGGAAAAGGCGTGTGTCTATGTATGCATGTATGTAGCAGCTTGTGTATCAAGACACAGCTGTCAGAATGGAAAATAAAATTTGTATGAAAACATCTGTCAAAAAGCTTTACTGTCGATGGTAGTCTTGGAACATCACAAGTGTCTATACCACAGTACAATTAATTTGAATGACCTACCTAAGTAGCCCCCCACTCGTCACGCGGGTCTCCCATACAACACGCGCACGTGACCGGCCAACCGAAGCACCGCCTTACATTGTATTACAACATATTTTTTCTCCTTACGTGGGTAATCTCATGGTAATCCGAGTGTTGATTGTCTTGAGCGGCTGAAATTGAACCGGGATCCACTTGGAATGTAAAACTTTTGCCGTTTATAATTTGTTCGGTCTCGGTTGCGTCGTTGGGGGTTTGTGTGTTCAGCTTTTGTTACTTCATTTTTGTGACAGAGAAATATTTAAATTTCCTTCCTAATTCAGAAGTCAGTATCGTCTTTATTAGAGCTGGTACATAATGGTAGCAACACGCCCTTTACAGTAATTCAAAAATCAAAACAAAGTCAAAATGTATTTTTTTCGAACTAAAACCTCATAATTAACCTTTACAGTAATTAAGAGAACAATTTTACGTTTAATATGTATGTTATCAAAATGGGGACTCAAGAAACACGTACACATGGTGTGAACTCAGCCAGGTGTAAACAAACACTGCCTCCACTTCTTTAATAAAAATACACAAAAACAAGTTTACCTACTCCACCTCCGTCTCCGCACATTTCGATGCAAAGACAAAATTTCATAAGGCGTCACCTATCCAAGGCAAACCCTTTCGGGACTCGCTCGTAAATATTCAAGGTTACATTCGTGCTCACAATTTTTCTGAATTTACTCGGGGCCTAAAGTACCGTGGCTGCAAAATCAGCGGGTTCGATTTGTAAAGCTTAAGAATAAAGCTTTTGGCATGAGACTATTTTGTCTTGGTCCACCTCATCATCATCGTTAGCAGACCGTCTGTAGCCGCCTCCACTTTACCAACATTGTTAGCAGACCGTCTGTAGCCGCCTCGACTGTACCAACATCGTTAACAGACCGTCTGTAGCCGCCTCCACTGTACCAACATCGTTAGCAGACTGTCTGTAGCCGCCTCCACTGTACCATCATCGTTAGCAGACCGTTTGTAGCCGCCTCCACTGTACCAACATCGTTAGCAAACCGTCTGTAGCCGCCTCCACTGTACCAACATCGTTAGCAGACTGTCTGTAGCCGCCTCCACTGTACCAACATCATAAGCAGACTGTCTGTAGCCGCCTCCACTGTACCAACATCGTTAGCAGACCGTCTGTAGCCGCCTCCCCTATACCAACATCGTTAGCAGACTGTTTGTAGCCACCTCTACTGTACCAACATCGTTAGCAGACTGTCTGTAGCCGCCTCCACTGTACCAACATCGTTAGCAGACCGTTTGTAGCCGCCTCCACTGTACCAACATCGTTAGCAGACCGTCTGTAGCCGCCTCCACTGTACCAACATCGTTAGCAGACTGTCTGTAGCCGCCTCTACTGTACCAACATCGTTAGCAGACCGTCTGTAACCGCCTCCACTGTACCAACATCGTTAGCAGACCGTCTGTAGCCGCTTCCACTGTACCAACATCGTTTGCAGACTGTCTGTAACCGCCTCCACTGTACCAACATGTGCTTACGTTTTCAAATTGTTTGAAATTTCTGTTAACCTGTTCTGAGTTTTAAGGCGCTTAACTATTCAAATACTCGTAATCATTTTGCTCTGAGATAATGCGAGCATAATTTACAAAATAATCCTTTATATGGATGCAATTCCCAAGATAATTTTGCAATTATGTTCGTAGTCGAAAATTTCCCTCAATTATGTATTAAATCTCGAAGCTTCCGTGTCAGTTGAACGCCCACAGTGCCATAGGCCTCCAACTCCATGGCCCGTGTCTAAATAAGTTTGTAATATTATCATTGTTTTCGCGCCGTCCTCTGAGGCCTTCATTTGAATACAGCCTGTTTATTGTGCCACAGTTTTTAAGGGTTCCGTAAGAACCTTACTATGGAAAAGCGGAACCCTTTTTATAACATCACTTTGTTGGCCGTGTCTGTCCTCCTGTTAAGTCCACGTTGCTCAGGAACAGCTAAAGATGTCAAGCTTCATAGTCTTGCAAATATTAAAACTTATACTTTATTCAATACAATTTTTTTAAGGCATACAATAAATCAATTCAATTTGATAAAAAAAGGACCCAAAAGAAAAACCTTTATGGTATTTCTAGTACCCCACCCCTTAATACTAACATTTTGTATGTTTCAGGGCTTCGTGACAAACATAATGGGAATCACGAGTTTACTATCTCTCAAATAAAGGTTAAATTTGGATGAAAAAAGCTCAACAAAAAGTTTAAAATTGGCATGGTAGTTTAAGTTGGGCTACGTTTACCGCACAGACGCCTTACGGTGCGAATCTCACTCGCACTTGTCCGTCTTTATTTTTTCCTTCGTTTCCTCAGAATTATCGAATAATATTTTCCCTACGGTTGCGCGTATTATCTCTGAATTCCGTATGAGTGCCGTTTTCGCGCGAGATTATTCGATTCTGTGTCGTTTCATTTCTTTGCGATCGTGAAAGATTGATGAAGTTTGAATTTCTTCGCCCTTCGCTGTTTATTGTTACGCAACATTTTATGATAAGTGTTTGCCGTCCTTTACTATCATAATTTAGAGTTAATTTTGTTTTAACATTATCGTGATTCACTAATACATGAACTTATTGTATGTTGTTAACTCTTTTTCTTAAATAGTTTGATATCAGTAATTGAATTATTTACTTTCGTCCTCAAAGTAAAAAATCCTTTCAGCAAGAATCAAGACTGGACATATTGTAAGTATAAAGTGTAAGTAAGTATAAGTTATTCCAGAATGTCTGGAAAATATCTAATCTACCTACCCACTAGGTAGTATCTACCTACTAGGTAGTACCTAGATTCGTACCACTCACATCCAATGTAAAACATAGCACGTGCTTGCGAGTCCACGCGGTTATATTGTTTGTCAAATAACTACGCTCTAGGTAACCGGAGAGCCGCTCCTATGGGGATTTTTATCAAAGACCTCTATTCGCTGAGGAGGCACTTCCTATACTGGCTACCAGCCATTCAGCGACCCATTTACAATGCGTAGAAGCGATGTCCGTTGCAATTTATTTCACTTGGACTGCCGCCGCCGGGCCCGGGCAGCGACTTAACTGTTTTGAATTCTGTTCGTTTTGCCAGTTCTCTGTGTAACTATTGTATTGTATTTTCAAAATAAAATCGCCGTTTTTGTGTTTCTATATATTTATATTTTTGTCGTGATGGAGTTAAAATCGTTTTGGGTAAATTGACCGTGCTATTATGTTAAAATTGTATTTAGGTACATGGTACCTTCATAACTATACGTACTATTAACGTTAAATTGTATTTAGGTACATGGTACCTTCATAACTATACGTACTATTAACGTTAAATTGTATTTAGGTACATGGTACCTTCATAACTATACGTACTATTAACGTTAAATTGTATTTAGGTACATGGTACCTTCATAACTATACGTACTATTAACGTTAAATTGTATTTAGGTACATGGTACCTTCATAACTATACGTACTATTAACGTTAAATTGTAATTAGGTACATGGTACCTTCATAACTATACGTACTATTAACGTTAAATTGTAATTAGGTACATGGTACCTTCATAACTATACGTACTATTAACGTTAAATTGTATTTAGGTACATGGTACCTTCATAACTATACGTACTATTAACGTTAAATTGTATTTAGGTACATGGTACCTTCATAACTATACGTACTATTAACGTTAAATTGTATTTAGGTACATGGTACCTTCATAACTATACGTACTATTAACGTTAAATTGTATTTAGGTACATGGTACCTTCATAACTATACGTACTATTAACGTTAAATTGTAATTAGGTACATGGTACCTTCATAACTATACGTACTATTAACGTTAAATTGTAATTAGGTACTTGGTACCTTCATAACTATACGTACTATTAACGTTAAATTGTAATTAGGTACTTGGTACCTTCATAACTATACGTACTATTAACGTTAAATAGCAAGAACTTGCACTTGCTTAACTTTAATATATGTTTATTTATGTCTAATAGTTGAAAATTTAATAAATAAATGAACAAAATATTAAGTTTAAAATTTGCCTTTCTGTACATTCATTATGACTTTGGGGACAGAACAGTACAGTTTGTATGTCATGGTGGGTTTTCAATCTGAATTATAGTATTATATTGTACTGAAACAAATATATAGATGAGCACATAGTTTTATACCAACAAGATCACAGGGAAAAAAACATATTATTTCTCAAAGATTATGTAATAATAACAAAATTAACTAATGTATTACCTACGTGCTGCCAGAGCTCTCACGGTTGTATCTAAACTCTCTTACTTTCCACTTTTTTGTATGTAGTGGTAAAGTATCTTTATAAAGTTCAGTATTATCAATCTTCCAGCAATTTTGTCCACAACGTTCGAAGGACTCGAACAGGGGCAACGTATCTATCAACCGCTCCAAAAGGAATTTGCATGCGAGATGCAGAGATGTGCTCTCAGCATTATTGGGATTAGATTACTAGCTTGTTTCGAAAAGTCTTTACTTATGTGGGGTCGGTAGTTTTAGTCAAATATCTGCGAGTATTTTTATATATTATGGCCGATCGTTTTGGCCAGTGTGGTGAAATTAAAACTCCAGATCAAGGGTGTTGCTTCTCAGAAATACCTTCCAGTTCTTAAAGCGGCGGGAGTTTGGGACTTAATTTTAATACCTAATAGGAGCTGTTGCACTTCTAGAAACTCTCAACAATATCAGCATTCTAATTGCGTTGCGTACTGGTGACCGCCTTCAATTATCATATTAGTTTATAGCACTGTGAGGCGTTAGCTTCTTTGCAAAAGCAGAAATATTGAAAGTATACAGTACGTTACACAATTAGGTTCAAATGCTGTTCTTTATTTTATTTATTTGTTTTATTTTATTTTATTCGTAAAATAAACAGTATATATATATTTTAGAAAAATTACGACTACTGCTTTACTATTCTCCTGCTGACGTCTCGTTGACCATTTAGAGGTCCTTCTTCATGAGCACCGACAAAAAGATACCAATTCGAAATGATACCAAGCCACGCTAATTTCAATTCTAGTATATATATATCTAATAAATCACAATTATAAAAAACAAATTACTATTAAACTGTTCTAATTATTATTCTCAATAATAACATGCACAATCCTAAAAAACATTAAATGCAAAAATAAATAATCAATAGATCAAATCTTGAACCTATTCGTACCCATGAAACTCCAAAAGTATTTATCTTTGTAACAACAGTCCATACCCACTCAAAGACACAAAATCTATCACACACTTCACAAATCCTACCCAAAACAAACCGACTAAACGATACTTACAAACTCTTTCTATCCCCGAGCTATCCCACTTCTGGTTGTTCGGAGTTATCCACCTCGTGATGTTCAGTGCGTATAATGTATTGGAATATGGCGGAGTATGCAAAACGGCGAATAACTCTCGAGGACTTTAGAATCACTTGAAATTCTGAAAAGAAACCGTCAAAGCTTTATATTGCCTCGTTCAATTCATGGCTACGAAAGAAGCGGGTTTTCAGTGGTATGTAACAATTTCGTTGTTGTGGGAGCAGATGTGTATATAACCATGTAATTTAATACACTTTAGTAATATTATAAAGAGGTAAAATTTGTTTGTGAGTTTGTATGTAGGGGGTTATCTCCAGAACTTCAGAACAAATTCCAAAAATTCGTTTACTAACAGGAAGCTACATTATCCCTGAATGCTACTATGTTTTGTTAGCTTCCGCCCGCGGCTACGCTCGCGTTATGTGTAGTTCCTCCGTAATAGTTGAGCGGATTTTGATAATGTTTGGTGTGTGGATGGACGCTGAGGGAACGGGTGGGAAAGCGAACTGCTTTTTAACCTGAAACCCCGCGTGCAAATCCGCAGGCAAAAAGCTAGTTAAATAATATACAGATAATACATTCTTAGCAATTAAAGTCATTCCGCATGGCTGATGACCATGACTAGTAAATACAATAGTAATCAACCCTCAAACAAAGAATTCGATGGTGATGGGGCATCAGTAAACCGTTTTTTTTTTTGTTGTACTTCCAATGTAGAATACAAGCATACAGCCCACCTGTTGATAAGCGGTTACCGTAGCCTATGAACATCTGCAATACCAGCCGCATAACACGTGCGTTGCCGACCCTTTAAAAATTTCTAAACACCCCGTTTGAAGAACCCCATACTGTAGTCGCTCGGCAAAACCTCAGCATCATTCCACAACCTAAGCGTTCGCGAGAAGAAATTCCTCTGAAACTGCACAGTCCGGGACCACCCTGGCTCTAAGGTGTGCGGATGAATCCTCTGCCGATGGTGAGCGGTGCGGTGAAAAAAGGTTGATGTAGGCACTATGTCAAACAATTCCTCGGAACAAAACCCATAATGTTTCTTATGTATGTGTTGTGTATGTCTTCTCGTCGCTAGCATGCTGGCATCGTGTGGAGAGTATCACCGCTGTACCGGCGGCATGCTGGCATCGTGTGGAGAGTATCACCGCTGTACCGGCGGCATGCTGGCATCGTGTGGAGAGTATCACCGCTGTACCGGCGGCATGCTGGCATCGTGTGGAGAGTATCACCGCTGTACCGGCGGCATGCTGGCGTCGTGTGGAGAGTATCACCGCTGTACCGGCGGCATGCTGGCATCGTGTGGAGAGTATCAGCGCTGTACCGGCGGCATGCTGGCATCGTGTGGAGAGTATCACCGCTGTACCGGCGCATGCTGGCATCGTGTGGAGAGTATCACCACTGTACCGGCGGCATGCTGGCGTCGTGTGGAGAGTATCACCGCTGTACCGGCGGCATGCTGGCATCGTGTGGAGAGTATCACCGCTGTACCGGCGGCATGCTGGCATCGTGTGGAGAGTATCACCGCTGTACCGGCGGCATGCTGGCGTCGTGTGGAGAGTATCACCGCTGTACCGGCGGCATGCTGGCATCGTGTGGAGAGTATCAGCGCTGTACCGGCGGCATGCTGGCATCGTGTGGAGAGTATCACCGCTGTACCGGCGCATGCTGGAATCGTGTGGAGAGTATCACCGCTGTACCGGCGGCATGCTGGCGTCGTGTGGAGAGTATCACCGCTGTACCGGCGGCATGCTGGCATCGTGTGGAGAGTATCACTGCTGTACCGGCGGCATGCTGGCATCGTGTGGAGAGTATCACCGCTGTACCGGCGGCATGCTGGCATCGTGTGGAGAGTATCACCGCTGTACTGGCGCATGCTGGCATCGTGTGGAGAGTATCACCGCTGTACCGGCGGCATGCTGGCATCGTGTGGCGAGTATCACCGCTGTACCGGCGGCCCCATCAGAAAGGCTAGAAGCGACGTACTCGTATGAGTAAGATGTTTTATTCATTAGGTACTTCGCTGTTCGTCTAAACATCGGGCAGAAGTATTCGAAATTAAATTTGTCGCAAACATCTCGAGAAGTCGAGACTCACCTGAAATGATGCCACATTCATTCATAGACCTTTGTTTATTGTAAACGTAATAGATAAATGCATGCAACATGTACCTGTATTCTAGTCCTCAAGCCTCAGTAAGATAGTGTCTGTCACACAGTGTCCGCCTGTTTTTGTGGCATATTATGGGCTAAGAAATGCTTGCCAATTAAATCAAAAATCAAAAAATCAAAAATCAAATGTTTATTTCATTAACTTAAAGTCTACAATTTAACAGGGTTTGGACACTCCTTTTAAGCAAAAAATATGCTTGTGTTAGGAGATACCGCTCTTCTATATCCATCGTTTTTTTTTTTTTTTTTTTTTTTTTTAAGTTGTATTTGTACATAAACATAACATTAAACATTTTTAGCAACAAAACAGAGACAGAGACAGCGCAGAGAAAAAGTTTGATAATTATTGTAACCAAATAATTGTAACCAAGTATGAGGAAGTGTATATGGGTGTGGTGTGTGGTGTGTGAGGCAGTGTGGGTAAATGTAAGTACGGGCACTCCAGCTACCACCAGTCTCTTAAGAGTCTGGGTATCACAGGAGAAACCCTGATGAGTGAATGTGAGTGCGTGTGTGTATCTGTGTTTGTGTGTGTATGTAGGTGGGTGTATGAAAGTGTGTGTGTGTGTGTGTGTGTGTTTAACTTATAACATAATCGTTTGCACCATACTCTCTATTTCACCATAACTTTTGGTTTTCAGCCAAACAGTGAGCGACTTTTTGCAATTAAAGTATGTCAACGGATAAATTTCTAATTCTTTGTTTATCTTATTATAGAGGTGGGATGATTGTCTTGGGTACTGTCTCTTAGCAAATGTAGTCTTAACTGTGACATCAGGTGAAGCGTTTTTCTTTCTCCTACTTTTGATTTTATTGTTCTCGATCTCGACATCATAAAAGAGAGATTTATGTTTTATTAGAACCAGTTGGAGTATGTATAGCTTTCTTACAGAAAGGAGGCCAGATGTTAGGTAAAGGCTTTCTGTTCTTTTATCAGTGAACGTTGAGCCCTCTCTAGTTCAAGAAATTTCATTTTTGAAGCTCCTCCCTAAATTGGCAAACAGTACCCTATAACCGATTGAGCCAGCGAAATATAAATTTGACTCAAATGACTTTTTGTGGCTATATGACGCAGTGTTTTAAAAGTCCAAATTAATTTCCTGATTCTATTCATAATTAGTTCAGTGTGCATGTGCCAAGACAGTCTCTGATCAATCATTATACCCAGATATTTAGTGTGCTGCACTTTATCAATTTGAACACAGGAGCAGTCAGTAGAAAGGTTATTACATTTATGAATTTTTATTTGAAAATCAACTGAGGGCTGGGTACGATCGTTGAGAGAGAAGCAAATGTAATTAGTTTTTAAAGCGTTAAGGGTTAGGAGATTAAAGTCGAGCCATGCAGCCACCTTCTTCAGCCCAGTTTCAGCACATTTTTGGGTGCAGTCCCATGTCTTGCCTGTGAAAATTATCACGGTATCATCTGCATAAGAGAAAACATTACCCCCATCCACAGTCATATTACTAAGATCATTTATGTAAATGAGGAATAATGTTGGCCCAAGTACACTTCCTTGTGGGACTCCGTAAGTACTGATTACCTCTGAGCTGATAAAATCACCTACTTTAACCCTTTGTTTACGTCCAGATAAATAATCTTTGAATAGTGAAAGAGATGGGCCTCTTATACCAATATTTTCAAGTTTGTGCAGAAGAATGGAGACCGAAACCGTATCAAAAGCTTTTTTGAGGTCGAGAAAAACAGCAAGACATTTACTCCCGCTATCCACCTTATCTGTTACAATAGAAGTAAGAGCTATGATGGCATCTTCTGTAGACATTCCTTGTCGAAAGCCAAATTGCGAAGGTGAGAGAATCTTAAACTTATTTATGTAGCGGACTAATCGAGAATTCATTAGCTTTTCTAAAATTTTCGAAGTTGCCGTTAGTACTGAGATTGGTCTATAGTTTGACATTACAGACTCGTCTCCACTTTTGTGGACAGGCGTTATAAGGGCTTCTTTCAAGACTGATGGGAAAATCCCCTGCTCAAAACAAATATCTGCTAAGTGAGATATTACAGGTACAATTTGTTCGTGAGCAGCCTTTAGAAAACTCGTCGGTATTTTGTCATGTCCAGGGGCGCTGTCTGACTTTAGGCTCATTAGTATAGTTCTTACTTCCATTGGGTCTGTATTGAAGAGCACAAAAGACGAGACTGAAGGACCTTCGTTGAAGTTGAGATTTTGACCTCCATGAGAACCTGTCACTGTGATTTCATCAGCTAGATGTTTACCTACAGCACAAAAGTACGCGTTTACCTCATTAACAGACTCTTGGGGAGTAAACCCTATTTCTAGCAATTTAGTGCTCTGTGATTTTCTTAATTTTCGTTGAGTTATATAATTTATTGCATTCCACAGCTTTTTGGGGTTTTTATGTGCCTTGGCTAGTTGTTCTCGATCAAATTTACGTTTTAATTTTTTAATAATACAGTTACAATAATTTCGGTATCGTTTAAAGGTTATTTTTAGTATCTCATTAAATATCTGGCAACTTCGGTTTAAGGTAATTAGTTACCTCAAATACTCTCACTATCAATCTCATTATAGTTCAGGAAAGTTATACAATGTAACGGAATAAATAAAACACGCGAAACGAAAATTGACAAATCACAAATAACAGTAACTGCCCAAGTAAATGATTATATTAAAAAAAAAATACCAGTTGAACTACTGGGAGTTGGGAGTTTCTTTCCCAATAGACTTACCTACTAGTAACTTTGTACCAGTAAAATAAATCTTCCAATAGTCCTACTCTTATGTAGACCTATGTGATGTATGGACAACCTACTTAGTGAACGTGAATCTGAGAAGTAGACTTTCAAAGAGAGGTCTATATTGTAGTTTGGGGAATGTTATCAATGAATGCTCTGTATTCACCGTTCGCTGAGGTATTCTATGAGAAAGCCTATCGTCTCAATTAAACAACTCTCTTGTTCGACATGTGCCATAGCAATAGATGAGAGCTGTGTGTCGGTGTAAAATGGCACTTCAGCAGAAATTAGAGCAATCGGGGCTGGCCTAGATTGAATCGATTATCTACTGATTATCGAATCATGTTTTTGACTAAAACATTTTGAAGCTTGTTCTCAGCTTTTACGTATTATGTATTTTATTTTATCGGATGATAGCGACACACAGTTTGTGAATCGAAATTGCCGAAATTACAAAGCAATTTTGCCCAATTATTAACAAATGTCATATTTTTAACCGGAAACTTTTCAAATTGCGGACACATCAATAACTCTGGGCATAAATAAATCAGGGCTGCTACAAATCCGGCTCCAATACGTCAAAGATAACCGAACGTGAATAATCGGGGGTAGTTGGGAACAATGGCGATTTGCATTTATAAATGATTCATGTGACGCGGCGTGTTGTGAGAGAAAACATTCGGCTGATGGCCGGCGGAATGTTGACGATTGGCAACCCTACGGCCGGCTGCGGACGAGGTGCGAGCAGACCAAAAACACTCGCGATTATTTTTATCAATATTCAGCTTTTTAAAGCACTTTACGGGATTTCAAGTAGGTACTCGTAGCATCAATAAAGTAAAGTAAATAAATAAATAATGCTGGATAGTTCACACAACATTATCTAGCCCCAAGCTAAGCAGAGCTTTTATTATGGGTTCTAGATAACTAATATACCGGTTTATCGGTTCAGCCAGAATGCAACGTTTTTTGAACGACAAACATAACTACTTCCTACCTAAATTACCTAACATATTTATGTATTAACCTATTTTAAGCTGTTAAAAGGATACTGAATTACAGAGTAAGATTATGTATTTATACCTAAGGAGGTTTGTATACACTCTGAACAAACCCATAAAGGTCTTTTGAGTGTATAATACTTTGTTTGTGTTAATTTTTTAAAATATAATTTAAAAAAAAAAACTCTATACAATACATTACATAGATAGATATTTTTTATATATAGATATAGATATATAGACATAGAAAATACCCAGAAAACCCTGAACCCTGAACCCTGATCTGCAGATCGCACAAATATTTGTTCTGAGGCGGAAATCAAACCCGCAACCTCCTGCGTCGCAGGTGAACCATCGCCCGCTGCGCCACAGAGGTCGTCAAATAGTCACGCCCATCTGAGACGTAACCTACGTACCTCGGAGGTGACGCCCATCTGAGTCGTAACCTACGTACCTCGGAGGTGACGCCCATCTGAGTCGTAACCTACGTACCTCGGAGGTCACGCCCATCTGAGTCGTAACCTACGTACCTCGGAGGTCACGCCCATCTGAGTCGTAACCTACGTACCTCGGAGGTTACGCCCATCTGAGAAGTAGCCTACGTGGTGTAGCATCAAGTCTCATGTGCTTGTAATTTCGATTGGTAGCAGGTTGCCTACTATCGCGCTTGATCTGTGGCTGTCGGTACATCATACCCTGGCAACTAAAACAGTAATTCAAGCATTATTACTTGACAAATAGTATGGTGGTAGTACTTGCCCAGACAAACTCTTTCAACAAGATAGTTTTTCTGTTTAACCATACTATGATCAGTATCTATTGATTAATTTTCTTAACTAAAGATCTAGGTAGAGTTCATTTAAATATAGAGGAACATCTGGAAATGGACAGCTAAAATGTAAAATAAAAACATTTAATCGCTGCCGTCCTTGAATGTGTTCACGCAGCGTAGTTTGTCTAACACAAACATTAAATCCGACTTTATAAATAGATATTGTGTCCGCTAAACTAAATATTTTGCGGATTTTTTAGTTTCTTGAACAAACAAAGATAAAAGTAAACATTTATAAAAAAAAACTTTAGACTATTTGCAGTGTTCTTTTAAATTAAAAAGCGTAACACTATGGAAACACATCTATAATTTAAATTTTCAAACTCAGTCTTAAAGATTCTGTGTCAGTAGTACCTACCCTAGATCCTGGAGTCTGCGAGCCGAAGATACGTCATGCTGATTTGAGGTCATAGCTACAGTAGTAACCCTAAATCCCATTTATCAAATTCTACTATTAAATCAAAAACATTTTATTCATTAAAATCACAAGAATCATTTTGATTCGTCTCATCCAATCCATAGTCATCATTAGAATCTGAAGCCTGAATTCTAGCCGGATGTTGACGAAAATTTTAATTTTTATCTCAAACTGAAATGCTGCCAAAATGCCTGAATTCCTTTCAAAAAAGTGTTGCTATCTGAAGATCCTGGAAGTGGTTACACCAATTTATAAGAACCACCTCGCAAACACCATCTTTCATACATAAAACCAGAATTTAAAAAAGTACCCTTTCCGGATCTATGACGCCACAAACAACAGACAAACAAACAGTATGGCCTCAAGCTAATAACACCCCTCTTTTTAGTCCAGGGTCAAAAAGTTATCTACCTACAGTACTGATAATAGCTAGCACAACCTTCTTAGACCACCTCTTAGGGGCGGTGGGCGCATAGACGGCTGGATAATAAATAATAAATAAATAATGCTGGACAGTTCACACAACATTATCTAGCCCCAAGCTAAGCAGAGCTTGTGTCATGGGTACTAGATAACTGATATACTTAACACAATATATTACATAGATAGATATTTATTTATTATATATAGAAAATAACCAGAACACCCTGAACAAATATCTGCGATTGCACAAATATTTGTTTCGAGTCGGGAATCGAACCCGCAACCTCCTGCGTCGCAGGCCAAGCTTCGCCCGCCGCGCCACAGAGGTCGTCAAGGATTGTGAAGGTGAGAGGGATTGCAAGTTGTATTCCCGCTGTGTGACATAATGTAGATAGATAGATTAACACTTTTTTGTTCACCAAAAAATAAAGATAATAGGATAAAATAAAAATAAACTACAGTAAAATGGGTCGCCTTATCGCTGAAAGTGATTTCTGCCAGGGACCTATTTTTATGTTTTTATTATTCGCAAATATTGTTTCTGGGTCTGGTTGTGTTGTGGTACCATGGTGCACGTAGTTCCTTGTACCCACGACCTTAGGTATCCTGGTGTGCAATCCGGACTATGTATGTGACTGTTGAGTGTCATGTTATGTATGCTCTCGCGGGTATAGTGACTATTATATGGCGTGTTTCATACGACCCCTTCGCATGAAAAATAAAACCCTTATTTTTATTTTTATTACTATATAAAGTTCCACAATCTTAAAATCGACAAATTATCTTACTAACTTACACCGTTCCCAAAGAAACACATAACATTTGTTACTCAATCCAGGCTTGCTCCGATATTAGAGGCAAACTTTCTAACCATCACCCCACTCGTTCCAACGCCTAGGGTGTGAAAGGGACGACAGATGTGACAATGGGGTTATAAGTATACTCTACGGCACAATGCATATTGTAAGTAATTAGTTGGTGGCACAGAATTATAATGCATAGAAGGATGGTGTAACAACAATTCACATTTAAATAATAAATAAAGTCACAAAAAAAAAATTAAGTATTTTAATATATTAGTATTATCTCTCATAATTTTCATTTTTAATAACAATGAATAGACTCATCTATGCAATTTTCATAAGATAATGGTAGATAAAGATGGACTTGCTATCAGCAGTGAATTACTGGAGGGTAGAAGAAACGTAAAAACAACACACAAATCTTGCAATATTGAGACTATGGCTGTCGATTTATTAGTAAACTAAAAGCGTGAGCGCCTGCCACAATCATCCTTTGAGTCTATGGTTTCTCTACGTTGGCTCAATCCCTCGAGATACTCTCTAGTATTACTTGAAGATCTAGCAAGGTGCCATCTATGTCTTACAGCTCTCTAGCTGGTAAGTTAAAGAGCGCGCCTGCAAACCAACTTTGAAGACAATGCCTAATTCAAAGTGGGCCGAAGTGCGATAATAACGTTAAGTATGCTTGATACTGAGTTTGTAGCATATTGCAGACTGTTGGGCCAGCGGAGTGGCGTATAACTTGGTACACTTTAGGTATATCAGAAATCAGAAGACTCAAGCGTGAATCCAAACATACATTTTGTGACAGTTTTTTATCATCATTATGATCGGCTCTGACCTGTGGGGTTATTGCGCAATTCCATTGATCTCCACTTTGACATTTATAGCCCAGTCTGGACACTTTTCTGTCAGTTTCGTATTGTGTAACTACTTGACAACGGCAAATTTGTGACGTCCCACTATGAGCCAGTTTCAAGCCCAGTAAATGGCATGCACTTATATTAGTGTCATTTGTTCCAAAACCAAAGCTCAGTCTGACGTCACTGGACATCGATAAAATCCTACGGCAATTCCTCGAGATGGTAGTCTGGCATGAACACTGGTTTTCGATTTAAGTACTCTGACAGTAGGTTTGAAATTACGCAATAAAGGGGCAGGAGTAACCAATGGAGGGTTTATTTCCCTTCTGCTGTCCTACTTTGTCCGGCGAGTATCTTATCTAGGAGTTTTCTGCGTTTAATTTTAAAGTTTTCAATTGAAAACTGTATAACCAAACCTGTAAAAACCTCTAATGTATATAAAAAGTGTCGAGGGCGATCAGATAATATTATAGAAATGTTTTTTTTAGCAGTCCCATATGATGATGCCATGATTTGCGTGATCAGATGGGTCATACTCGAAAAATCAAGCAAATAAACAAAAACTCGGCAATTTTTTTAATGAGTATTCACATATTAACTATGCGTGGAACATCCGAAGAAGAGATCATTTGAACTAGTTTCAGCTTATTTTATTAATGTTGTGTCAGGCGCTTCCTGAGTCGTACTTATAATAGAAGTGTACAGATGCCTCTTCCATAAGTCGCTGTTCTCATGGATCTACCACTAACACCACACTCGCTACGCCGGGTGATTACAGAAAGGTGTTTATACAAGTTGTTTTAATCATTTAATTCTCAGCGGGGAGGAGTTGAAGCCGAGGTTTGCGGAACTCGATCGAACTCATGATTAATTAGCTGAAGCCGAGACGGGCTGAGATCCGGATATGTTGTGTCATTCAAGAACGTATACGGGGTGTATTATTATTTTAGAAGTTAGAATCAGTGTTTTGTGCCTTTATTTAAGGAAAACCAATTAATGTTTACGAGTACCTGTGTACTTAATACATTAACAATTTAATTATATAAAACTCTAATTATCATTATAACAAAAGGACTGTTCACAAATAAACAAGATCGCAGCTGATTATATCTTTCCAGCCTAGATTCCTATAATACCTACGCTTTGCTATCACATCTATTTTCATCGCCTCTTATTCAATTTCTACCTCACCTGACAAGTTTTATCTAAAACGAACGCCTAGTGACAAATAAAATAAGTAATTTTTATTTATAGTTTTATAAGGGTAGAGCTATTCTCAATATATTGAAACGGTCGGTCCGGCCGTCTGTTCTTTTATGGCATTCGCAAGGGTTATCATAAATCATCATCTTTATTGAAACATCACTTCAATTTGATGAAAAGGCCTAGACTGTGGATATTGGATGGGTCATTTTTGTCGTACGAAGCCAGATAGGTTTTCTATGCTGCCTAAATACGAACACAATATTCAAAGGAAAATTCTGTATAATATTTTCATGAAAACGATCCGCAGTGGCTGAAAATAGCCACATATACACGTAATAATGAAAATATGAAAATAGCCACATATACACGTAATAATGAAAATATGAAAATAGCCACATATACACGTAATAATGAAAATATGAAAATAGCCACATATACACGTAATAATGAAAATATGAAAATAGCCACATATACACGTAATAATGAAAATATGAAAATAGCCACATATTCACGTAATAATGAAAATATGAAAATAGCCACATATACACGTAATAATGAAAATATGAAAATAGCCACATATACACGTAATAATGAAAATATGAAAATAGCCACATATACACGTAATAATGAAAATATGAAAATAGCCACATATACACGTAATAATGAAAATATGAAAATAGCCACATATACACGTAATAATGAAAATATGAAAATAGCCACATATACACGTAATAATGAAAATATGAAAATAGCCACATATACACGTAATAATGAAAATATGAAAATAGCCACATATACACGTAATAATGAAAATATGAAAATAGCCACATATACACGTAATAATGAAAATATGAAAATAGCCACATATACACGTAATAATGAAAATATGAAAGTAGAAACGCCCACAGCTTCACTATTAGCTTGGTAGGTACCAGTATAAGAACTAGGTAGTTTATATGTCAATGCAGTTCATACTCTGTCCTTACCAATTTTTTGTAGTAGTAGTACAACTTTTGTGTGAATGAGTTCGACCGTGGAACTACTACTACCATACCTATTACTGCTGCACAGCAGTATTGCTCACATTGCAGTGTTCCGGTTTGAAGGGTATAGGTTCCAGTGAAATAAACGCGTAAAACAAATTGTCGTGCTCCTTTAAGATATCGTTATGGCCGCTTTTTTGTTATATACGGCAAGAATACAAAAAAAAAACGTATAAATCAAAGATGGAGCGTTTTTTTGCGATTGACGATTCATTTGGCAAAAATTTTTGAGTGGTTTTCAAGTTCTGAAGGTTAACATACGTACAAACATACAAACATACTAAACTCATTACTTTTATTCTCTGAAGTGATACATTGTTTTGCTATTCCTCAATGTGGTCGATTGAATGGCAATTAAAACCGTGGCTCACAATCGCAAACAATGCGTGATTCTCCCAGACCCTTTACTGCCTTTAAGGCGGAAGGCCTATTACAGCGTTTAAGGCGTAAGGCCTATTACAGCGTTTAAGGCGTAAGGCCTATTACAGCGTTTAAGGCGTAAGGCCTGTTACAGCGTTTAAGGCGTAAGGCCTTCTGCGGACCAAATTTCAAGGTTTTAAAATTTTCCATCACGTTATCCTGCTACACATAATTATCCGTATATCCTTCGCTTCCACGTAAGCAACAACAAACTTTTCGCAACTTTAAAACCAGACTTCATAACATAACACCTGAAAGTTATCCACGGTGCGTAGAGTTGCCTCGGGAAAATAAGAAAATAAAATAGACATTACAGTAAATTGTGATACCTATCAATCATCATCATCATCAAAGGACGTCGAATGATGAACACTTGAGACCAAGTAGGTCTCATGTGTTCAACATTCGACGCCCATAATATCAATCAGTGTGTTGTCTCTTTCTAGAATATCTAGGACGGCGTAGTCACTTAAACTGTCTACTATCATTAACTATTGCATTTTTCGTGGCACGTTTTATTCGCCTTACATATTGTGGTATCTAAAGGACATCATTTTTACTGCGATCTCTTTGAGCTAAAATCACTAAAATGATCACTGAAAAAACTGTGAATTTATCGATGAATTAAAACCGGATAACTAATAATAATGTAGTACCGGCTAAAGCTGCCGGTCTCAACTCTATCTGCGCAGGGTAATTGCGTTAAAGAGGCTTCGCTATCTGCGCTGATAAACAGGTTATGTTCGCGTGTAAAACAACACCAATTACGAGTATGCCCTAATAAAGCCTGGAGCCAGGAAATATTTGGACTTTATAACTGAGGTTACAAAATTCAATTACAAGGTTCTACACATTTGTCATTCAGTTACAAGAAGTCTCGTAGCTATTTTGTTATTAAAAAGTGCACTGTTAGACCTGCAATACGTACTAATATTATGGCTAAAATACGTAAATGTTTTATATGATTCGGTCGGCAGCGTAGCGTTCGTAGCGGGGTGCTACCCAGACGACATTGTCGTTTGGAAAAGCCACAATGTAGAGGTTACACAGTACTATTCTACACACATCTCACCCAAGTCTGTGAGGACATCCTACTAGCTAGAAGTAGAAAAGTCCAAACAATATTATGTCATGGTAGCGATCGTATGTGGTTGAATGTTAGCGAGTGGTGGCAGTATCTATTCTGTTAGAAAAGCCTCAATGCAGTCAACCACCTGCTTTTTTACGAGCAGCCACTTGTACTTTCATAATAAACCACGTTTACAAAAAGCCAAGTACCGCACTATGGTATGTATAAAGTTACCTAGTATTAATTTCCCGGGTGGCGCGCCGGGACGGGATATTTCTGGGCGGAGCGAGACGACAGACAAATGAACAAGAACAATGTTACCAGTTCCGAAAAAAGTTTAAAATAGTTGGGAAATGGGGTTTTTGGGTCAATGTTTTGCAGGGTTCGTGGTGAATTTTAATTGAAAGAAATTAATCAAAAAATGAAAACGACCTCAAAAGTACAATAAATAAATAAATAAATATTTATGGACAGTTCACACAACATTATCTATCCCCAAGCTAAGCAGAGCTTGTGTTATGGGTACTAGATAACTGATATACTTAATACAATATATTACATAGATAGATATTTTTTATTATACTTAGAAAATACCCAGAACACCCTGAACAAATATCTGCAATCGCACAAATAATTGTTCCGAGGCGGGAATCGAACCAGCAACCTCCTGCGTCGTAGGCCAAGCTTCACCCGCCGCGCCACAGAGGTCGTCAATAATGTTGTAAGTATCATATTTTTTTTTTTTTTTTTTTTATATTGATAGACCTTTGTTTGACCTCGATCTCACTTGTTGGTAAGTGACAATGTGGCCGAAGATGAAGCACAAAGGTCTAGAAGTCACCTATTCACTCTTGACTTGAAGAGACCCAGATTATAGTTTTCAGGAAAGACAGACGACGGTAGTGTATTCCACTCCTTAGCAGTTCGCATTATAAAGGTAGAACTGAAACGTTTTGTGCGAATAGAAGGTATACTAATGAGGTAAGGATGGTACTGAGCCGTACGCCTGCTCGTCCTATGATGAAAAGGAGATGGTGGGATCAGATCGTGCAGTTCCTGGGAGCATTCACCGAAATGTAACCTATAGAAGATCGCAAGGCATGCAACCTTACGGCGGTGCTCGAGACTCTGGATCTTAGTCTCCGCCATATGTTGCTCACCCTAAGCCTTAACCTAACCCTTACCAACCTTAACCTATAAGGTTAATTTAATTTAATTTAATAATTATGATTTGTAATTTTAGATATACTATGTGATAATATCTACTAACAATTCTTTACTAACATAATATGGTGTGAAAAACCGAAATAAATGATATAATAATAATAATTATTATAATGCCATCAATATACCAAATCTGTTAGATCAAAATGCTTTTCCACGCAACCTTTTATCAGCGAGAGCGTGTGAACTTTATTACTGGTAAATAGTAGTATGATGTAGGTACCGATGTGCCTTTTTATTTATTAGTATTAAATTCAAAATTTAATATTTTTACGACTACGTAAAAGATATGGCTAATATTTCTGGCCACAAGGATACCAAATTAAAATTGTCTTCTGTTTTTGATGTAATTCTAGCCTTTTGCCCGCGGCTTCACACGCATGGGTTTATTTATTTATTTAATATCATAAACATCTGCTCAACCGTTACGGAGTTGAGTGGAACTACACATTATAAAGCGCTCATAACCCATAGCGCATAGCCCTCGGGCATCATTATGCCTTTAAGCTACAGGCTATGTTTTATGGAAGCTACATTTAGCTTCATGTTAATTAAATATTTTTGGGACCGGATCAGTTATTAAGGAGATTACCCCCTTCATACAAACTCACAAACAAACTTTACCTCTTTATAATATTAGTATAGATATCTTATGATGGATGTATTTGAAGACTTGCTTTTTCACTGTTTTGATAAAAATATCACACCGCCGTCATTTCTCTAACAAATCATTACTCCAAACGCAATCACCTCGCAGAAGCACCTATCCCGATTAATTTAAATTTAAGACAATTGCAAACCGAATCCTTTACGGTGTATCCCAACCCAATAAAACGCCAATTTTCGACGATCGGCCTGCAATCAGGAGCAATCAATTGAAGCCTCCCCGGATCCCGGACAGGCCCCGGACAAACCCCACCTTGGAGTATGGCTGCCGGTCGCTCGACTGGCCGCCGCGCGCCGTCATGCATTAGTAGCCAGCAAACTGGCTCGCTTACTCCTCTGTGCTCCTGTTCTGCTCCCTCGCTTGGTGCCACACAGGCAAATTCATTGTAGAAATAGTGCTGGCAAAGAGTTCAGTAACAACCAGTTCCATTTTTGAACCAAAGAACCAGGTTTAATGAGTCGCATTTAATATTTAATAGCGTGTCATTTGCAATACAAAATGGTGAAAAATAACATTTTAAACTTAAGTTATAACAGCAAGCTCCTATAGGCTTGCTAGCTAGAACCTTGTACTGATGAAGACGGAAGGCAAATTATGCTTTCCATGGTACTACGCGGACGCTTATCCATTTTTGCTTCATAACAGGAATGCTCTGCTATCTGTGAGAACGATCATCTTCAATTGAATTTTAAAACTTGTTCATACTGGCAATAAACTTGTTCATACTTGTTCATACACGCTGTATACTTGTTACTCTCAGGGCCGGATAGGGATACTACCTGCAGGTTTTATATACCATTAAAAAGTCATCGCACCCGAGATCGGTGATCAGAAGGATTTTTACTGAGCTATGCGATATCGTAATGAGGAATTTATGATAAATGGTGACATGGGTGTACTTTAGCAATAGAGAGGAATTTGTAGGGCATATTTCGAGTGCAATTTGGCTATGGTGGATGGAGGCGGCTTCAGACCATTCTGCGTGGCATTTTATGTGGGAGGCCTGTATCCAGCAGTGGACCTCTGTTGGTTGAAAATTAAGAAGATGAAGAGTAGAAACACTTTTGAAAAAAAAAAAAAAAACAACCTTCGTTGGGAAACAACTTAAACAGAAAGCAGTTATCTACATATATATGAATCCGTCATTGTAAAAAACTGTCTTAAAGTTTTTTTCTATAGGAAACGAAAATAAGTTATTTGTGTTTTTTTTTTTTTTTTAAACAAGTTTTTATTAAATTAGTATTCGTAACCTGATCAAAATGAGCCTAAACAGGGTCAGTCTACTATTATCCATCGAAGAATTCCGTTGTCAACCTTCCGTCTCTATCATCAGGTCAGCTCTCTGTCACCATCATATTATATTGTCAACGGAATTCGGTATGCCGAATTTCAGCTCAATCGGTTGAGGATAACTGCTTTTAAATTCAGTTGCAAGATTCCAACCGGATTCCACCCATCAGACAAACATACATACATTGCAAGTAAAATAAAAGTAAAAAAAAAACGCAGCAACCGATCCAAATTCTGATGGATTAATATCCCTTTCCTTCAACTTTAGTAGTAGTAGAGCTTTTTTGTGAAAGAGTTCGTCCGGGGAAGTACTACCACCATACCTATTTCTGCCGCAAAGCAGTAGTGCTCGCATTGCTGTGTTCCGGTTTGAAGGGTAAGGGTGCCGGTGAAATTACAGGCACATGAGACTTTTCACCTTTATGTCTCAGGGTGGCGGGCGCAGTGCAATGCCACATAGGTTGCGTCCTAGGTGGACGTGATCTATGAGGTAATGCACTGTTCATAGGCAGAGGTAACCGCTTAACATCAGGTGGGCCTCTTGCTTGATCCGTCATCCAAGTAGTATAAAAAAAAAAAAAAAAAAAAAACTAAATTCAAACCATCACAGCTTTCTGGATAATATATTTTAAACATTATCTGTGATCCATGTCTAGCCTTTACATAAACTCAAGAGCTATAACCTACAAAGCTACCCCATTTGTTCAACTTTAATCTCGTTCCGGCGGCAATTTGTCTCCGAAAAGAGTTAGCACTCAACAAGTCATTAGAGTAATCGCAGTAGACTGAACTAGTGGAGTTTATCAGCTCGGCACCAACTCGGCTTGCATTACTCGGACACAGTGCGGTAAATAGTAAAACAGGCCTAAATCGATTGGCAATCAAAAAACTTTGACGTATCAGACATCATTGCAAGATAGGAACCATCCCTCTTATAAGTACTTGACTTTTGCCTCTAAAGTCCCACACAAAGTAAACTTCTGTTCAAAAACAAAAACCCCGTGCGTTAATAATAGTAGTTTATGCAACTGTCATTTTTAAGAAGGGGTATTAAAACACGAGAGTCTGTTTGTCGCATGAGGCGAAGCCGAATGCGATAATAGGTTGACTCAAGTGTTTTAATACCTAAGTTATATGCAGTTTCATACACTACTTTATCTTCACTCATAGGAAAAATTGAAATTAAACAAAGTAGGTAGGTTACAAGGAAGTAATTTACTTGGTATAGTAATATGGGAAGCGCGGGAAATTAAGTTCAAACTACGCATGCGTGCGCCATTTTTTCATAGTTCGAACTGCGCATGCGTGCGCCTTTTTTTCATATTCAGGCTATAACCATAGACTAGTTTAATGAGTTAATAAAAAAAAAGATAGCGGTACTATAATGAGTTTTATGATACAGTTGGCGGTACTATAATGAGTTTTATTCTTAATTTTATGTATATGCGTCTATAAAGTGCGTCTGAATAGAACCGTCTTTGAATTCGTAATTTGAATTTTTCGATTTGAGTGTAGATAAAAACTATTAAAATCCATTGTTGTTCATCTTGATGGTATTAGATGTAAACTTCGACCAAAGTTTTGTTCGAAGGATGTAAAGAACAAAACGAAAAAAAATAACGACCTCTGTGGCGTGGCGGGAGTGTTCGTTTGCCTGCGAGGTTGCGGGCTCGATTTCCGCCTTGGAACAAATATTTGTACGATCTACAGACACAGAATAAATATTAGTATACATATTCAGGGTGTTCTGGATATTTTCTATGTATAATCAAAAAATATCTATCTATGTAATGTATTGTGTTAAACATATCAGTTATCTAGTACCCATAGAACAAGCTTTGCTTAGCTTGGGGCTAGATAATGTTTTGTGAACTGTCCCGCATTATTTATTTATTTATTTACCGGTACGATGTTTTATTTGCCTTCTGTCCCCATTGGCTGGTAGCTTTTATAAAACATTACAGACTTCATAGTGGCTACACTATGAAGTCTCCAGTGTTTTATAAAAGCTCCCCTCTACCCTCCAACCCCCTCCCCTTACCCCTCGGTCGTTCATCACTACTCTGTTACACAACCCGCTAATTATCTGTGTAGTTTAAATTCTACTCACTTTAACCAGTACCACAGTATAACAGACTTGCAATACAGAAGTCACGATGATGTTTTAGACAGAATAGCAGCGGCAGCCCCAAGCGAACGGTGCATCTGATTCAAGGCAGGGTTTTTATTGGCTAGTAATATCGTTTGTCAGTTTTCTATTAAATTATAAAGAACCAAACTAGCATGGGTTATGATATTTTCGTACAAATGTTTAAGCCAGTCTGATTTTGATAAACCATATTGTTTTCTAGGAAACTGTCAATCGACGGGTCTAGTTATTAGTGTATTCTAATTCAGTTTAGTAGTAGAGCTTTTTTGTGAAAGAGTTCATCCGGGGAAGTACTACCACCATACCTATTTCTGCCGCAAAGCAGTAGTGCTCGCATTGCTGTGATCCGGTTTTTTTTTTTTTTTGTCTCTTTGTGGCGGGCGCAGTGCAATGCCACATAGGGTGCGTCCTAGGTGGACGTGACCTATGAGGTAATGCACTGTTCATAGGCAGAGGTAACCGCTTAACATCAGGTGGGCCATCAGCTTGTTCCGACATTCAATTAGTACACATCAAAAAAAAAAAAAAAAAAAAGACCTTCATATTTACAACACTTCATGGAGTTAGTTGAGATTATATCCAAAATACGATCTTGGAAACGGCTCTAACGATTTCGATGAAATTTGCTTTTTGGGGGCGAAAAATCTATTTAGTTACGTCTGATATCTGGGAAAACGAGGCTTCCCGCAAAAAAAATAGGATTAGCTATAGCTAATCTTTGTCAGTTACAGAACATTGAATAGTTTACTATTCCTGGGCCGAGTAGCCGAATCCGAATTTAGAACAGGCAAATTTTGTCATCGAGCAACACCGAGGCCTACATTGCTCTAAGTACATACATACACACATAGACACACACCTTTTTCCCCGAAGGGGGTAGGCAAATCCGTATTGGGCCTCTGTAAGAGATTGTTACGGTAGCGGTACACATAATAAACAATATAAAAATTCAACGGCAATAAAGATATACATACATACATAGACACACGCCTTTTTCCCCGAAGGGGTAGATAGATAGATAGATAGATAACACTTTATTGCACACCACAAAAATAAAAATAACATTAAAAACAATCAGAAAAATAAGTACCTATGGAAGTACAATGGGCGGTCTTATCGCTGAGAGCGATCTCTTCCAGACAACCTTGGGATGGACTGGAATTGACGAGAACGATAAAGGACGGTGGTGTAGATCAAACAAATAAATAAATAAAAGTATACGTATACATACAATCTAACTTATAATAACATAAATATATAATATAACTACACAAAATATACTAAATAAATAAATAAAAATATCTGAACATATTACTAGAATTAAGGGGTAGGCAGAGCCTCAATGGGCCTCTTTTCACAGTGGGTTGCACCATCGTGGAATATAGACGTGACGAGTGGTGAGCTCATCGCCGCCATTGCTTCTGACTCAGCTAACGCTTTCTTCCAGTAGCACATTCCATAAATGAGCTAGCAGCCAGGACAAATCTTATACCAACGAATCTTACAAACAAGTCCGGGTAAAGATATTGTTGACTGCAGCGCCATCTCTGCATCAACAGTCAAACCACGAAGACAAATCCATGTCCACCTGACTACACAAGCAAATGGTACCGATGATCGCCGTTGTGCGGCGCTGTTTTTGTTCCTATATAAGCTAAGCATCGCACTGTTGCGAGCCTCTTTTTACGATATTGCGGTCACTTGTACGCACCGCTATTTAATTATATTCTTTTATTCCAAAGCTTGCTGTTTCCTCTGGCTCCCAATTTTACAGATATTAAACAGTAAAATGCCAGCAGAGATTATTCTGTATGTTTTTACATAGAGCTTCAATGCTCTGTGTCGCAGTGCGGGCGCATCACGCCTCAAATATGTTTAAATATGTTTACAACAAGGGCCCGACGCCCCTCGCCTCGTTAGTGGAAGTGGGGACAGCTCATAAATTAAAGGCCCGATATCCGGCACGAACTTATCACGACCGTTATTGAGGCTCAGGTGCTTAGTGGTTACCTTTAGCACGCTGCAATGCAGATCGTGCCCTAGTTTTAGCACTTACATTTAAAACTTTTGCTCACTTCTGATAGTAAATTGCATAATCCTGATCCCACAGCACGATTACCTGTGTTGCGGTGGTCAGAAACTACGAGTACCATGGTACCATGTTACCATAACACAAAGACCCGGAACAATATTTAATTTTGCAGACCATGCAAACCTTTATCCTGCTGGAATCGATCCTGCTCTCGCATCTCAGCTGGTGGCTCGCCGCCCGCCGCACCACGGACGTCGACCAAGATGATTATGATGATGATGACAATATAGTTGATTTGTGACCCAGATGATTCGATAGTTATTACTATGTGTGTCTCTCAATGATTGATCAATCGTTGAAGACTTGACTTTCCACAATCTGCGAACGTCATGCCTCTACTACCTGGCTCAATCAAATAGTATTTCATAAATGAAGTTGTCGTTGTCACCCTGAGGGTAAAGAAGCATCTTCGTGACGCAATCCGATCTTTCAATACATTCATAGAAATACTTTTTTTTTTCTTTTTTTATACTATTAGATTGACGGAACAAGCAGATGGCCTACCTGATGTTAAGCGGTAACCTCTGCATTACCAGTGCATTACCTCATTAGTCACGTTCACCAAGGACGCACCCTATGTGGCATTGCACTGCGCCCGCCACCCTGAGACATAAAGATGAAAAGTCTCATTTACCTGTAATTTGTAATACTTGTTGTTACTAAGAGCACTTTCATCTCAAAAACTACATAAATCCTCATACATTTACTTAGATCAGCAAACAAGCCAAAGGCAAGTTTAAACGGTTGCTTATCCACGAACTATTACATAATCTGCTGCACACATTGTATTAGGGATCCGCATTTGCCTCTAAAAGGGCCGAGCTCCAGCCCCGTCAGTTCTGATCAGTGCCTATTAGCCTTATATTGTTTTTATTTTAGTTCGCAAAGATAAGCGAATCGCGTCTTTGAACTCGGCTGGAAAGTTTTCTTGACTTGTCTTGTGCTTAGGGTTTCCTATCGATTTGAAACTTTGCACATATACATACATACATAGACACACGCCTTTTTCCCCGAAAGGGTAGGCAGAGCCTCAAATAAACCTGTTTTCACCGTGGGTTACACCATCGTGGGATATAGACGTGACAAGTGGTGAGCTCATCGCCGCCATTGCTTCCCACGACTGACTCTGCTAACGCTTTCTTCCAGTAATAATATACATTCCTTAAATATGCTAGCAGGACAAATTGTATACCAACGAATCAAACAAACACGTCCGGGTAATCCCTTAGTCGGCTTTTAAGACATCCACGGGAGGAGATGGAGGGGTCTATTCTTGGGCCAGGCACACCACGGATTATCATGTATAAATTATATGAGACTACTACAATATCATGGTGACAACTAGTACTACTACAACGTGTCACCGGTTCTTTCTTGGTTAGGTCCTTAGGTCAGTGGCCAGCTTGAGGAATAAGTGACCAATGGTGTAAGAACCAGTGTGGTGAAAGGATTCAGTCTGCCCCCAGAGACTCCTTTCATAAACATGTCACAATGTCTTCGAATTGTTGGTTCTATAGGACATGCGTGTCTCCTCACGATGTTTTCCGTCACCGTTTGAGAGCACGTAATATTGCAATCAAACATTTTTTGAGTCAATAAATCCTTTGGTACACTACCGGGTTTGAACCCACGACCTTAGATGACACCTGTCTGTCTGCCTGTCTGGCATCACAAATTCGATTTAACTATCATAGCATAACACCCAACAGTCACATACATCGTCCTGATCCCACACTAGGATTCCCTGTGTCATGCGTGGGTATGATGAACCGGCAGAACCAGTAGTAACGAGACGAGTACGAGTAGTATTATTATAGTATCATTTTATCTGTGGTATTATATAATTAACACTCGAAAAGAACAATAAAATTGGTAATTGTACGAATTACCTATCGAGCATTTTGAAAAAACCTTACTATGAGTATGTGGTCTAATCTGGTTCCATTTCATAGACGTAATCACATATGGCTGCCGGTTAGTTTGTGTGACGTCAAGTCTCCTATTGCATTACGTCATAACCGCAGCCCACACCGGCAGTCGATGTGCCAGAACCTTATATCAGTCGACATAGTAAATATTAGTTAATGTTTAGACCAACTCATGCTGAGGCAGAGCCATTTTGTTACTTGAGTTACACCTCGTACCTTCATATCTGTTTCTTCTTAGTTTAATAAATGTTCCTGTGTAGCTCATGTATACAAATAAATATATATAATTATATATACTTTCATATCTTTTTTTTTAGACCCATCCGCGCTCGTAACTCGCGGCACACGCCACGGTTTACGCGAAATGTCTCGCAAAGCGCCTGAAGCGGGTCTCAAATTGACGTCCATCTCTCTATTAGACGCGTTGCTTCGCTTTTAATATTTCACTGGCGTCCCTTCGTATTATCGTCTAGGAAAGTAGGTGCAGAACAGGTGGTTGGACATCGCATCGCACTTATCATATCATAAATGTTAAATTTAAGATGTTTGGATGTTTGTATGTTTGTTACTCAATGACGCCGAAACGGCAGCAATGGTTTTGGTGAAATTAGGTATACAGATAGATTATGATCTGGATTGAGCTATAGGCTACTTTTTACCCTGGTAAAACACGACCTAAGCCGCGGACGAACACTAGTAGTCATAAAAGAGTAAGAATTCAAAAGTGGAATAAAGAATATTTTGTGATTATGTATCATTTTGTGATTATGTATCATTTTGTGATTATGTATCATTTTGGCAGAAATCCCGTTCTACCCAGTGAGATGACCAATCCAACCAATGGATGATCTAAACCAATTTTCATAAAAAAAAAAATTACACCCTTTTTAGGGTTCCGTAACCAAAAAATACGGAACCCTTATAGATTCGTCATGTCTGTCTGTCTGTCCGTGTATGTCACAGCCACTTTTTTCCGATACTATAAGAGCTAGACTATTGAAACTTGGTAAGTAGATGTATTCTGTGAATCGCATTAAGAAATTCACACAAAAATAGAAAAAAACAAAAATAAATTGGGGTTCCCATACTTAGAACTGAAACTATTTTTTTTTATTTCATCGAACCCATACATTTGGGATATCTATGGATAGGTCTTCAAAAATAATATTGAGGTTTCTAATATAATTTTTTTCTAAACTTAATAGTTTGCGCGAGAGACACTTCCAAAGTGGTAAAATGTGTGTGTTGCGCCCCCCCCTCCCCGTAACTTCTAAAATAAGAGAATCATAAAACTAAAAAATATATATAATAACCACCATAATATAATATAATATATGGTAATAATTACCATGTAAACTTCCTACAAAAATTAGTTTGAACGAGATCTAGTAAGTAGTTTTTTTTTATACCTGAAATCGTATTCCATACAAGAACTTTTATATTATGTTTTTTATGAAGATGGAACCTGTAAAATGTTGTTATTTTCTGCTGTAAACAGCAGACTAGTCTAACAAACTTAAATTCTCGTAACAGCTCACAGCAAATATTTACCAACGTATAAATGACGCGGACCATGCTTCCTTTCATAACCGCTGAAACACCATCTAACCAAGCCTTAAAACATAAATACGAATATTTTTCAGAGCTTGCTAGCGTCATACCCATTGATGCTTTTGATCGGACTAATGTTGAGTGGTACTGAAGTGAGCAAGCAATGCATTTGTGACAAGAGATGGGGTCGCTCAAGTTAATTGTTGAAACTGTGTTTGGTAGACAGGGACCGATTGAGACGTACAAATGTTTGGAGTAGGATTACTTTTCAATTGAAACGTGCCTACGAAGACAGCGGCGGATCGAGTTATTTGAGTTCCAATTATCGGCGCGCCGCGACCAAATACGGAGGATGGGGTTACGTACGATGCATATTATCAGGTGCTGATCCCGCTATTGTAATGTTTTAATTTTAAGGTAATTTTTAGATGTAAAAAAACAAATTAAATGCACTTCTGTTGATTTATAACGTCTCAGCAATAGGTACTAGTAGGGTAAATCAATAGTAGTGCAGGACATAATCAGCCTCTAGAAGTACAATAGACCTCCGCATAGAACACCGCGACGAACGGCTCTGAGTCGTGCATCAACCGAGTGCCCGACACCTTCATAACGTCGTCAGTCCATTGAGGGTATTGTGAGTAATGTTATATCAGGGTGAGCTCGCACGTCACGAAGAACAAATATAAGAACGTATGTCTTTGCCATTGACCCTCCTTGCTTGGAGCAAAAAAAATAAGTATTATTTTTGCTAGATACGTATTTAAAATATCCTTCGACAAAAGTAAAAAGTATTTACTTTGGTCGAAGAAAATATCTATATATTTTGTTAGCCATCATCAGCACACCCTGGTTACCTGAAGGACGGTGACCTCGGGGTCGGCCGAGAAAGCGTTGGCGGGACGAACTTGTAAATTTTGAGAAGGAGTTGTGGGAGACTGCCAAAGACAGGGACATATGGAGGAATTTGGGGGAGACCTTTGCCCAGCAGTGGGACAACATAGGTTAAAAAAAAAAAAAAATGTTTCGCCATCTCATCTATCCGGGACACTTGATAGGGCCAGTGTAGCGCCAGATTCCGCTGAGGATCTCAAAAGGCGCAAATATGCAAGTCTCCACAAAGCTTACGTACGCCTTTCGGGGCAAAGACTCGGGTGGGGTACCGAGACCCATTAGCATACGCGTGACCCGCGGGCTGGCTCTTATCTGGCTCAACGCATTAGTATTGCCATTCAGCGTAACAACGCAACCAGCATCTTAGGGACGCTTCCGTCTGGTGGTACTTCCCCTGACGAATTCTTTCCCAAAAAAGCTCTACTTCTACTAAAGCTACCAAGAAAAAACTCATAACTATTGTAGGATTTTTATTGTGTATCTCGTTTTGGAGTGAATCAGCTGTTCTCTCAGTCTGCAGCTGCGGTCCTGCGTACACCAGAGCGCACGACACAGTAGTAGGTGCGTGTGTAATCTGTGCCGTCGAGCGCGACCGCATCTGTATCCGTAGCGGGCTGTCACGAATTAGCTCACACTACTGTGTGATTTAATATCACAATACCAACTAATTTAAGGCGATTCAAGTAACGGTCGTGGTGATCTATTGTAATAAAAAATAAAAATAAAATAAATAATAAAGAATGCTGGACAGTTTACACAACATTATCTAGCCCCAAGCTAAGCAGAGCTTGTGTTATGGGTACTAGATAACTGATATACTTAATAGAATATATAACATAGATATATATTTTCATTATGCATAGAAAATACCCAGAACACCCTGAACATATATCTGCAGATCGCACAAATATTTGTTCCGAGGCGGGAATCGAACCCGCAACCGCGTAATGATTTAGTTAACCTTATTTTGATATTGGTGGATAACATTATGCTTGTTTTCATAATTTTAAAAAGTTTCTTGATTTAAAAACTCCCCAAATGCGTTTTGGACCACGCATAGTAAGGGTTCCGTTGTGAAATCACAGTTTTTCATAGAAAAGTTTTCATCATAGGATTTGTAAGATAATTTTCAATGGAAATTTCCCCCTATGACGGGATATAATATAGATATCAGTAGATACGGCTGATTACTACAAAAAAATTATGTAGATAAACACTTCCTCATACTTTTCAACAATATGCCAAAGACAGGAAGCATTTAAAAAAAAACAGACAGGCATAAACTTTGCATGTAAGTTTGTACATCAATTATAAGGGTTTTTTCGGGACCCCTAAGAATGAAAAAGTATGAAATTTTATTTCATGAAAATTGAGATCTAGGCACATATAGACCTACGCACACCATGTTTCATGCGTTTTGGTATATAGCCTGAGAAATTTACTACGGAGCTGTTACAGACTGGGACGTACGGATGGATTGAACGATCCCAAAATGGTTCATTGTCAGACAAAACAACCCAAAAAATATTTTATAAAAAAGCATTGAAAACGAACAAAAAGAAAATTAAAAATGCGGCCAAGTGCGAGTCGGACTTGCCCATGAAGGGTTCCGTAGCAGCAAGTAACATAATATAAAAGTTCTTGTAGTTCGTTGTAACTTTGATCGATGTTTTATAATAGTGTATTAAAAAAAACTACTTGCTAGATCTCGTTCAAACCAATTTTCGTTGGGAGTTAACATGGTAATGTACATCATATTTTTTTTTTAGTTTTATCGTTTTTTTATTTTAGAAGTTACGCGGGGTGGGTGGGGGCACATTTTTACACTTTGGAAGTGTCTCTCGCGCATACTATTCAGTTTAGAAAAAATTATATTAGAAACCTCAATATAATTTTTGAAGCTATCCCGATCCATAGATACCACAAACGTACGGGTTTGATGAAAAAAAAAAATAGTTTCAGTTCTGAGTATGGGAACCCCAATTTATTTTTGTTTTTAACTATTTTTGTGTGAAAATCTTAATGCGGTTAACAGAATACATCTACTTACCAAGTTTCAACAGCATAGCTGTGACATACACGGACAGACAGACAGACAGACATGACGAATCTATAAGGGTTCCTTGTCTTGTTGACTACGGAACCCATTACAACTATTCGTCATGTATATATGTCGTATCAGAACGTACGTTGTATATTTATGTTCGTCGTCACAAGTAGATACAGACTGACATCATTAATTTGAATGACATAAGCTAACATAGTTGAACGACGCTGCATTCTTCAGAAAATTTCAGAAGACTGTACACATAGGGATCTGAATAAATAGAACGAAGGAAAATAGAACTCAGAAGCCATTTCCTCTGCATTTTCTCGAGTCGAATAGCACTAAACTTGTAAACAGGATTGGAAGTAGGTACAAAGCAAACAGTTAATGCCTTTTAAGAGGAGTTAGTGGGTGCATTGTGGAAGTGACGCCTGTCTGAATACAGGGCGCTGTGCTCTTTGTGTTATTACAAAATACATAATACTGATGCGTTGTCTTGTTAAATCTAGGGATGCAGACATAATAACACTAATTTCTGAGGCGTGTCATGGTGTTTATCCCGAAAGTTTTGCGTATATACGGCATATCTTTTGTAAAAATTCTTACTTTTAACTGGCTTTTTAGTAAGACTCGTTGGTATAAGAATTGTAAAGTTCAGGTAAGTTACAAAGTGACAGAATAGCGCACGCGCAACGAAAATACGCATGACGCTGATGTTTATGTAGCATTTTTGTTTGTTGTTTTTTAAAGTTTAAAATTTTTCTTCTTTTTTTTATTCTACCTTCTGGTGTTTTTCTTTTAAAGAAATTTACTTCCTTTCTTTCTTTTGAAATGTGAACGAAAATCACGGAAAACAGTATTTAAACAAATATTTACTGCGTCATCGTAAATATAAACAATATTTATAATAAATAATAATCTAAAGTCCCTCTAAAATAAAATAAAAAACCCTCTAAAATAATATTTACTGTTACTTTTATTAATTTTATAAATGTACGTCGATAGGTAATAAATAGAGATATTTAGGTTATACATGCATTAGTATAGGTTAGTTCACTACCTACTTTTTTCGTCTATATAGAAAATTTATCGGAATCTTGTTTTGGGCTCTATCATGTCCTTGGAAATATGATGAAGATTAACATATATTTTTGTTGTTGTCATAATTTGTGTAGATTATGCGAAACTGACGTTTAAGAGAAGCCTACAGACTATTCACCGTAAGCTTTCCCCTGCGTTATACCTCTCAGTATATGTTCCCTTGCCTGTGTGGCTTTGGAATAATGCCGACCATAGAAAAATAAATACTCCATGGCAGGTGCCATCTTACGGTGAACGTATTTGACTCTTGACAGCCTCTTAAATCTATGACCAGCCCCACTTCTTTCATCAGGAGCCATCCAGTCAATCACCTTCACAGCATTCATTATTTTCAAGAGCCTGGCTTCACTTTCCACATTCAATTTTAAACCAGCTTTTCTATCTCGTTGAGAAAATTAAGTACCTATAAAATGTTATGGAACTTAAAGATTCAGTTTGATAATTGAATTGTACAGAGTTTAATTATAGTCAGCTGCTAGTTAATCTCTCTCCAAATAAGTTTCTAATCCACCTTTATCGAGCACTCGATAATTCCACCTGCGAAGTGCCGGAAGTCAATCACTGGACGCCGGATGCACGCTATTTTTACCGGCCAGTGTCGTTAAAAGCCGATCTGGGATGTCACTCGCTAGTTTCATCTATTTTGGTCGATAGGAAGCCTTTTTCAGATGCTCCCTTTTCTTGGATTTGTGTAAAAGTAACCAATTGGTTTATTTTTGTAGTCATGCAGTAGAATTTTCAATTTGTGTTGTATATAATTGAAATCCAATGGCATTATCAAAACTTTTCAATATAATTAGACAGATAGTTAGTTTCATAGAATGCCAATAATTCTAAAAATAAAAAATATTCTACTGTGCTTCGTGTCACCGGTTGTTTCTAGCTCGGCCTTGTGACTGCTGGTGAAAGAATAAGTGTGGTGAAAGGATTCAGTGCGCTTCGCTAAAACTTTGATTTGTTATAACAATAGGTCAACAATCTGTTTTTCTACGTTCCAATCTTATTTAATTAACATTTAGCACTTTCAAGTTAAATCCAACGGAAAACTTTCTAATAATTATTATACATGTTTGCGTGAATGACCGACTAACTTACTGACTCACTATTGACCTTCAACGCACAGCCTAAGTTGTAAATCCTAGAGCCTTGGTAATTGGAGGGTGTGTTCCTTTTGTAGTCTTAGGGAGCACAAGGAATTTCCAAAATTCTTCTCATAAAAAGGTGGTGTGGAAGTTTGTATAGAAAACTCCACGACGAAGAAACAAGTCGCGGACGTTCCTCTATTTTATTTTAATCTTACGCTTTCCCACGTATCAGGTATTTAATTTCAATCTTAAAACAATACATGATCTCTCGCAAGAACTAGAATTCTCAAAAAGACATTTGAAGCTCTTAATTTAACATTTGGGGTGATTCGTGAGCGAATATATTTTTATTCCATCTGGAAGGTGAGCAGTAAAAAGGCGGGTAGGGCGATAAATTGGGTAAATATTTTATTGAGGTGAGAGTAACCGGCGGGCGGGCGGGCGGCGCCTCGAACGCCATCTGTATTTCAATGCATAGCCCGCCCGTAATACACTAGGAAGGTGTATGTTGTAAATTTTATACGTTATTAAATTGAACACAGACGTGTCATAGTTATAAAGTTTTAATTTAACAAAAAGTTTCTGAGATTTTAACGACTTACCAAATCCCCAAAAATTCAACCTATACTTTTCATTAGAAACGGGATATTTAACATGATTTTTGAGTTTTGTGTGTTCCCGATATTTCGGCACAGTTGCATGCGCCATGATCACGGGAGAACATAAAAATAAACGGATAAATATCCCGTTTCTAGTGAAAAGTATGAACCATGATGGTTTCAAAAGTTATAAATCAACCTATGTCTACAAAACACATTTTCAATTTATTACCGCGTCAAGCTGAAGAACACCGATCGCGACAGCAATCACAATAGCCGCCGGGCTTCTCGACCATCTGCCCATCTCATATTCTGTACTTAGTCCTAACTTTGCTAAGTACGAAGTTGGAAGGCTTAGGTAAATACAAGTTGTAATTATTGGGATTCATCTTTAAGTGAATGTATAAACAGACTAATATAAATAACATCCAAAGTATGCACAACATATTATATTATTTATTTCGCAGCCATGCAATGCGATAGATCTCACACACATGTATGATATGACGTCCAAACTAACGAGGATAAAATAAACAACTTTTTCTGCCTGTCGTTCTTTACTCACATGACTGACAGCCCCTCATATCAGTCCTGTCTAACACTAGCTGTATCTTCTCACTGACATTTCACCCGCAGCACTCTGGGCAGTGCTAGCAATAATAGATTTATTAATTTATTGTACGACTAGATTGATTTAGTTACAAATTGGTTAAAATACTGCACAAAATATATTTATAGACAGATCTGAAAAAACGGAGTACGCAAGTGCTTTCTAGTTCAATAGAACCATAATGCCTAACAAAATAGATAATACCGCAGGATTACAAAGCTGACTGGTGTTTTGTCGGTTTATCCCACTACGCGTATGTCATGCTTTATCCACATACAACATTCATATCATCATCATCAGTGGACAGAAGTCCACTACTCAAACGCCTCTCCCAAGAATGCCACGACAAACAGTCCTCAGCCGTCTAGTAGAGGGTTTTTAGGTACGGATACAATTTCAAAATAAACAGTGCAAAGAGCACACGTTATACAAGACAAATAAAAAAAAAATAAAAAAAAAATGCTTGACAGTTCACACAACATTATATACACACATTATTATCAAGCAAAGCTTGTGTTATGGGTACTAGATAACTGAAATACTTAAAACAATACATAACATAGATAGATATTTAAAAATAAAATAAAAAAATATAATATAAATAATAATATAAATAAATATAAATATAATATAAAAAATGAAGAAAAAATAATAAAACCTTAATTTTAAAGATAAATTATAATAATGCACAATAATAATAAAGAGTTTTTTTTTATACAAGTTGGAATGACGTATTAAGCAGATAGCACACCTGATGTTAAGCGGTACCCTCTGCCTATGAACAGTGCATTCTCACATAGGTCACGTCCACCTAGGACGCACCCTATGTGGCCTTGCGCTGCGCCCGCCATCCTGAGACATAAAGATGAAAAGTCTCATGTGCCTGTAACTTCACCGGCAACCATACCCTTCAAAGCGAAACACAGAAATGCTAGCACTACTGCTTTGTGGTAGAAATAGGTATGGTGGTAGTACTTCCCTGGACGATTTTTTTTACAAAAAAGCTCTACTATTTGCTAAGAGTTCAGTGTCACATATTATTGTGGAAGACTATGTCCAGCGGTGGACTTTTAATGGCTGATGATGACGATGGTGGTGATGACAGGTAAATAATATAATATCTTGAGATTACTACCATCCATAAACTAACATCTAAGGGAATTACACTTATGAGATGATGTATTTTTGTTTCAGTTGATCTGTAAAGCAAGAATAAGTAGTTGGCTCTGCACAAAAACATTTATAAGATAAGATAAGATAAGATAAGATAAGATACGATAAGATAAGATAAGATAATTTATTTGCCAGAACATTGTACAAAGTTATAGGTAAATTAAAGTGTTTCCGTTTGAGTACACGCCGCCTGATCGTAAGCGCAGATAGACCCTAGTTATTACGCTCACCCAGAACACTTATCAGAGTAACTTCAGATAATAAGAACAATTTTCAAATTAATTTCAATTGCGGATTGGAATAGGTATATCCCACTTGTTATTTCATAGATAAAATGAAAAGTACAGCGTAGATAACATTCAAGATTCAAAAGACTGAATTCAATGGTAGATATCCTCGACTTTAGATAAGCGCTACCTATCTTAGAGCCCGGGACTTCGGAGAAATTTAATGGATCTGATAATGTTCGCGGCGGAAACCTTTTCAAAGTTGTTTATTAATACTGGTAAATGTAAAATAACTAGATCAAAATTGGTTATAAAGTTAGTAAAAACGTTGTTTACAAGATTATATTTTATAATTACAGCTATCTTTAGATCATTTGCAACGGTCTTTTACTAGGACAAATATTCCATTTGTGTTTTGTTAAATTTGGCATATACCTTCTTTTATTAGTTGTATTTTGCTTTCTGTAAATAAAGATTTTAATATATATTATGGCCGTGATAAAACCTTCCAAACTATTGAGTAGCAAATTAAACTTAAAACCGCTTACGAACTGAATTACACAAGTAAAATGCTACAGCTTACGTTTGAAAATATAAAAAGAATCCTCTCCGTTTCCTCCCGTGGATATTGTAAAAGCCATTACATCAGGGGATGGGCAGCAGCATCCACTAGAGTAATCAACACCAATACTGCGACCACCACTCCGCCGGCCGAGCGTAGAGGACGTCTAGAGGCTGATGATGATAATGACGGTTGCTAATATGTTTTTACTCCACAACACAGGTTTTATAACAAAAATAATCACATAGAAAATATCCCAAGTATTTATATATTATGTATATTGCAGCATAAAGAAAAACCACTTGAGTTAAATGTATAAATATTCCAAAAATATTTGAGCGTCATCAATTTCTCAGTAAACAGCGACAATATTCTCAAAGGAAAATATAATCGCGCCTCATTAAAATATAAAAGAAACGTATTGAGTGAACGAAGTCTAAAAAGTGCGCATGTATTATGCATCAGGCGAGCTTAGGAACGGTTGGCTCAGGTGTCTAAATTAAATTCGGGGAGCCAATGTCAGTCAAAAGTCGTACGCTTGAATTACGTCACTTACTCAAACGGGAATCTTTGCGAGGTGGCCACGATGCTATTGCGAATTATTATGATACATTCCTGTAAACAAAATTACAGGATTATGATATCTCGAGTAGTAATAGTTTTTAGATTAATAATTAGAATCTTGTTTGTAAGAGGTATCTAAGGGACGCAAAACTCTTCCACCATAGTACGTACTCTTCCACGTAGTAATAGTAGAGCTTTTTTGTGAAAGAGTTCGTCCTGGGAAGTACTACCACCATACCTATTTCTGCCGCAAAGCCGTAGTGCTCGCATTGTTGTGTTCCGGTTTGAAGGGTAAGGGTGCCGGTGAAATTACAGGCACATGAGACTTTTATCTTTTTGTCTCAGGGTGGCGGGCGCAGTGCAATGCCACATAGGGTGCGTCCTTGGTGGACGTGACCTATGAGGTAATGCACTGATCATAGGCAGAGGTTACCGCTTAACATCAGGTGGGCCTCTTGCTTGTTCCGTCATCCAAGTAGCACAAAAAGAAAAAAAAAAAAACATATCTGTACCTACCATCAGTGTGTGTCCCGAAATATTCTTTCTTTCTTTTGGAGGGAATAGTTGAAACCATAGACGTAGAATTTTCGCTACGCTGTAGATCTATGGTTGTAACAGTCAAAAGTCATGTTACAACATGACACATTAAACTTTGATCTGTATATGGTGAGGCGCGTTTTTAATTGGTTGTAATAGGAATCCATGGATTTGCCTAGTCACTTTCTACCATAAAAAAGCGTACCGTAGCAATTTGTAGCATGCTGTAGCGCAGTAAACTGTGTAGCTTATTGTATCAGATTGTAGCACGTCGTAGCATTATGTTGAATTTGGTAGCGTTACTAGTATAGTATTATTTTATCTGTGGTAGCGTGAAGTGCGACGATTGACAATAGACCAGCCCCCCTATTCCCTAACTGAAAGTCACTCAGTGACTAACGTTTGACAAGAAGAATGATTATCAATTAAAAAAACATACTATTAAGAATTGTCGATTGATGGTAATTTTACTTGTCAAACGTTAGTCACTGAGTGACTTTCAAGATAGGGAATAGGGGGGCTGGTAGAACGGTGGGGCAGTGTAGCAGAGCACAATATTTTATCAAATCATTGAAGTTTTAACTTAAAATACAAATTTAGATAATCCAGTATAATGACATATGAATAACTATGAATGGAACTCTTTTTTATATCCTTTAAATTTGTACCTTTCCTCCCATTCCTTAATATGATTTTCCCGTGTTTATTCAACACTTGGTTGTCACCCTACCCGTGATTCCCCTCTTCACATCTCGCTACATTTTATTCCTTCTTGAATTTAAATGTATTCATCGCCAAATTATGCGCGCCATCTATTACCAGGAAGCAAACCTCACAGATAATGATTTTTGTAAATCAAATTTACAATCAGCGACAATATTATAGGAGTGACTGGCAGGTTGGCAGGTACAAGGTGTGCTATGCATTTATTATTCCACCTACTTGCACTTGCACTTTATATGAGGTGCATTATACATAAAAACAGATTAAAAAATGTTTCATTCTTATAAGGTAACATTTCAATATAGAGTCTGAGTAGATAAATGGAATAAAACCAACTTGTTTACCAAATAGATAGATACCACATAAGTAAAATGTTGATATTGTTGTTAGGTAGTATTTATATTTATTACTTTAACGTTCTACGACGACTATGCACGAGTTTAAGGTATTTACTTAGTGCTGGGGTTATGGCTCACGTGAAAAGCGACTTTATGGCCTTACATCTAATACTCAAAATACTTCTTTCAAACATAAGGAGAGTAGGCTCAAAGTGTTTACCCACTTTTTCTGTTGTAGTGTGAAACACACAAATTCAAAAGTAAGCGTTCATAAGTTGTATTCTCCCAGTCATAACTTTCGCGCATGACAGCAGAACCGCACTTTTTAATCTAGCCTTATGTGTTGGCCCTTACCCGACCACCTAGGCCTAATTTCAACCCTGTCGTGTTGGGAATAAAGTTGGTAATCATATGGTGGAGTAGGTCGAGGGTAAGTGATATATTACGCGAGAAACCGCCGTGGCTTTATCACGCGTCTTGCTCAAATGTGCGGTGACGAATGGAGCCCGTGGTACCCACAACTTGCAACTTTTTAGGGTCCCGAGCCCGACCCAGTTAGAGAATTTTCTGTTTTACCCATATTTTGTGGCCACACTTCTGAAATTAATTTAAAGTTTTCGCGTACAGCAATCCTTTCAATTGCAAATATTAAGTGTTTGTTTTTACATAAATGAATTTGTGTGGTTATTTTTTTGTGATTACCCTGAAAAATCTTCATTTCAAAACCATGACTGGAAACTTCACCAATCCTTAGATTTCAATAACATTTTTTTACGAAAAGCTTTCATAATTGAATGGTTTCGAACTGAATGAGACCTCAATTTTATTTGCTCGGATCGTCTTCTGTATAGGTACTTAACGTTATTAATTCTTATCAACCATCTGGTATTTTCTCGTTCTTTGAATGACGAAAAACGTAAAGAAAAATATTGTGGTAGTATCTGATTGAATTGGTAAGGCTAGTTAGTTTGGTACAGGATTTATCAAAAAGATCCGAAAGATATCATAGATGGATGAAACCCTTTCAGGAAGTGAGATCAATGTTGGGTTGGTACGTCTGAGATACAAACCGGTGGTTAAGCGTGTCCAAGTTATACGAACGGACACGTTAATGATTAATGAACTGATGACATTTTAAAGCTCACAGGAAGACGTTGGATGAATACGGCTCAAGTTCGTATATGTCGTTGCATTCTGTGGGGAGGCCTATGCCACCGAGTAGAAACCTACATAAAAACATCCAAAGATCATATGGTGTAGGTAGGTACGTAACTACTAGTGCAGGGCTGTGCGCGTGCGTGTTCACAGACGGGTTTACGTACGAGAGGCGAGTGAGCGGCAGGCACGGCAAACCGAACGCCGGCGATACATTTCATTTATTTTCATCGAATAGTTTGCTCGCGTGCCCGCGCGGCGTCCGCGCCGCACCGGCCGTTGCCCCAATATATATTGTAGTTTGCTCGCGTGCCCCCGCGGCGTCCGCGCCGCACCGGCCGCTGCCCCAGTATATATTGTAGTTTGCTCGCGTGTCCATGTGGCGTCCGCGCCGCACCGGCCGCTGCCCCAGTATATATTGTAGTTTGCTCGCGTGCCCGCGCGGCGTCCGCGCCGCACCGGCCGCTGCCCCAGTATATATTGTAGTTTGCTCGCGTGCCCGCGCGGCGTCCGCGACGCACCGGCCGCTGCCCCAGTATATATTGTAGTTTGCTCGCGTGTCCATGTGGCGTCCGCGCCGCACCGGCCGCTGCCCCAGTATATATTGTAGTTTGCTCGCGTGTCCATTTGGCATCCGCGCCGCACCGGCCGCTGGCCCAGTATATATTGTAGTTTGCTCGCGTGTCCATGTGGCGTCCGCGCCGCACCGGCCGCTGCCCCAGTATATATTGTACTTTGCTCGCGTGTCCATGTGGCGTCCGCACCTCACCGGCCGCTGCCCCAGTATATATTGTAGTTTGCTCGCGTGTCCATGTGGCGTCCGCGCCGCACCGGCCGCTGCCCCAGTATATATTGTAGTTTGCTCGCGTGTCCATTTGGCGTCCGCGCCGCACCGGCCGCTGCCCCAGTATATATTGTAGTTTGTTCGCGTGTCCATGTGGCGTCCGCGCCGCACCGGCCGCTGCCCCAGTATATATTGTAGTTTGCTCGCGTGTCCATGTGGCGTCCGCGGCGCACCGGCCGCTGCCCCAGTATATATTGTAGTTTGCTCGCGTGTCCATTTGGCGTCCGCGCCGCACCGGCCGCTGCCCCAGTATATATTGTAGTTTGCTCGCGTGTCCTTGTGGCGTCCGCGCCGCACCGGCCGCTGCCCCAGTATATATTGTAGTTTGCTCGCGTGCCCGCGCGGCGTCCGCGCCGCACCGGCCGCTGCCCCAGTATATATTGTAGTTTTTGGGCCGCTGCCTAGTACTAATATACTCAATAAAAATACCGTAAAATGACCGAAAATTGTCATTGTCACGTTCAGAAACGAATTAAAAAGTTCGTATCTACTGACATACATTAAAATGTGCGAGTAGGGATCTACTACAAGAAGAATGTGTTAAATTTTAAGCAAATACAAAATCCGTATGTGCTTAAATTCCGTCCGCTTAAATTAGTCTTTCATATGACAGGTCATGTGCCACAAGGTCGTCAAGTGTCGACAATGAATTTATTTTGTACCTACATTCACCATAGTTAACAGAAGCTGTAAAAATCCAAAAAAAAACCTGTAATGGCTTTTAAATATCCATTACTCACGGAACATGCATTTTATAACTGCCGTAAAAATTTGATGCGTCATAAAATGACGTCAGCGTAGAGCTTCTGATACGAGGCTCACAGGCTCCAGATTTCAGGCTGATGATATCAGTCAGCTGAATGCTATACATTGCACTTGTGCACTTGCCAAATAGTTGTGAGATTGAGGCACGTTATCCGCATTAACTTGGACGAAGCCGCGGCGTTTGTATGTTTTTATGTTTGTCTGAGGATCAGTTTAGAACTGTTGATTCGATCTTTATCAAATTCATAATTCTGGTACAATTTGTTAACAAAGTAAACAGCTAAATTGCTCAGAGGTTGGGATTCAAGAGGGCGGGTGTTATAATAAAGTGAGAAACTGATCTTGATGAAAGACAATGTTACAGTGTTTATAATTAGGATACTATATAACTATTAGGACATAAGATACTTATTCAGAAACAATAAGAATATTGTCATCATAAAACTCTGATAACCAAACTCAATAAATACAGAGTGCGCCGCAGAATATAATAGATACAGTAATTTTCTGAGTTTCAACGTTTTGACTCGGGTATTCAGCTAGTAGTATAGTATAAATGCCCAAATTGACCAATTTTGTACTCATAACAGATTCCAATCAGATTTTAATCGAACTTAAAATAACGAATCTTATTCGTGTGAATTCTAACACACTGTTCTTACCACAGAGTAGGGAGAGCTTCCCAGGCAACCTGGATAGATGCGAAATTATTTTTTTGTTTTCTGAAGTTCATGACATAAGGAAGACTGTATTTTTATGCTACATAGTTTTATTATAAATGAGAAAGTCTGTTTGTATGTTTATTAATCAATCACGCCGTTACCGAATCGATTTCAATTAAATTTGACAATTTTTTTTTTCAATTATCTGTCGATTATGATCTGCATTGAAACATAGACTAATTAGTATCGGTATAACTCGAGTAAGGCCACTGGTGGACATTAATTATATAAACAAGTGTAAAAAACAGCAACCCGAAGAAACAAAACCTTACAAAATTAAATGCCTAAACAAAATCGCTTCCTCCCGTATCTTTATGGATATGAAATATCGTATATTATTATCCAAATGTTCTAGGTTCTTGCCAACAAGTTAGGGATACAAAACTGGTAAAAGTTATCTCAAATAAGCACAAATCAAACTGAAAAATCATATAAAATAGAGATTTTGAAAAATTACAATAATAAATAGACGAAAACCGATCGATCGAGGATAAGTGTCTGGACAGGTCGTCCCGTTTACACGCCGTTTATATCCATATAGCATTTTTTTTTATTAAAAAGTCACGGGGGTTAAGGCGTCTTCCTAATTTTCCCTGCAGTTTAGAACCTCTAAAAACAACTTAAAACGGTGTAGAGCGTGTTTTCCATGCCTCATGGTCCTTATAAAATCATATCGAAAGAACATTTCCATTACCTCAGCATTATCTACGCTTTGATAGGAACATCTGAGCCGCTATGTTTGTGCAATATTCAGTTTCTAATGGAAATATTGATCTACTGTAATTGAATGTTAATTGAAATACGTTTCATTATGTCTCGGGAATGTTGGATTACATTGTAATTTGTAGATTGGCGTAGAGCGAGGCCTAGTGTAGAATGGCAATGATGGTTAGAACGTGTTTACAAACGTGTTATTTTAGCAGTAAGTCATTATCTTGTTGTACTCCTAAATCCATTCAATGTGCTGGTAGAAAAACTTTAGATATGAAACATAGTTCAACAAACCTTTTTTTGTGTAAAGGAACTGATAAAACCCAAAACTTCGTTTTACAAATTTACGCCCATGAGCACAGAATATATCCATGAGGCAACACACACACTATAACACTCTAACACACTATAACATTAACACTAATCTAACACACTCTAACACACATCTATAACACTCTACATAGACATAGACACACGCCTTTTTCCCCGAAGGAGTAGGCAGAGCCACAATAGGCCTCTTTTCACAGTGGGTTGCGCCATCGTGGAATACAGACGTGACAAGTGGTGAGCTCATCGCCGCCATTGCTTTTCACGACTGACTCAGCTAACGCTTTCTTTCAGTAATAACACATTCCATAATAAGCTACCAGCCAGGACAAATCTTATGCCAACGAATCTTATCAACAAGTCCGGGTAATCCCTTAGTCGGCTTTTACGACATCCACGGGAGGAGACGGAGGGGTCTATTCTTAGGCCGGACACAACACAGCAACACTCTATGTACCTGTTATTGTTTTAATTACATGCCTGCTACCAATGCTTATAGATGCATAATTATTTATTGTGAAGCAGACATCCGTGTTTTTCACTTAGATGGTTCCAGCGGAAGATCAGCGTTGTGTTGCTACAACACAACAAATGCTGAGCTGGACCCCAATTTGTGTCAGTAATGCGTGGCTGGTACAAGCCTGGTACTAAAAGGCACAAATTCGTTTTATTTTTCTTTGTTTCTGGGTGTGTGTGTGTCTTTTTGTGTGAAGTTTTGTTGTTTGTATCCATGTTGTTGACACAAATAAATGTTTTTTCTTTCTTTCCTATTATTATAAAATAGTATAATTTATTGTTAATTAATAATTTAACTATGAATTTTAACTATCATACTATCTTGGTACTTCTAATTTTTAATATAATCCTCTGCTTGGGGTAGACATTTATTTTTATTAAAATTCTATGAATAAATCTAAAAGGTAAAATAAAACCTTTTCTACTTAACTACTTAATTAAATAATTGGCAAAGGCTCATTAAAAAAGATGTTAGTTTTTAAAAAAAGCGTTTGCAATTAATTTCTAACTAACAAAGAACAAGTACAACAGATACACAAAAATTCGCTTCTAAAAAAAAAGCCAAGTGCGAGTGGGACTCTCGTTATTCATTCGCGTAAATCAAATATGCATAATTAATAAACTATTCTTTATTAAGAGTTTAAATTTTCTTGGTATAATTATGTTGTATTATTTAAATAATTAAGCCAAATTTGATAGATTTACAATATTCGAGATACAGACAGAAAAAAATCTTTGTAATAGAAGATAATTGTTTTACGGGAATTGTACCAGTATTTGTTTTTTTTTGCTAAGATATTTTCCACGTCCTGTGAAAATATATGGCTACTCCCAGCCAGATAGAGAGACAGCCAGTGTATGCGTATTAATAGGGTCCCATTGCCACCCTTTGTACACGGAACCTTAAAACCGTTCGTGCATGTGTTGTAGTGCATGTACCTACATCATGTAAATGAATGGTCTGTACCTGATCCCCCATCGTTTCATTCCCCACCATGTGATCATAGTAATAAGGTCGAGAAGTCACGTGTGGCGATAATTTTTGTAATATAATACCCACATGACGTTTCCATCTGTATGTAAATGTGCCTCGTCCGATGCGACGCGGTGGGTACCGCTGTCTTAAGTACAACAATGAGTGTTCTTATTTAAATAATACTTGTTAGCAGTTATTATAAAAAATAGACCACTCATCATCATCAGCAACCTTTAGACGTACACAGCTGGGCGAGGCTCCCACATAGAAGGCAATGCGGGGGGGGGGATTTGCCGTACTCACCACGCTTGGCACCTGCCAATTCACCTGATTTGGTGATCGCGGCGATGTTGAGTAATCAGTTGAGTCCGTCATCTAGTGTAATCCCTCAGTCGGCTTTTACGACATCCTCAGGAGGAGACCGAGAGGTCTCTTCTTAAGCCAGACGCACCACCTTTAGTAGATCTCTACTTATTTTTAATCTAGTTTATTTTCGCTGTAAAATACTCTAATACGCAGCTGGAGAAGACACAACGGAACAATGACGACATCGAGTGACGATTCGACTTGTGACTGTGGTGCATTGCATGTAGAGCTGCTCCAAGATAACTGCGGTCTTAATATAGGACCAACATAGTGAAACCACAGATACTTGAGAGCACTGATTGTCTAGTCACTAGACTATAGTGTAAGGGACCCCGACTTCCTATCTTTGAGTCGTGAACCAATGGATTTTTCCACTTGAAACATTTGTGTGCTCAACATTATTGCTCTCAAACGGTGAAAGATAACATCGTGAGGAAACCGGCATGTCCTAGAACTTAAAATTCGAAAAAATATGACATGCTCCATGACAAGAGTCTTTGCGAGGCGTACGGAATCCTTTCACCACTGTGATTCTGACACCATCAGTCACTAGGCCATTTTTAGGTTCACTGAATCTCAAGGTAGTCTCAGACTTAACGCAGGGTAACCAAGAAAGAACCGATCATACGATATAATAAAATAAAATAAAAATAAATAAATAAATAATGCTGGACAGTCCACACAACAAAACACACACACAGTCACACAATACTCGTAGAAGTGGAACCACGCGAATAAGTGCACCAACGAGCCATCATCGGTTCGTTTTTCTCTGAAATATTTGTGCGTTCACAGATATTTGTTCCGAGTGTTCTGGGTATTTTCTATGTATAATAAAAAATATCTATCTATGTAATATATTGTATTAAGTATATCAGTTATCTAGTACCCATAACACAAGCTCTACTTAGCTTGGGGCTAGATAATGTTGTGGGAACAGTCCAGCACTATTTATTGATTTATTTAATTTTGTTAGTAATAGAGCTTTTTTGTGAAAGAGTTAGTCTGGGGAATTACTACCACCATACCTATTTCTACCAAAAAACAGTAGTGCTCGCATTGCTGTGTTCCGGTTTGAAGGGTATGGGTGCCGGTGAAATTACAGGCACATGAGACTTTTCATCTTTATGTCTCAGGGTTGCGGGTGCAATGGGTGTCATGCGTCCTAGGTGGACATGACCTATGAGGTAATGCATTGTTAAAGGCAGAGGTTACCGCTTAACATCAAGTAGGCCACTTGCTTGTTCAGCCATAGTCAAAGTTAAAAAAAAAACATATCTAGTATAAGGGATTAATAGCGTATGTTTTCATAAAATACCTCGGGACTGCATCAAACTCAGGATTGAATAGAATCGCGAGTAAACAAAAATTGATCACATCATTTATAACTGCGCGATTTAGATAGCCCGAGCGACTCGCGCCCATCACTCACCAACCAGTATAGTTACTGTAGTAGCTGAACTCGGAGTAGTGACTCAATTCAATTTTAAAAGTTCATTTATTTCCAAATAAGACTTAACCTAGAACATTCCCAGTGTAAATTTAATCCTAGGGTGTAACAAACATAAATAATAAAAACGTAAATTAAGGCGCGATAGGTTCTCAAATGTCTCTAGAATTTTAAAGTTTTTGATAAGAATTTTTATAGTTTTCTATGAAGAAAAAAATATATGATATTTTTGAGCTTTTTATCTAGTGAAATCAATAATTCAATACAATATTTGAATTACTTCACTTGATAAAAAAAAATAACAAAGATACCTCCTTTTTAAAACGTAAATGATATTTTTCACTCACTTCTCTCACGTTTTAATTTTTGAAACATTTGGTTACATGTAAGTTATTATTTGAGTTAGTGAATTCATCAACAAAATGAAACAAAACTTTGAACGACATTTTTATATAATTTTTTTATACATAAAAACACGGTATCAGATTGTGCGCTCGCCTTCTTCGCCTCATACAAAAATGTTCGTTGAACCTATAGCGCCTTAAGCCAAAGCGCTTATCAAAACATGTAAAATAAAATATAACTACTACCTACTTATTAAGAAACATAGATTAATTGTAAAGATTTTAACTATAAGATATGAGCAGAATAAACATGCAAGCTTTTGATTGAGCATTACATTTAGCAGCATTTAGAGTAGTGACTACGATTTACAAGAACTTATACTAGGTAACGTAATTATTTATTGCACTGTGAATTTATACGTTCTACATACAGCTACCAAGTTACACCAACCAGTTTGCTGCGGCGCGCTTACCGGCCGATTTCGATAGTATTTGGCAGAAGCATTTGGTACCTACTCAATACTAAACAAGAACTTCGAATAATGTGCTAATTCGGCCAAGAGGTTGTCACGATATAGATTATGCAAGTAGGTACCCGCCTAACTCTAAAGTACTCGTAGTGTAGGTGTTCCTTTATAGTAAAGTGTTAGTATAACGATTTGAAGAGCCGAACACCGGGCTCAGTGGCGCGTATTGGGAGGGGCCTATCATGTCCAGCAGTGGACTAATGTGGACTGATGATGATAACGATTCGTATAGTTTTATATATCACGTGAGATTTTTAGATGTTGGTTTTTGAAATACATAACTTTTTCACCAAGCTATATTTGTGATAGCAACTGGTTGGAACATTTCTACGCATTATGGTTTCTACCTGATCACAAACTTACTAAACTGCGTTTTCTATTCTGTGGCAAGATCAGGCGCCGTCACTCCTCTTCCCTTTATTGTTTTTTTATGTTCCCGAGATTATACGAGTACCCGTGAGATGCTGTGCGTTATGTGCGTGATTATCCACCGAATGGCTTTTTTTGCTTGCCTGTACCTCACCCGTGTCTTGATTTCTGAAGTCTGAAAATGAACGGTAAAACGATAAAATCCTTTGTTCGGTGCAGGACAGATTCTTGGGGTACAAAGATGAATTTTGACGTGAAAGATCAGTAAGGAAAGCACAAGCTGACCCAGTCTGCCTTTTTCAAGTGGTAATGGTCTGCCTACACCTAACAGCCACTATCTGGCTTAAGACAGATGAGTTTAGAAGATCGGCTTTGAATGCAATCCATAAAATAGATGAGTAAACAATTAATTAATATATTGCAACTTAAAAAAGCAAAGTCTTATCTTCGATATCTTCTCTTAACCTGTTGTATGCAGTGGTTAGATAATTGGGCGTAAAGAGAACGGTGGTTGTTCAGAAGTGGTACAAAAAGTTTTACATTAATCTTCGGAGCAAACATAATCCTATTATGAATACTTACTTGAAGCACACTCTCTCTGCCACGAGCAGGATCACAGACAGTATTGTGAGCTGCAGGAGCAGCAGGAAGGCAGGAGCAGCCTGCCCCAGAGCCAGCGCGCGAGGGCGCCTGCCAGAGCAGGCAGGCATGGTCCCGGCGAAGCGGAGTCGGGATGCTCCTATATGCCCGCGTTCGGCGAGACGCATCAAACTGCAAAGACCATAACCATTAATAAAGGGTTTCATTTATCATGGGAATTTGGAATTAGGTCTCAGCACTATGACTGATTGAAATGGATACTACGCCCATCTCCTTCACCTGTATTCTCATTCATCTAACTTAACTCGACTCGACTCAACCTCACTCGAGGATATTTAGTATTCTATTTGAATGTAAATTTTAGAAAATGGAATACGAGTGAGGTTGTATCGAGTCCAGCAAAGTTGTACGAACGACTAAAGCGAAGGCCAAACTAAGGCTAAGGTCAGACCAACGCGTTCAGCCCGCGTCCTCATGGCGTGAACGGTGGCGATCAATGGTAAGATAATGGAGCGCCACCGTGCACGCCACCGCGGACGCGGGCTGAACGCGTTGGTTTGGCCTTAGCTTAAGAATACCAGGCTAGTCTCTCACTTAAGTATTAAAATATCCCTGGTTTTTACATTCACAGTTTTCTTTGCTTAACATAGACACTCGTGGTAAAATAAATGTTTAATTTCGAACTCAATTCTTGAATGAATTCTTCTTACGCGGACGCACCCCGAGTCATTTCACAAGTCTCGTCCTTTCTACGAAATAATAAGATTAAATAGGCACTCTTTACAAAGGCTACTCAGGCAGAGGGACCAGGAAAACCCCAGTGACACGAGCAATGAAGAAGACTCAGCTGCAATGGTGCTAAGTGTTATGTTTACAGCGGCTGATTTGATAGAGAACAAGTGGAGTGCCACCTAAACCAGACTAAATAAAATGGATCCAACCAAAAGGAGGTGCAAAATATATTTTAGCCTCGCTTGCAGTGCTAACCTGCATCCTACGCTGTCAAGAGTACATGTATTGCCCTGTATCGACCACAAGCCCAGCAACAAGTGGTTCGAACTGCCAAAATATAAAAAGTTTGCAACATATATTTCACAGCAAGGGAACAACTCAATATAATCTATGTTTCCGCCAAAAGAAATTTATATGCGTTAGTAGCTGTTGTTAAACAATGTTAAAATGGTTATTGCGGATGGAAAATGTTTGGTTGTTTCCGAGATCGTGGTATTTTCCTGGGTCAATGGTATGGAGTGTGTTCTCTGTGTGTAGTCTGTGTTCTTTGCTTCTCTCGTAGCGTAAGATAAATAACTTATGGCTTTAAAAGAGACCATGCGTATAAACACAGCATTAATTAATATATTCACTACCTTCTCAAACGTTTTTTTCTACGTTTCACGTGATTAGTTTTGCACATAAAAAAAAGAAATATGTTTTTAATGATAAAAAAGGAGCCACTTTCAACACCATGATACCAGCTGGAAACTAACCTCCAAACAAGGAACTGCTTATAAGGGCTTCGCTTTTGCACCATGATGTAAACGTTGGCTGGTTTCATCATCTGTAGCGAGCCCAGATCACATAGCTCGTCCTCGCTGAAGGTGCGGGAGATAGCCTGGCTCGCTGTGTACGGCTCAGTGTGGTAAGCATATTCTGAAAATTAGTAATTTTACTAGATTTCTCATAGGTACACAATGATATAAGTGATGGATGATAGAGGCTTACCACCAGATCTAATTAATTCCACGCCAGCTCCAATCGCTTGCAATATGGTGACGGTCCTCTTAGCTCTCGTCACTTTCTTATCTCTCAGTTCGTCTTCTTTTAGATTCACGAACCCGCTGTAGTAGAAAGCAAATCCTGATTTATGTCCCTAAAATAAATAAAAATCTATAAAACTTTTGAAACTATCATGGTTATGTACATATTTTTCACTAAAAACGTGATATTTACCATGATTATTGAGTTTTATTTGTTCTCGATATATCGGCACAGTTGAATGCGCCATGATCACGGCGAGTAGATGTTATTGGCAGATATATCGATCTACCCTCTTTCTAACTGTCTTATTATCGGTACTACTACCAATATTATCGGGAAACATTAATCAGGGTACATATCCCGTTTTTAGTGAAAATTAAAAATCTCTAAGTTTGCACGATACTTCGATCTTTGGTTAGTGGTCATCCATCCGTGATCAGTATTATCAGTCCTAATTTATAGATTACTCTTACATCCAGCCATCCCCTAGAGTAGCCGATATCCTCAAAGATGAGCTCCAGGTCGCTGTTAATGAGTCCGTCCAAGCCGTCGATAGAAGGCGTGGCTGCGTTCAGGAGCCAGGATACTACGCTGCTAGTGTAGTAGTTGTAAAGGAGCATGCTTGTTAGACCCACTACCAGGAGAGTCATCTTACGGCCTGCCGAGAACGAAGGAAATCAAAAACGATACGAGAACAAGTAATAATACGTTATAATTATTATAAGACGTGATACCTTGGCTTTGGAAACTTTTATCACCATCTGGCGCACCATCTTCAAAGTCTGTAAAATAAACTTGATGTAAGAAAATATTTGTATTCTATGGGGGAGGCCTAAGTCCAGCAATATACTTCTACTGATGATAATGATGAGAGTATATCAATAATTTAGAAAAGTATTTATTTTTATCCATCATTGACCTCTCTCGTAGAATACCACGATGATGATTCCTGAACTGCCTTCATCCACTGACTTCCTGCTACCTTTAAAATGTTGTCCGTCTATTGAGAGGGGGCAATATAAAGGCTGACCTTGCTGACAGATAGCGGCGTATACGCTGAAGAAAGCATAAATCCCTGGTTTAGGTCTTAGCTCCAGGTAGGCTGCGCCGGCCAGCACGATGGCGCAGACGCCAAAGGCGGCCAGCGTGCTCCACCACACACCTTCTGACATGGGCGTCAAAAATTGGTTCTCGTAGTCTCCCACCCCTTTGTCTGGCATTATGTAGTAGAATTTTGTCCTGGAAATACAATTGATATAAGAAATATCGTTTTCGGAAACCTAGTAATTAATTAATAATTCGTAATTTGAATGCATAAATTGAGTACATATTAATAATAATATTAGTACATAAGTTCAAAAATAAATACCTATATAGCTAATTATTTTGAAGATGTTACCCAACGCTAGAGGGAAATACAAAGTTTTTTTTTTATGCTACTTAGAATGATGGAACAAGCAGACGTTTATGAATAAGATGTTTATATTATTTAAAAAAACCTGGTTAAATGGATTAAAGCGCGAGTTTTTCTCATCATCATCAGCCTTTAGACATCCACTGCTGGACGAGACCTCCCCCTTGATAATCTAATATTATGGGGGATTTGCCATAATCACCACGCTTGGCTGGCGGTGATTGCTGATCGGAGTATTGGTGTTGAGTACTCAGGTGGATGATGCTGCCCCTGGTGTAATCCCTCAGTCGACTTTTATAACATCGACGAGAGTTCTTAGACCGGACACACCACGGCACAAGGATAAAAACATAAGCAATAAGTATTTCTTAATAATCTTAATTTCTTTCGTTTGTGTAAAAAGCGTGTAGTTAACTGTAGGTTAGTGGTCGGTGGAAAGCAGACGTCCACCCATTCGAGCCACTGCGGGAAGATCCGGGCACACGTGCTGGATACGTCCTGTTCTTCCCACAGCAAGGAGTTTGTCACGGCCTGAAAAGTTGAATAGCCTATAATGAGATGTAGGTAAGTATCTTCTCTCTGCCTATCATGTCACTCGTTATTTTTTGGACAACCTAGCTGAGGCAAGCTTGAGCTTGATTATTAGTTTTCTGTGTGTATTCTTCAAATGTGATGTTTCCTTCACTGTTTTTAGCATGTGGTTGCAACAACAACACTGCATATTATTAGACCTAAAACACTATAAGGGGAGGCCTAATATCGAGCAGTGGCTTTCTGTAGGCTAAATTGATGAATAAAAGAAAAGCAGCAGTAAAAAGAGGCAGTAAATGAGGAATGCCCTCCTTTCCCTCTTATGCTTTGTCCGGTTTGTGGTCGCCAGTCGAGAATATTTCTTATGCTTTGTCCGGTTTGTGGTCGCCAGTCGAGAATATTTCTTCCTCGACGGTTATCAGTTCTGTGAGCTATATGGCCTTCTCATTGCCATTTTGACTCGCTCATTTTAAGAGCTATGTCAGTGATCTTGTTTCTACTACAGTTCTTGTAATTTCGGATTAAATCACGTAGTGAAACTCCGAGCATAGCCCATTTGTTTTGATAAATCATTTGTCATCTAATTGAGTTAAGATAACTCATAAGGTATAAAATGTTTTTACCAAAGTTGTGTTTCTTTCTGGTGAACCAATCCATCTCCCAGCCAGTGTGTAGTTGAATCTGCAAGAGAGAAGATTTCTTTATGGAGTACAATTCAGTGTCTGAATATTTTTGTCATCATAATCTCCACTTGCAAGTGAAGCTACTAGCCTTACACTGTTAAACAGCATAACACTATGCGGTCGTTGTGGTTTTGTGCATTTGTGACACGTGTGGTGTGGATAGAACTTCGATGGAGATCGCGTGCAGGCAGACGTAGTATAGGGTGCCTTCTGTCTATAGCTAGATGGATCGATGTCTTTTGCAGAGCAAGTGGCAGCATTGGATCATCATCATTAGCCAATACACTGCTGAATGCCCTCTGAATGGGGAGATTTGTCATATCCACTACGCTTACCAAGTGGATTGGTGATCGGAGTATAGGTGTTAGGTTCTCAGGCGTATGCTGCTGCCCTGGTGTAATAACTTAGTCGGCTTTTATTACATTCATGTAATAAAAGCCGATGGGGAAGGCAAAAACATGGTGCCATGTGATAGACCTACATATGTTTAGAAATAGTGACTATGGTGAGATATGTACCTAAAATTATGGCTCTCCTTCAGTAGGTTCAGCAGCTGACTGGTGATCTTGGTCATGGCGGCGATTCCAGGCGTGTAGCCATTATCTGACAGTAGCTCCGGTTTGAATTCTTCTGGCTGGTCTACCACCTTATTTCAAAGTAAAAAGGCAAATTCAAAGTTATATAATGCATAATTAGGGTTACAAACACATAAATTGGGTTCCTACCTTATTATCTAAGATGATATCGTTGCTTGGATTTTATCTCAATGAGTGCATAACAATTTCATAACCAACACAAGACAGACAAAAACGATACTAACTAAAAGAGCTATGTCAATCAGGTCCTTCTTTTATTGCAGAACTGATTCATAATCTTAGAATAAACACTGTCGATGTCGTTGCAAAAGTATTGAGCCGTAGAAATTCGACAAATTTACTTCTGTACCGTGAACTAGCATTAATCAATCTGCCAAGCAACATTGCTCTGCTCCAGCTTAGAGGTTTCTGTGAAATAACAGGCATATGGGACTCAACTTTGTCTTAGGGTGACGGGCAACGTAGGGTAATACAGTTGCTAAAGTCTACTCGCCTACTAGCCAACTCAAATAACATAAAAACTGGAGTATAAGCACATAACATTATGAAATTTTTAGCTGAATTAATTTGACTTTTGTAATCAACTGAAAAATCTCACCACAGAAACGGCACGTAAAGTGAGATTGTGGAAGTCCCATCTACGATAATACTTGAAGCCTTTATATGCGAGGCTCAGTCCTGAAAATGTATATACAAATAAATAACGTTGTTTGTAATTTTCAGTAAAACGGCGATATTTCCATGTTCTTACGAGTAGTTGTATTGTTTCACGATATTTCGTTTACTATTTAGAGTAAATGAAAATATGAAAATCGATTATTAATTTATTCGTTAAACTTATTTAAATTGGATTGAGCTACATAATAATAATAAGCTAGGTAATCTCAACAGAGAGACATACCATTACTAGTGCAAGAGGTAATTGAGATTTCCCAAACTCCCAATTTCCCATTTTTTATAGGGAAGTTTATTTTAAATTATCTGTAATCCTATAATGAGGTTGTGCAAGAATCGAAAAAGCGTGGTACCAAAAATAAAAAATAAAAATTGGTTCGGAAATGACGGAGATATCGCATAACAAACATAAAAAACAATACAGCCGCATTTCGAAACTCCTCCCTTTTTGGAAGTTGGTTTAAAATGGAATTCTGTACTTACTGTCATGGCTACATGTATCATAGATAGTTAGGTTCACTGCAAAGTGTGTTGTGTGGCCTCACCATTGTTTGTGCTCCATGATCCAAGTGAGCCTATCTCCAAGTGATTGCCTTGGATTCTGCCGAAATTGAAAACGTCTAACAAGGTATAATCGTCTCCTGAAAATGAATACATGGATATTATCTCGGTACCTTGAACACTGTTTTGATCAATGTTTCAAATCAAAAGAATGATACAAATCAACCTTTGGATCAAATAAGCTATGGTTTTCATAATTTGATTGCTGATAAGTTAATTCCAGCTTTTTATTTAAATACTGAAATCTCATTAGATAAAGATAAAGATAAATATTTATTTGGCACAAAAGGTAGAAAAGTTATCTTACATTAAAATGTAACCCAAAAATTTAGTTCCAGCGGGACTCGACCCCACAACATCGCCTGTGATCGGCGATGCCTTTACCAATTCGGCCATAAAACGAGCTATGAAGCTGAAGAAAAAAAATTGGGTTACATTTAAATTTAATATTATCCATAAAGTGTGGTTTACACTTGAAAAATAATAAACTATACTGAAATCTCTATTGAAAAGGATAAAAATAACTTAAAAGGTGTGTTTTTAGAAACAAAAACAAACGATAAGCTCGATTTACGGAAGCTCTTTTAAATAAAATAATATTGTGAACAGTTTTTTTTTTATAATTTAATTTACCGTTTCCATTAGCTACAGCAACATCAGCATCAATACTGAGATTGAGATGTTGAAACTTGTCTTCAATGTATTGTAAAGTGTCGTTCTTATTTTTAGTCAAAACCAACCAAATGTGCTCGGCGTCCAAGACCTTTGATTTAGAAGCCTGAAACACAAACTAATGTAGGTACTCAGAGTAACTTAATTTAAATACATAATAGCACCTCTTTACCAGGTATCCTATAAACAAATATAAGAAAGATGAACTTAGAAAATCAATTTTGTACTGATACCAAAAAGTTTTTACCAAATTTTACCAAATTTATTATATAATTTTTGGTTCAGTATTTTTCATATATTTTGAGAACAGGAAAATACTCTTTGACTTGATTTTCACAAAAATATAATTATGTGAATATAATTTTAGGGCGAACTTTTTTATTACAGGTTTCTTCTGTAAGTAATGTGTACATTGTGTACATGATGAAGATGTACAACATCATGGTAGTCAAGTCACCAGCCGCTCTGGGATATTGTTTTTCCATCCTGACTACCGATTCAGAACTAGTCGATTCCACCATATTCAGAACTGATGTACCAACTCGTCCACTCGTTACGTAGAGCGAGTTGTAGTCCATCTGACTTACCGTAATGTATGAATTTAAAATCGATAACACGATTTTTTTTATTTCTATGTACTAAGTGGCTGTATTGATCGGTCCTGAATCAGAGGGTACAACTTCTAGCAGTGAAATAAAATACCTACCTGGAATAAAATAAAATCTGATGAATCACAGGAGTGGTCTAGAAGCACGCCAATATACACATTTCTTTGATATAGAATCTGTACTATATCCACATAATGATCGTTTCTTATTTTTACTGTTAAAATCATTATGTTGCTGCTCATAAATTCTTTAGCGACTCGTTTATTATCTAGAAAATAAAAGTTTTTTTTTATTATTAACCACAAATTATTAAGAGATTTTGGAAGTTTTTTCCTGAGTTACTTACGGTATTGGTTTTCACAAGAAAAGTAGCAGACATGTTTTACATTCTTTTCCAAAAAATAATCAACCGATAGTTTAATTTCGTTATGAGTCAAAGTTAAAACTTGACAAATTAACGATAGCAAAATTACAATCTCCATGGTCACTTATCAACAAGAGGTTAATTAAGTTTATCTACACTCAAATCGAAAAATTCGAATTACGAATTCAAAGACGGTTCTATACAGACGCACTTTATAGACGCATATACATAAAATTAAAAATAAAACTCATTATAGTACCGCCAACTGTATCATAAAACTCATAATAGTACCGCTATCTTTTTTTTTATTAATTCATTAAACTAGTCAATGGTTATAGCCTGAATATGAAAAAAATGGCGCACGCATGCGTAGTTTGAACTTAATTTCCCGCGCTTCCCATACATTTTTTTGTTGTAACCTTCCTACTTTGTTTAATTTCAATTTTTCCTATGAGTGAAGATAAAGTAGTGTATGAAACTGCATATAACTTAGGTATTAAAACACTCGAGCGATAAACAGACTCTCGTGTTTTAATACCCCTTCTTATATGACAGTTGTATAAACTACTATTAATTAAGCTGATCTTAATTTTAAAATCACCATAAAATAATTCAAGCTTATATTATTACTGTATTTGTGTGAGTTCTTTCGGAGTGAATTTTTCGACTTGCAAATATTATGACAGAAATCAACTGATCGTTTTTGCGACCCATCGACCGCTTTGCGATCACATCGCTAGTCAGGCAGCGATCTTGTTGTCAATCAATCAAATTAAAAATGACCCGTTCTGGTTAACTTTGCATACGATGGAAAGTTGGGCTTGTTTATTGGGGTTAGGCATTGATTTATTGAATACCTAAACTTGGCTGGTATTCGATTTTTAAGCTGCCTGAATGCTATTCATGATTTTATATTCACGATAAGTGTTCATAGTATTCTTGCGAAAATAAAAAATCAGGAAGAGGCATCCCAGGAAGTGAATAAGAAAGAGTGGGTGAACGATAGAAAGAGACGTGATTGCCCAGTCTAATTCTCGTCTAGTTTGCAGTTCAGATAGCGTATCGATTGTATACATGAAATGACATTGCCAGGGTTCGGTCCAAATGCTGCCCCGAAATGAAAGTACCTTCCACTATTTTATATCAACACGCCAAATATATAAAAAAATATTTCAGCGTTTCCTAAAAAATACTTATTTATTTTTATGAATTATATGGGTGCTATTGCTCTCTCTTATGGGTCTGCTTAGCTTAGGGCTAGATAATGTTGTGTGAACTGTGTCCGGCATCATTTATTATTCGACGACCTCTGTGGCGCGGCGGGCAAAGCTTGGCCTGCGACGCAGGAGGTTGCGGGTTCGATTCCCGCCTCGGAACAAATATTTTTGCGATCTGTTACGCCACCCGGAGATTATAGGTTTTAAAAAAAAGGCGTTTTAAGGTGAATACGTTTATTCACCGAACAAAATGAAAAGGAACTTAAAAAATGATAAACTTAATGAAATTCGGTAAAGACAAGTGTCGCGCTCGGATGTTGGTACTGAACTGAAATGCAGGTGGGCTGGTTCTCGTGGGAATCGAGGAACAGCTTATAATGCATTTTCGTAAGGTAGAAATTAAAGTGATTATTAGACAAAATTGTCAGCAGAGCTACTATCATCTAGGGGTTATAACAACCCCCCCGATAAGATGAAACTTACACGGTTTAAGAAAATCGTGAAGTTTCAGGAAGAACGAAGACGTGGAAGCGGAATAGCGTCGTCATTATTATCGCCGTTATCGTTTTGATTATCAGGAGTCGAGGGAATAGTAAAAACGTGTTTACCGAATTTCTTTCTTAAAAGATACAAACATATAAGAAACATTAAAATAAGGGTACAAATCGTTACGATAGGATAACTAGAATGATATTCCAATAGATCCTCTGGCTCATCTAATATTTTATAAATTTTAGGGATGAGTTGATTTGACATTAAATCGAAGTAATTTAATTTTTCTAGATTTATATTTGTCAGTTTAACAGGAGCAATATTGGAATACCTTGACAAAAATATTTTAGTATTACAGCAAGAATTGTTTATTAGATTAAAATCTGATTTCACTTCATTCACATAAATTTCAGTTACAGTGGAACTAATCATTTCTGTATTCTTACAAACAGCTATGCAGTTGTTAGGCAGGTTTAATATGCCAGTACCAATGATATTATTTTCCGTGGTAACAGCACCACATTCTACAGTTAACTTTGTAATTTCAGATTAACCGAAAATATAGCGATTGTTTTCTAATTTTTGCCAAATATCAAGATCGCCATGTATAATTCTTGGTATGCATGATTCTGGTAATTTATTATTTAATACTTTCAGTATGAGGCTCACTTCACAAATGGAGTTGCTAGCCGTAGAGTATTCATTTTGTTTTTTACAAATGTACAAATTGTTTGGTATGATATTACATGAGCTAAGAGAGTCGATTAACACATAGGTAAACCTGTCTTTGCTTACACAAATATATTTATTAGAAGGAATCAATAGCGTAAATAGCTTAGTGTTTTCCACGGAATGTGGAACAGGCACAGGAATGCTTTTATAAAGGTTATACATTTTATGATGTAAAAGTGGAATTTTCGTAACGAAAACAATTTTGTTATCTTTATAGTAAACACTTAATCTACTTATGTCTAGGATTACATGAATATTATCTAAATCTAAAGTAACAGGAATCTCCTGAGATTGAGATAGATGCCGAACATTTTCTACAAGCTCAGTAAATAGCTGTTTTGGAGTAAGTACCGATGAATGTAAAACATGACTTTTTGCAAACATTATTGCATTTTGTAAGTCTTCAATTTTAAACGAAAGTGTGAACAAGCTAGATGATAAACTATTACATATTTGGTTTATTTTTGACATAAATAATGTTCTATCAGTTAATACACTTAGGTTTTGATATCGCATAGAAATAGCTTCGACAGCGTCATTTAAACGAGCTTCATTTATCGAGACTGATGTTATTGTTTCATTATAGTTTTCTAAAGCAGTTTTAGTTAGTAATATATTATCTTTTAATAAAGATGCCACATTTTTATTCTTAGTATAAAGGGTTTGAACGGCGCTGTCATATTTTAATGCATCATTTTCATCCATTGTGCCAAAAATCTGTTTCAAAATACTACCTCCACCAGCTATCCAAGCAGAGCGGGTTGACCTCAAGGGTACTAAGTGAGATATAGCTGCATAATCTTTTATTAAGTCATTCAATCGTGACGTAAGAGGTTCAAGGATGTTATGACACTCCGCGTCATCGATATTATTCAATTGTTGGCATAAAAATCTAGTTGTTCCTAGAACACTGTTGATGTTATCTATGTGTGGTTTTATGTATGATATATCGACGGGAGCGAGAACGTGTAGGTAATCATTGTAGAATTTTATACGACCTATGGGGTCAAAGTACATGCCTGGGCTCTCGGTCACCGGCTCGATCAGCGTTTTCTGAGCACTACTATTCAGTGCGCCGATTCTGTAATAAGAATATAATATACTACTAGTTATACTCTAACATACCTATAGTAATGTATTTAAAAACTTTTTTTTTTCTTAAACTCTACGTAAACTATAATTAGGGCACTTCTGCCAGTTTAACCGACGATTGATTAAAACTTATAGAGTGTTATTGCCGTGAACATTCACGACCTTGCAAGGGTCTTTCTATATTGGGGATAAGGCTTTTCTTAGCCTTAAATGATTTTTTAATGAAAATAAGCTTCCTACTTTGTATTTCTTTGGTTCCGATTTTTGATCGTAGTACTATGTATGTTTGTATTGCAGGCTAACATAGCTGTATAGACGTGCAAGTTATCTACATTGGAGCGCGATTTGTTTTTCTAAGCGCTTTATTAGTTTGACAGGGTAAGCACTTTTTGACGTATGCTTCTACGTCACTGCGCATGTTTTTCCAATAGAATTTTTCTTTAATTATTTTGAGCATGCGAGTTTTTCCGAGATGACCGGCTTTTGGATAAACGTGATTTTCTTGCAGTATTTTCTGGATCTCCGTGAGTGAAGGATATATTATAGAATTTTTGTATACATGAATGTTTATACCCGTGTTTTTAAACAAATACATAAGCATATTATATATTTTCATGAGTTGATGGATATCAAAAGGGTTTTTGAAGTCTGTTATTGCAATATCTGTGACAGTGTATTTTGCGAGGATAAGCTCGTTTCTGAGATGCTTTACGCTTTTGTAGGTATCCTCATAGTCCGATTTGTCAAAATGGTGGACCTTGACAAATAGAAAGTGGTATTTTTTGTTGTCATGACTGAATGATATAGATGAGTTCAAAGTCCGTTCTTTATGGATAATGTCCGAGGTGTCAGTTATGTTGTCGAGAACATTTTGTATGACAGGGTTTGATTCATCGAGGTCAATAGATGTAGGTATGACTATAGTTTTATGCGTAGTCTTAAGTATGTCCATGTTATGTTTTTGTATGGTAACATTTGATGAAAAGTTTGGTTCATTAATAGTTTTCAGAAATTTAGAATAGGAGTCATCAATTTTTAAGCTATCTAAGGGGTTAGGATTTTTTGTCACTGAAGAGTTTTCAGTATTAGGGTGAACTAATATTATTTCAGGTACTACGGGGACCTTTAGTGCACTGGGAACATGGACTGTGTCGTTTTTGACCGACATTTGTCCCGCACGACACGTTGACGGGACATCTACTCGTTTAAATCATTTTCAATGAGCTCCTCAGAGTCATCATCAGGAAGTTCTTCCGGAAATTAATTTTCTTCATCAACGTGATTTACACGAAGGGCACCGGATGGGAACCTTGGGTCTTGATTAGCCGGGGAAAACGGCTGAGATGTGTTGCCGTGTTTGCGATTGTTTTGTTCGCGAATCTCACATTTTTCCAAAACGTGTCCACTCTTTTTACAATAACGGCAAAAAGAGGATGGTTTAGCGTTATTGGATGTTTGTGCAGTAGAATGGGTATTCGCCTTTGGATTGGTTGATTTTACATGTTTGTATAGGATTTGTTGTATTTTTTCTTCCGAAACAGCGAGGTTAATAGCTTGATTGAGACTTGAGGGATCTTTGCATCTCACAATGTTTGATATACGCGGAAGTAAACCTATAGTAAAGGTATGGAGGGCAAGGTCTTCCATACCGGCAATACGACCAATCAGTTCTGATTTCTTGTATTTTGAATTATTTATCTCGGTCAATAATTGTGAGAGACAACTCTCCAGTCTTAACGCAAATTGGTTGACAGTTTCAGCATTTCCTTGTTTACACTCTTGTAAGTCACTTAGAAGGTGAGCAGTGTGCTTCCTCTCTCCAAATTGATTTTTCAAAAATTCTTTTAAACTTGTCCAACTATCAAATTCCTTAATAGAGCACGCGATTTCGGCTTTTCCTTCTAATTGACTCAGGATGTATTTGAAAAGAAATTCTTCTTGATCGTCAGAAGCCAAGGATATGGCATTGTTGCAATTATTTATGAAAGCGTTTAGCTTTTCTCTCGACCCATCGAAGGGTTTTACGAATTTTGTCAAAAAACTTAAGCTTAAGGCTTGATCTGCTGCAGGTTTTGCCATTTTATCGGAAAATAAAGCAAAAGCAACCTATTAATTGTACACGTGAAGATAAGCCTTAATTCTTACTCGATAGTAGGTAACTTTACACTAAGTAGGTCAGGGGCACGGATGATAATGATACAATTAAATGCTAGGTTGCAAATATGCAAATGAGATGTTTAAAATAGAATAGAATTAGATTAGTTACAATGTTATTCAGATTATTATGAAATTTAATTAAAATTAAATTGTCCGAGTTCATAAGATTAAACACTGCACTGATTTTTCACAATAATTCTATTTTTGGAAATGTTTGGATTTAGGGGTCACGATTATGTGAACGGGAAGGGGTTCACGAATCAGGGATGAAGAATTAAAAGTATGATCTATGGGAACACGAATTAGGGGTTCACGAGTTAGGGATCACAATTTAAAGGTAGGTTTAGGAATTACGATTATGTGAACACGAATAAGGGATGAAGAATTAAAAGAAGGATCACGATTATGGGAACACGAATTAGGGGTTCACGTATTAGGGATCACAACTTAAAGGTAGGATTTAGAGATCACGATTATGCGAACACGAATTAGGGGTTCACGAATTAGGGATCATGGAAAAGTAGGATCACGATTATGGGAATACGAATTAGGGGTTCACGAATTAGGGATCACAACTTTGAAGAAAGGTCTAGGGATCACGATTATGAGAACACGAATTGGGGGTTCACGAATTAGGGATCACTATTCACTTTCTTTGCTTTTACTAGCAGGCACTGTAAACACTTACAGGATAGGCAGGATACTCAGGATCAGATACATCGCGTATCTCCGAAGTAGACACGATGTAGCTCAGACGTCGACACCAGGGCACTCTCCAAGAGGTGCGGAGACTCGAAAGCCTCCTGTAACTTCCCCCTCTCATTACACTACCCCCACTTACTATAACTTCTGACTGTTCTAAAACTTAACTCCCGCTTTCCAACTTTCTTAGTTACTTACATGAACGTATCTTTGATATGCTCATCATACTAGATATGGGTTAACTTGATTCATTATTTAATTATTATGGCCATGGTGATCGTCTAGTTTTTAGTGGTAGGACCGTACGTTGTGTAATTGTAGTAATTCAGGTAATTTTAAGTTATTTATGTCAAGACCTAACAATACCTAATGGAAACCTAACTAAACTTATCTATCGAATAATGAATAATATCTAAACTACTAAAATATAAATTCTATATTGATTAGTTTTAAAATATAATTTGACTGACCTAGTTTATCCCGACGTTATTAATTTTAGATTTTATCCTAATCTATAACTACAGTTCAAAGACTTCCTCTCTATACCATACTTATAAAATTTCCTAACTTTCCTAATATAATACCTATAAACAAATCTATTTAATGACTTTATCCTAAAGTTCACTCCAACATAATTTAATTAGTATGAACGCATCACAGAGTCAAAAGAGATGTGTTATCCTCATAACAACAGTAGGTAAGAATACTTCATAAATTATCAAGATTAAAAGCTATGGACTTAGCTAAGGTGTGTTAGTCAGTCTGTATAGTCTTGTACTGGGACACTTTAAGGGCCGCACAATTAAATTGTGCGGGACAGTTCATCCGACCTCCCCTCAACTGTCTTTCCGAACCTCGCCATAAATAAATATCATAAAATATAATGACGTTAAGGGACTAAGAAACATTCATACAGGAAAGCTATTATTCCAGAATGTTTATATAAAAATGTATTTCAGAATTTAAAATTATATTTAATATAAAAGTCTTAATTTTGAGACTCATATTAAAATATTGATCTTTATTTATCTTTATAGACTCATTTATGTTTTAAAAGAGGATCCACAAACTCCAATGGTCCATGACACGTTCAAACTTATAAATTCATAGAGGCTAAAACCTCAGTTAATGAAAGATTAGGTATATTTATAAATACCACTTAGTCAAGTGTCTAAGATTCCAACTTGACTTCAGACTCCTTTGGTCATCAAGCATTTTAGCCTAAATATTTATTTATTTGATAGAAATAACGGTTATATCGGTATTCATACAAATTTTGAATTAACCTAAACGAAAGTCTTACCTTAGTACCTACAACATCTATGAATTCTCTTACTCGAGCTACCTAAAAGTTTTATTGTTAAACTATTTTTATTCGAACTAGCAGTGAGGAGGGTAGCTCGCGGTCTTCCATCAACTCTCCTAACACTAAACTTGCCTTTACGGAAAGGCCCCTAAGTTTTATAATAACCTAACATACTACGGAATAAGAACTAGAACTACCTTGAAGTTAAATATTTTATTTTATTTTTTTAGACGAACTAACAGTGAGGTGGGTTAACTCGCGATCTTCCAACACTCTTCTAACCCGGACTTGCCTTCACGGAAAGGCCCCTAAGTTCTAATAATATCCTAACATTCTACGGAATAAGAACAAGAACTACCTTGAAGTTAAATATTTTTTTTTATTTTTTTTTAAACGAACTAACAGTGAGGTGGGTTAACTCGCGTTCTTCCAACACTCTTCTAACCCGGACTTGCCTTCTCGGAAAGGCCCCTAAGTTCTAATATTAACCTAACATTCTACGGAATAAGAACAAGAACTACCTTGAAGTTATTTTTTTTTTTTTTAAACGAACTAACAGTGAGGTGGGTTAACTCGCGTTCTTCCAACACTCTTCTAACCCGGACTTGCCTTCTCGGAAAGGCCCCTAAGTTCTAATAATGACCTACATTCTACAAAGCCTGGTAGAAAATAAACTTAACTTCAAATAAAGCTCGGTATAATAAAACTCTTCGAAATAATTTAAATAAATAAAATACAGTCAAAGTCTGTCTTTACCTTTACAAGAAACTAATTTCTGTTTTAAAGAATTCCCCAAATAAAACCTTGGAACATAATAAAATAGCATAAGAAAGAATTATTAATATTTGATATTTCAGATTAGGGACTTCAAGTTCCTCCTTCTATTCTAGTCAGGATTCACTTAGCACGGCTCTTGCTAGGCTGAGTATAATCATGAACATCAAAACAATTTCTTTATTGCTTTTGGTAAAACCCCAGTTACCTATTTGTTTCAAACTTCATAATTTGGTCACAACAAAATAATCTAAAATCACAACTTTTACTTTTCACAAGTTTAGATTTACTAGCTAATTATTTCAAACAAGATAGTTTAAAAATAGAACTTCTGAATCCAATTCAAAATTCAAAACTATTCTTTGAATATAAATTATGATAGTAGATATCCTGGTTTGTTACATCAGGTCAGTGTCTCAAGAGTCACTCCCTTCTCTAGTAGAGATCATCTTCAGTACGGCTTTGCTTGACTGGAGTGTAACCGTTAATAACAAAATTGAGTTCTCTTTCATCTCAATAGATATCACTATGTAAAATTTGTGAATTATTTTTCTCCAATTAAACACAGAAGTTCACTTTCTCAAAATAAGTTGGATTTTAGATTTAATCGATAAGTAAGATTCACATTAAGTAATAGACTGCAAATTTGAAAAGGAATTTCTATCAAGATATAAACCCTATCTAAAGGTTACGTGAAAACTAAGAACAAGTTTCTAGATTCAATTTATCAAAGAAAGGGTAAAAAAAACTATTAAGTAAAATCATTAAAGTAATTAAACTGCTTTGAAAGACTTCCTTATTATTTCAAACGAAAACGTGAACGCAAACGTAAATGCAAACACAACACAAACGCAACATAAACGTCAACGCAATCAAGCGAAACGTAAACGCAAACGTAAGCGTCAATGCAAACATAACGCAACATAAACGTAGTCGAAACAATGAACGTAAACGCAAACGTAAACGCAAACGTAAACGCAAACGTAAACGCAAACGTAAATGTAAACATAACACAAACGCAACATAAACGTCAACGCAATCAAGCGTAACGTAAACGCAAACGAAAGCGTCAATGCAAACATAAACGCAACATAAACGCAACTTAAACGCAAACGTGAATGTAAACATAACACAAACGCAACATAGACGTCAACGCAATTCAGCGTAACGTAAACGCAAACGTAAGCGTCAATGCAAACAAAAACGCATAGTATTTTAATTACTTTAATTACTTTACTTTATTTTATCTGTAAAGTACACACAAGCCATCAATTTATGCAATAAGACACAACATTACAAAAGTTATAAAAACAATTGACTTACCAATGATTCTCCAAGCTCCGACCTCTCTGGCTTCTCCAATCCAACTGTCCTCCCATCCGCTCGTCTTCAGCTTTATACCCGCAACCTCCTACGGGGGTCACGATCCTCATACGGGGGTCACAATCCTTCTCTGGGCGTCATGACCCCTGAACCGATCGCCATGACGCCTCTACTTCATACGGGGGTCACATTCGGCATAGCTATTGCGTTGCTATTGGCCGGCATCGCTATCGGCGTAACCATGAGCGCTGCTATTGGCCGGCATTGCTATCGGGGTCACTATCGGCGTAATATGATTCCAACAGCAAAGGTCATTCACTCCACTCAATTTCTATTGTTTTATTTGTTTCTTACAGGCATTTCAAATTCTCCTAACTTCAAGCTCTTTAAATCTATTAGAATATTATGTGTTTCCGCGAAACGGAACGATGTGGTATAATGGGTTATTTTACGCTGGTTTGGTTTGGTTACGCAGTGCTTACAAATTTGTATGTTCCCGCCATTTCTTACGGAAAGCAGCACCTCCCGTGGCGAGTAGCGGAACGTCAGAAAAACGTTGCCAGTCGGCAGAAAAATTACATTTTGACAAGCAGGTGACAGTTGAGGTATGCAACACTGGAGAACGGAATGAAATTGTTTGCCGGAGGATTGCAACCTCAGAGGAGAAGGCCTTTAATATTGTTAACGCCGTAAAAAGCTTAGCTAAGGAAATTAGAAGGATCTAGAAGCAAATTAGTACTTTGCGAGGACGGAGGGGGTATCCGAGCTACGATTGAGTGCAAAGTTTAGGAAGTCTTTTGCGCCTGACTTCCAAGCCGGAAAGTTTGTGACGGGGAATCTGAGGCAGCCGGCGAAGGAAAGGAATTTGTTTGCAGCCGGTAAGCATTGCAATGGAGCCGGGTTCACAAGTTTGGGTTGTGGAGCTGATAATAATGAGTTCAAATTGTTTTAGAGGCGAGTCCTGCGTGCGTTGAAGGTGGACCCCTGGGTTAAGAAACCTGACGAACAGTGCTGTGTGCACGGAATTTAAAGTGAACTTCAGGCCGAGTTTGGAGGAACTAAAAAAAGGCCTGAAGAGTCAACAGGAGTTTGCGGGGATCCAGCATAAGGATCAGAAATAAGGCGTGGTGATTTAATAGGTATGTACCCAAGTAGAAGATCAGTAAATTGTGAAACAGGATGCCATGACTTCTACACGGCCTACCCCAAGGGGCTGTGATGATAGCAATCATACTAATGAGGTGTGATTTACAGGTGCGGAGAGCAGCCGAGTGCCACGGTACAGAGGGAACTAGGCTCCAGACAAGCGAGAAGAGAACGGAGGCAGCGAGTAGCGTGCAGTGTTCCCAGGAAGGTTTGTCGAGAGACACAGAAAGTTCGTGGTTTAGAAAGTGTAGATTTAGTTAGGGATATAACGCGGACCAAAAGAGTGATTTTACAAGGTTACGTAGCCCGTTTCGGTCAGTCCATAGTATTCAATATAAACGGGGATTGCGAAAGGAGGGATGAAAACATATGATGTTTGCTGGTTTCTCAAGTACTCATCGACCCACTAGTTTTTAGTTTCTACATTTGAGTGTTCGCAGTGACAAATTTAGTTTTGAAACATATGTGGAAAAGACACTGGTTCACTTTTAGTTTAGCATCATTTGTGGAAGATGCTGGTTTAGTTTAGTTTTGAAACATATTTGGTAGAAAAATATGGGAATAAGGTGGGATCCACTTCGGTTAAAAGATCTACTGCTGTCGATAACCAGTGACGGAGAAACTAAGTTTCCCCAGTTTTGTTTTTGCATTATATAAACTAGCGTGTAAGAAATAAAGGGTTAAGTTATAATCATCTTTACCTTACCAATTTAATACAAGTAATTAAAATTAACTCTGTGTTTGCTTGTTTTCCTGAAACCCCAAGAGCAAGAAGTGGATATTGTCACATCCACTAATCCACTAGGCTGAGCTAACTGTGACAGTGGGTAGATTTCGGCGGCGGAGCGATTCTTGACAATTACATTATGTATATAATTTTTAAATAACGAATAATTTCATGTTGTTTATTTATTTTGTTATTCCTAGCATGTTTTACTTGCTAGATTTCTTGAACTATGCAACATTTTTAACCTTAAATATGTTTCTGAAGTAAACGAATCATCAGTCAGCACGTATGATTAGTTACACTCCGATGTCACGCAGCTGCCAGGGCTCGGCCAATGCCAAGCCAAGTGGATGATGGATGGAATGAGTTCAGCACCGGATTCCCGAACCAGGGAATATAGGATTGAAGACGCTTCACTTTCACTTTTTTTTCACTAAGTTATCTTTTTAGGATAGAGGCGATCCCGAGACGATTACGGAAGTTTCCCGGGAACCCACCGCTGCCACCAGAATGTTACGCCACCCGGAGATTATAGGTTTTAAAAAAAAGGCGTTTTAAGGTGAATACGTTTATTCACCGAACAAAATGAAAAGGAACTTACAAAATGATAAACTTAATGAAATTCGGTAAAGACAAGTGTCGCGCTCGGATGTTGGTACTGAACTGAAATGCAGGTGGGCTGGTTCTCGTGGGAATCGAGGAACAGCTTATAATGCATTTTCGTAAGGTAGAAATTAAAGTGATTATTAGACAAAATTGTCAGCAGAGCTACTATCATCTAGGGGTTATAACAGATCGCAGATATTTGTTCAGGGTGTTCTGGGTATTTTCTATGTATAATAAAAAATATCTATCTATGTAATATATTGTATTAAGTATATCAGTTATCTAGTACCCATAACACAAGCTCTGCTTAGCTTGGGGCTAGATAATGTTGTGTGAACTGTCCAGCATTATTTATTATTATTATTATTATTATCTCACTTATTTATTCTAAATCTCGTAAAAAAATATATATTTTTCACTATAAAGGAATACTATCTACAAAAAATAAATAGTATAAAAAACATTATAGTAAAAAATATAAATCTAAACGGGGAACCACCGACCGCGGAGCGAGGCCCAAACGGTCGGGGGCTAGGGCTGCAGAGAGAGGAACCTCTTGACTATGCGTGCCGAGTCCAGGAGTACCACCTTCTGGATCTGACCCTTGATCCAACCATTTAGCGAGAGCTTCTTAAGATATTGGTCGAAGCTCTTCGCTATCAGTCCATTTACTGAAACGACTATCGGGACGATAATTGTTGAATCCACATCCCACATGGCGGTAATCTCGTAAGCCAAGTCAAGGTACTTGCTTAACTTGTCTTTCTCGGCCTTCACGAGATTAGCATCATGCGGGATAGTGACATCAACAAGTATTGCCCGGCGTTCCGACCGATCTACCACCACGATATCAGGCTTATTGGCAACAATAGTCCTGTCCGTGATGATAGACCGGTCCCAGTAGAGCGTGGCACGGCCATTTTCAAGAACCGGCTGAGGCACGTACTTATAGTACCGCACCTCAGGTCCGAAGAGGCCATATCGGAGAGCAAGTTGCTGGTGGATGATCCTGGCTACTTGGTTGTGTCTGTGCAGATACTCTGAGTTAGCAAGATGCGAACAACCCGAAAGTACATGTCTGAGGGACTCTCCGGGACGGTGACATGCTCTACAGATATCAATCGTCCCATCCTTCATGATGTACTTTCGATAGTTGTTCGTCTTGACAACCTCGTCCATAATCGCACAGACAAAACCCTCGGTTTCCCCAAAGAGGTCACTATTATTATTATTATTATTATACCACTCATTTATTATTATTATTATTATTATTTGTAATTCTTCAGTTCATTTAATTAATGATTCGTTACTGTTTGACGTGTAAAAGGTGTTTAAGCCTGCTATGGTCTTGGATTCTTCTGTAATGTGATTAATCATCAGTATCATCAACTAAAAGTAAATAAATTCGTATGAGCTAATGGCAAACTCGGTATCAGAGTTTAAAGGCCGCCGGAAGTATTTTAATTTCTGGGCAGCATTTGGACCAAATTCCTAGCAAAGACTGGCAACGTCCTTTGTTTGTTTTTTGTATTGATGCTTGTGATTTGTGTTGTGAATCGTATCTCAATTATCAATCTATATAAAATAGTTGCGTGACTGGCTGACTGACAACTATCAAACTGTAAGTCCGAGAGAACTGAATGTAGGTTATATTCCTTTCGTGGTCTAGGGATGCACTAAGAAATAAATTTCCGAAGTTCACGCCTTAGCGGGTGCAGTGGGGTGTTGATATTTGCATGATAAATTACTCCACGTGGAAGAAGTCGCGAGTATTCCACTATAGATAAACATTATTTACATCCATTTCTTTACAAGGCCCATGTACAGTCGCCATTCAAAAAGGTGAAATTTGAGGAAACCATGTGTTGCAAAGGGAATAAATTGAATTGAGTTGAGTTGACAAAATTTCAAGACATGGTTCTACCTGACAGAGGAAATTAACCAATTATGTGACGTTCTAGCAGCCACTTTCATTGAAACTTGTTCTATACAGATGATACAGATATATACACCGTTTCTGTCCCCATTCTTATTCAGAAGCTAGACAAAATAGGTATAAGGGGTACTCCTCTTGCTTTATTGACAGACTACCTTCACGAGCGTACGCAGAGGGTTAGAATTGGTGAGGTGATCAGTGATGAGGTATCTATAAGTTATGGGGTCCCTCAGGGGAGTGTGTTGGGACCTACTTTGTTTCTAGCTTACATAAATGATCTCTGTGACGTAACACTAAAGGATGGCAATATATTTTCTTATGCAGATGACACAGCTATTGTCTTCTCCGGACGGTCCTGGACTGACGTTAAAAAAAACACAGAAAAGGGGCTCAAAAAGATTGCTAAATGGTTAAAAACTAATTTGCTCACGCTTAATGTTGCTAAAACAAATTTTATGTGCTTTACTATGAATTCATCCACCCAACCTGATCCTGATTATAACATCAAAATTCATGACTGTTTTAACTCGTCCTGTAATTGTTCCATGATAGGAAAAGTAGATACAACTAAATATCTAGGGATTATGATAGACAAACGACTGTCATGGCACGCACATCTAGAACTGCTCATGAGCAGGACTAGGAAACTTATGTGGATTTTCAAAAACCTAAGACACGTAGCTCCACATGACCTTCTTAAACAAATTTATTTCGCGTTAGCCCAGTCAATTTTAACTTATTGCATTCCTGTGTGGGGTGGTGCTACAAAAACGAAATTCTTGGATCTGGAAAGAGCTCAAAGGTCACTTCTTAAAGTTATGTTCTCAAAGCCTTATAGACACCCTACAGAAATACTCTACTCGAACTCACAATTACTAACAGTAAGGAAACTATATGTCCTTTTTTCGGTATTGAAATACCATAATACACTAGAATTTGACCCTACGAAACTGGACAGAAGAAGAAAAGATATTGTTACTAGGAAAGTACATGTAAAAACAACTTATGCATCGCGGCAATATACATGTCAATCTACTCACTTATACAATCAAATAAATAAGAAAATCAACATTTACCCACTAAATTCACATAATTGCAAGGAAACACTATCAAAATGGCTACTGCAATTAAGTTACGACGAAATTGAAGCACTTTTAGGGAAAATTATTTAACTGGTTTAAACTTAAACACCCTTACTTTCATCCTTTTGAGCATTGTAGCCTCCGTGCTCGATGTGTACATTCTCACTCGTTGTGTTTATTCTGCAATAACCAGTTATACGAGACTGACGTTTTTGCAGGATCAATCCACCCATAAACATACACTACACTCAATCGAATACGCGTTACAATCACATGAACACTCATTACACTCACACAAATACATATTACGCTCGCACACAAACACTACACTCACTCGCAATATATATTCTCACACCAACATACCAACGAACACTCAACTATTGTACGCATACCCGTCTAAAATACAACACAATCACGCCTACATGTGTACACACACACCCACACAAACACACACACACACCTACTCACACACACACACACACACACACACACACACACACACACACCTACTCACACACACACACTCACACAAACCTACTCACACACACACACTCACACAAACGTATACACACATACAAAAATTTTCTTGTTTTTGTTTTGTTTTAATGTAATTTTTCTTGCATTTACTTTTTAAGGTAGATGTAAAAATGTTTTATTTGTAACGAAACTAAATCTATGATACGGAAGAGCGAGACCACCTAGCACAGGTATTTTATACTTAAAAGGTGGTCTCAACTACGGATATTTCTATGTTACATTAAGTTACAGAAATAAATATTATCTTATCTTATCTTATCTTATCTATACAGAATGCCAATAAAAGTCATGTTCAGTGTAACTCACATTGTTTAAGTCGAAGCCAAATATTTAATCTGAACAAAACCTATAAATAAATTGAAACATAATTCACACATTTGGAACAGTCACAGTAATAATTTCAAATTATGCTTGAGTACCTTCATAATTGAAATCCCAAAATCGTATTATCATTATCCGCAATTAGACCACAAATATTCATGCCGCGGCGTAGGTACTCATTATAAAGGCATTTATGATGTGTGCTGTAGAAACTGTGCAACATACTGTCCTATATAGGAACGTACGTGTTCTACTAATTTTCCTGACCGAATTTTCCTGTTTTTAAAAGGTCCTGAAATAAACTCCGAATCTAGTTGACCGCTCGCAACTATCAAAACTTTTATTGATATAAATAAAATCCAGGAAGCATTGTAGATTTATTTTACTAAATAATACTTTGACTCCATTGCATTAGTAAGTTGCTCTTTAATTTCACTATCATTAATATTTGTAGGTACTGTAGCGCAAATGATAGATAGGTCGAAAGCTGATAAAACCCATTTAATTTTTAACCCCCGTTGAAAAACGAAGGGGTGTTATAAGTTTGACGTGTCTGTGTGTGTGTCTGTATGTCACAACGTAGCTCCCGAACGGCTGAACTGATTTCGTTTTTTTTTGTTTTGTTTGAAAGGTGTATTTGTCGGGAGTGTTCTTAGATTTGTTTGATCAAAATCGGTTCAGCCGTTCAACGTTCGGTTTTTTTTTAATTTTAACAAAATTAATTACTTGTACGAAAAGACTTTTGTAAAGTGCACCACTCAGGGCAGGGGGCAGTGAGAGGCTTATGCTCACCAGTGGGTAGATGACGACTGAATAATGATGATTATTGTAAAATTACAAAGATTTAAGTAAGTATTTGTTTTAATTAAATTGTAGGACAAGCAATTAGTTAAACCTATCAAAGTTGGTAGGATAACTAGAAATAAATAGTGTTCGCAAGTTCACTGAGAGCCACAGTTGTACGAAATAGTAATTGCTGTGTGTACGCCAGCTTAGTGCGGGTCGCGGAAACATCGCGATTATACTAATTGCGACGATTACCCCTCGCATGGATACTACCCGCTGCCTCCGCCTCACCACCCCTCACTATTTTGCTATCCTACTACGTTGCTGCTTTTATTCAAATTTTGATTAATAATTGCCTCTTTTTTATACGAGTATAGTTACATCAATTTGATTTTCATCTGCATCGATGAAGTGATATTGAATATTGTTTTTTATTATAATCATGAAACTAAATCCATTTGTAAACGTGATCAAACTAAAAATCCCAGAATTACCTTAACCTACTTATCTAATCCCACTTCTGGACATTGCTCAAGATACAAACAAACAGAAACAAATAAATAGGTTGATGGCATTTAAGTAGCCGAGACTATTATTTCGAGCCATATTTAGCGCCATGTGTTGACGAGTGGCAGCGCCATCTTTTGTCAAGTAGGCGCACTAAATTAGAGTGAGATTAGAGCAGGACGCATGTATACATCTGTCCGCTTTTATTCGAGGGAGTTCTACGCAATAGTCGATAGTGGTGTCGATTCTGTGCAGCATTCTCTAATTTTAAACCGCGTTAATGTTGTCGCGCGCCCTTTCTAATAGACTGAAATAAAAGAGACCGCGATAATTTTAATGCGGTTTAAAATTAGAGAATGCTGCACAGAATCGACACCAGTGTTAGAAAATTCTGGGTAGGTAATGATTTGTGAGTAACTACGGAATTAGTGAACATTGATAGTAAAGTACAGTCGTAGTGAGAAGTGAATTAGTATTTTTGGATAATTTTATCACAAGTGTAGTTTTGGTTAAACTAGAGTTCAGTGTGAATAGTTTATCCTGAACCCCAGCTCGTAACATTTATGTGACTACGCTCGACCGCCGTCAGCGCTCACCGTCGGTTGAGCAATAAATCCAGCATTAAGTTGGCCAGCAGAATGAATATATTGGTAAAACTATGCCATTTTAAAACAAATTGATGTATCTTTGTTCTTAGTTAACGATCTTTTTGCTGGGCTGCTGAAGGAGGTTGTATGTATGTAGAATATGGAGACGTGGGATTATTTGTTTAGGTAGCACCAAAGCGGCTTTATGCATTTTAATTAATTAGGTACCATACATAGTCTCAAAAACACAAATAGTGGCCAAAAACCATAATATTTATACAATTGTTGTTGAACAGCATGCAAATAAAATCATTTTTCACTCGAAGGATCATTTTGTTCATGTTCCAACGCGAGCAAACCTAGAAGAATCAGGCAACAAACACAGCGCGCGTTTTTTTTTTGAGGATCCTATTTTTGTAAATCTGTTTTTCTAGGTTAGAAGCACCTATTTGTTACTTTAAGTGCACCTTGGCATACAATTTATTCACAAGTTCAGATAACTACAGGCTTAATCAGGATCCAAGGAGGATATTTACCATCCTTATATAATTCAACTCAACTTAAAATTGTATCCATTTTTGTCGGAGCTTCCAAGCCTTGTTAACTGGCTTACTTAGGCCATTACTGACAAATTATTGAAATAAATTGTTTACTCCAGAGACAAGCCAACTTTTATACCAAACTTGTCTTTGTGTTTAGTAATATTAAAGAACATTTTTGATCCAACCGAAAAATTCTCGTACTTTTTTATGAGTTCTTGTTAATATTATACCGGTAGTCTCTATTAGCGACTTACTCAGACTTGTCCTCTTCATATGCGATTTTTATAATGTACACGAGTGAGCTTGTTGTGAATAGTGGAGCCATAAGACATCCAGTTTCATGTAGACTGGTTCAAAAAAATACTCAATCATTATCCTACCTCGTACTTGCAGTCTACTGCTGGGCATAGTTATGTTCCTTATAGGCTAGTTTCTCGAACGTTCATCCAGCTGCCATCAGCCGTCCAGTCCTGCGAATGTCGCTAGACACGGTTATCGGTTCTTCGTCTGATATGAATGCCCACTGCCACTTCAGCTTCCTTACCCTCTGGGCTTTGTCAAGGACTTCGGGTCTCTGTAAGATAACCTCGACCTCATAAGATGCATTCAAAATCGGTTGTTACTGTTTCTGATATCTAGTAAATTCTCCCTTTAATGTATTTAGAAGTTGGAGCAAATTATACAACACAGACAAAAGTGAAGAAGCTGTCTGTTTTGTATTAGCAGCAAAAACTGATGCGGTTCAGCTTACAGCAATTTATCCGCCATTTTTTATTTCCTAGCAGACCGCTGCGTAATGAAACCTAGTTTAAAACTAAAACAAAATGAAATTATTCCTTGTGAGTCTCGAGAGGCTGTTGCTATGCTTTCATTAATGCGGTTAAATTTTACGAGATGGTTATTTTACTGTTGTTTTATAATTTTGTGGCCAATTTTATGCGATAATTCTATGAAAACGAGTTGTACTTACAAAATAACAATTAACAAGCCGGTTCAGGGTATATTTACGAAACTTAGCTACCTATTAAAGTAAAAAAACTTGCTCATAATTAGGTAGGGGACGTTTTTTTCTCCAAAATAAAATATCTACACCTTACTTACTTTGACGGCGCGGCGGGCGAAGGTTGGCCTGCGAAGCAGGAGGTTGCTGGTTCAATTCCGTACAAATATTTGTACGATCTGCAGATATTTTTCAGGGTATTTTCTATGTATAATAAAAAATATCTATCCATGTAATGTATTGTATTAAGTATATCAGTTATCTAGTACCCATAACACAAGCTCTGCTTAGCTTGGGGCTAGATAATTTTGTGTGAACTGTGCAGCATTATTTATTTATTTATTATAATAATAATGATTTAATCATATGAAATCACATACCTAACATTCCATCTACACTAAAATGTAAATGTAAAGAGGAAAGATTTGTATTTTTGTCTGTGTGTATGTTTGTAATGAATAAACTCAAAAACTACTGTGCCGATTTCAAAAATTCTTTCACCATTGGAAAGCTACATTCACCCTGAGTGACATAGGCTACCAGGGGGGAGGAGGGAGGGGGGGCTGTTTTTCATCCTGAAACTACCCGTGTGAAGCCGGGATGAGTCACTAGTTGTTATATAAATTTATGCCATAAACGACCAAATACCTAAAATTATAGTTGTAGCCTGCAGGCACGGCAGGCACGGCAGGCACGGCAGCGAGGATCCCGCAATCTCACTTTAGAAGTATAAATAACTATTCAAACGTGATTAGCGAGTAAGCCGCTACTTGCAGGTGCAAGAGTATAATTGCAGTGCGCTAAATCACACCGATATGTAACAGCACAGGTCGAGCATTAGTAAAGTAACCACGAACAATACAATCTTCCGTTCCAAAGTTACAGAGTGAATACTAGCGAGCAACAACACCAAAATACTGGACTCTTTTTGGTGTTAATTTGTGTTATACGTTCGTGCTGGTCGGTTCTCTAGCGCCGGTAGATCAGCGCCGACTACTTGCTGGTAGTATAAATGTGCTCCATGTTTCAGTTTTACTAGATGAATAAACATGCATCTGTTATAGGTTCTTTTAGAACGCTCGTCTCCCGGTGGCGCCGCAGCAGATCGTAACTGCATCTGTGTGCGCGCGCGTCGAAGACAATATAAATGCTAATTCTCGGGTGGCGGGTCACGGGTCGCGTAACGAGCTTTTTTAACGACTTTATTTGCGATTAACAACCATTGTTAGCGGTAGTCGTCGCTCATTTTTACTAGTTTCCCACTTCATGAGTAAAATTCGAAACAGGATTACTCACGGTAGGAATTCAGAAAAACTATTTTCTTTTGGATTTTTCTTTTTAAGGGTTCTGTACGAGTAAAATGGGACCCTATTACTAAGACTCCGCTGTCCGTCCGTCTGTCTGTCTGTCTGTCTGTCTGTCTGTCTGTCACCAGGCTGTATCCCATGAACCGTGATAGTTAGACAGTTGATATTTTCACAGATGATGTATTTATGTTGCCACTATAACAACAACTACTAAAAAACAGAATACAATTAATATTTAAGGGGGCTCCCATACAACAAACGTGATATTTTTGCTCGTTTTTGCTCGATATTAATAACGGCAACAGGTAGACGCTTGAAATATTCACAGAATATTTAGAATATTAAATTATGTATATTTAGTTACGTAAATATTGAGAGAACAGATAAAGAGTGGGTTCAGATGATCTCTTATTCAGGAATTTATAATGATGCCCATACTATTTTTTTACCTACCTTTCCTCTGATATTATAAATCATTATAATTCGTGAATAAGTGTATTATAGTGTTGATGAATATTTAAAAGACAAGTTTTGAACACATTTTCTGATGCTTATATTTTAATTGACATCTTTTAGGGACGAATGATTTATTAATGACATTTATTTTATGACATGATTATTATTATTAATTCAGCAACATTTAATATCGTGTCAGATTATGTTTTTGTTTTATATGATGGTATATTAAAGTAAAAGCACCTACTTAACATTTTGTTAAAGTAGGTACCTACTAGTTATATTGCATTCTGTGAAGCGGATTATGGTGGATTTTAATTTTAATTTAGCAACTTTTCTTGTACCCATTCTCGCAATAAATAAATAAATGAAATGAAAAAAAAAATTGTAGGCAATCAAAGGTTTGAATTTTGAACCATAACTGAATAGACAATGTATTATCTCATGTCTAAAAATAAGGTACTTATGTGTATATTTTTTATTGTGTCAAATTAAAACACAAGATATAATGTTATACATCACTAATCTTCCACATAACGTAGTGGGTGAATCCGGGTCATCCTTTAGTATCCTAGTATAGAAAGTAAATTATTCACACGTGAGTTTGCACGTCGCAGGGGTATTACACTACCGGCAGTCATCGCTTGATTTACAAGGGACCCGCAACCAGGCCTGCGTCACCCCAACTGCAACTTGCGTGTAAAATGAGCTTAATAGCACTGCCTTTGGGTTCATTATGGCACGGTGCCTACCGGCACTGCCCCCGGTTCAGACCTCAATTACATAGTCTAATTGGGTAGTTTTAACTAGAACAAAGCTATCATTGGGCCCGTATTCCAAAACTAAACCAAACTGAATCAAGTTTATATTATAAAAGTTTAAATATTTTAGAAAAATTACGACTATACACCACCTACTTTACTTTTCTCCTGCTGACGTTTCGTTGACCATTTAGAGGTCCTTCTTCATGAGCACCAATATGTTTACAGGTACATGTAAACACTAGCAGCGCCCCGCGATTTCATCCGCGTAAGCCTCGATCCCGTGGGAATATCGGGATTAAAATGTGCCTATGTGTTATTCCGGGATTCCAGTTATCTCCATTTCAAATTTCATGCAAATCCGTCTAGCCGTTTCAGCGTGAAGAAGTAGCAAACACACTCACACACACACAAAAATTCTCATTTATAATATTAGTAGGAGTAGGATAGGATAACGTTAATAATTGTTATGGTATCGTCGGAGTCGTTGTAAATAGGAACTATTATATGTTCTGTGGCGCAACCGCAACCGCGGGTTAGTTACGCATAGTGCCGCAGTTAAGATGGTCACTTTCAATAATGACTGTTGTTTGCGCGATGTGTTAAGGGTGAACCGCAATGAGAGCCGAACTATACCCGCGTGGAGCTATCTCAACTTCATGCAGTTTCTCAGAAGCAGAATTTGAGCGATATCTGGCGCCAAACGCGTTATTTGAGCGATATCTGGCGCCAAACGGGTTATTTGAGCGATATCTGGCGCCGAACGCATTATTTTGAAACTTTCGAACGGAACTTTTTTATTTGTGGTTTATATTTGGTTGTTAAAAATGATATCGTGCTATTTCATGAACATTTGAACCGTTATGCTGACCTCTGTGGCGTGCCGGGCGAAAGATGGCCTGCGAGGCAGGAAGTTGCGGGTTCGATTCCGGCCTCGGAATAAATATTTGTGCGATCGCAGATATTTGTTCAGGGTGTTCTGGGTATTTTCTAAGTATAATAAAAAATATCTTACCTAATAGTTTACCTACGTTTGCGTTAATACACCCAGGTCCCGTACACACATACACAGTCCCGATGCGATCTTACACTGGGATTCCCTGTGTTGTGGGTATCAGGAAGTTCAAATGATTAGCGCGATACTAAATGTAGATAACGTTTTTAGTTTTGGTTTTGTTTTGGTAATATCGTTTTAAATTAGCGCGATTGGAGCCTGGACTATAAAACTTATAAACGCTACATCACATTTTTTTATTTCGAAAACGTACTGTATTGATGTTCAATTAGGAGCTATTCTAGAATAATTAATTTATTATGAAACCTCTGATTTTCATAATAAATTTTAATCTCATTAAGTGAATAAAAAAAGAGTTGACTGCATACCATACAGATAACAATTAAATAAGTTAGTAAAAAAATCGTAATAAACAATAGGCAGTCTTATCCCTGAGTAGCGATCTACCAGACAACCGAACTATACTAGCAATAAGTAGCAATACCTAAATAAGCGTTAACTTATAAATATTCCTGTAACATTCGTAGCAAGTCTACGAAAACTCTACGTCGTAGCAGCCACGTAGTGCCCCTACTCGGGGTGAATTGAACCTGGGGTGACATGAACCTAACCCGCCCCTTCGACTATCTGAAACCATCTTCTGTGTTGGGCTTGTCTTGCACTAACTACGTTTAATGTTGTAATATCAACACATTATATTTGAATTTATTAAGTACGCTTCGCTTACCGTTGACATCTGCTCTAAGGAATACAGTATCAGGTAAGTCTTACAAATAGATGACCTGGAAATTATCAATACAAGTATCATAAGACGAAAGAAACGGAACGAACGTACGGACGTAGACGCCACAGACTCAAACAGATACCTAAACTTCAAGCATATTTAACGAATAAAACTGCAGTACCATCATAAATATTAACTTTCGAGTCGAAATATCGCGTTACAATTTTTGAATTATTTTGTAAGTATATTTAGGACGAATTCAAAGACCATTATAGATAACTGTTTGATTTTAAGAAAGGATTAAATAGTGTATCTAATTTCATATAAAATAAAATAAAATATAATTAATAACTAATGCAAGACCGTTCACACAACATTATCTAGCCCCAAGCTAAGCAGAGCTTGTGTTATGGGTACTTAGTACAATACATTACATAGATAGATATTTTTTATTATTCGTAGAAAATACCCAGAACGCCCTGAACAAATATCTGCAGATCATACAAATATTTTATCCGAGGATGAACTCGAATCCACAACCTCGTGCGTCGCAGGCGAACCTTCGCCCGCTACGCCACAGAGGTCGACTATAGAATGAATGAAACAACTAATTGAGTTACCGCTTACGTTTATCAATAATAGTAACAAGTACTTTTTACTTTGGTCGAAGGTAACGTCGAAAAAACGAAGGTTTTTTTGCGTTTTAGACAAGCCTCTAAGGTTTTATAGATGTTTTAGTTATATAAAGGAAATGTTTAAATAATAAAATAAATAAAAAAATAAAAATAAAACAGTATAAATATGATTACTGAAAAGTTCAGGAATTTTGACAAACAGCAATTTAATTTTTTTGGCACAACCACTACAAATAGTTAATATTACATACATACATACACACGGGCCTTTTTCCGCGAAAATGTAGGCAGAGCCTCTGTAGGCCTCTTTACACCGAGGGTTGCAAAAACAACCCGTACAACATGGGTTTACATAGAAGCGTATTATTAGGGTGGCTACACACGTGCTCATGTTCGAGTACCTCGCGTTACACGCGCCGTGTGCAGCCGCCCTACGAATGTTGCCGGCTGACTCGTTACTTCGTGCCTCGTTGAACATGCTCGGATTATAAATGTTTCCGGAGTTAAGTATGTTGATAACACTAAGTTGGTTAATTATTTCAAACTCTGAATAATTTTATAGCCCATTCACAAGTTCACTGCAAAAAATGTAAACAAAGGGGATACTTACCAGCAAAAAACATACCTCCTTTGTAACTATGTTTCACCACAAAAAATCCTAGGATTTTTGATCATAGCCGAGACTTCTAAAAGCGAAAAAAATATATGATTTTGGAGTATTTTTATCCTTATCCTAATTTCATACAAATATAATAAATTAAAATAATATGTTTTTCTGGGTATTTATTTTGTGACAGAATGTGGCTAGCACATTCTGGGGAAAACTGGCCACCGCACCTGAAGATGCAGTGATACTGCATAGTTCGCTGATGCGCGAGTCAACTGTTTGTACACAGTAATGCGAGCGCACTGCACATCCCTGGTGCGCAGGGTCCGGGCCAGCTCTAACAACATTCTGAAGATGTTTGTACACAGTAATGCGAGCGCACTGCACATCCCTGGTGCGCAGGGTCCGGGCCAGCTCTAACAACATTCTGAAGATGTTTGTACACAGTAATGCGAGCGCACTGCACATCCCTGGTGCGCAGGGTCCGGGCCAGCTCTAACAACATTCTGAAGATGTTTGTACACAGTAATGCGAGCGCACTGCACATCCCTGGTGCGCAGGGTCCGGGCCAGCTCTAACAACATTCTGAAGATGTTTGTACACAGTAATGCGAGCGCACTGCACATCCCTGGTGCACAGGGTCCGGGCCAGCTCTAACAACATTCTGAAGATGTTTGTACACAGTAATGCGAGCGCGCTGCACATCCCTGGTGCGCAGGGTCCGGGCCAGCTCTAACAACATTCTGAAGATGTTTGTACACAGTAATGCGAGCGCGCTGCACATCCCTGGTGCGCAGGGTCCGGGCCAGCTCTAACAACATTCTGAAGATGTTTGTACACAGTAATGCGAGCGCGCTGCACATCCCTGGTGCGCAGGGTCCGGGCCAGCTCTAACAACATTCTGAAGATGTTTGTACACAGTAATGCGAGCGCACTGCACATCCCTGGTGCACAGGGTCCGGGCCAGCTCTAACAACATTCTGAAGATGTTTGTACACAGTAATGCGAGCGCGCTGCACATCCCTGGTGCGCAGGGTCCGGGCCAGCTCTAACAACATTCTGAAGATGTTTGTACACAGTAATGCGAGCGCACTGCACATCCCTGGTGCGCAGGGTCCGGGCCAGCTCTAACAACATTCTGAAGATGTTAGTACACAGTAATGCGAGCGCACTGCACATCCCTGGTGCACAGGGTCCGGGCCAGCTCTAACAACATTCTGAAGATGTTTGTACACAGTAATGCGAGCGCGCTGCACATCCCTGGTGCGCAGGGTCCGGGCCAGCTCTAACAACATTCTGAAGATGTTTGTACACAGTAATGCGAGCGCGCTGCACATCCCTGGTGCGCAGGGTCCGGGCCAGCTCTAACAACATTCTGAAGATGTTTGTACACAGTAATGCGAGCGCACTGCACATCCCTGGTGCGCAGGGTCCGGGCCAGCTCTAACAACATTCTGAAGATGTTTGTACACAGTAATGCGAGCGCGCTGCACATCCCTGGTGCACAGGGTCCGGGCCAGCTCTAACAACATTCTGAAGATGTTTGTACACAGTAATGCGAGCGCGCTGCACATCCCTGGTGCACAGGGTCCAGGCCAGCTCTAACAACATTCTGAAGATGTTTGTACACAGTAATGCGAGCGCGCTGCACATCCCTGGTGCACAGTGTCCGGGCCAGCTCTAACAACATTCTGAAGATGTTTGTACACAGTAATGCGAGCGCACTGCACATCCCTGGTGCGCAGGGTCCGGGCCAGCTCTAACAACATTCTGAAGATGTTTGTACACAGTAATGCGAGCGCACTGCACATCCCTGGTGCGCAGGGTCCGGGCCAGCTCTAACAACATTCTGATGATGTTTGTACACAGTAATGCGAGCGCACTGCACATCCCTGGTGCGCAGGGTCCGGGCCAGCTCTAACAACATTCTGAAGATGTTTGTACACAGTAATGCGAGCGCACTGCACATCCCTGGTGCGCAGGGTCCGGGCCAGCTCTAACAACATTCTGAAGATGTTTGTACACAGTAATGCGAGCGCACTGCACATCCCTGGTGCACAGGGTCCGGGCCAGCTCTAACAACATTCTGAAGATGTTTGTACACAGTAATGCGAGCGCGCTGCACATCCCTGGTGCGCAGGGTCCGGGCCAGCTCTAACAACATTCTGAAGATGTTTGTACACAGTAATGCGAGCGCACTGCACATCCCTGGTGCGCAGGGTCCGGGCCAGCTCTAACAACATTCTGAAGATGTTTGTACACAGTAATGCGAGTGCGCTGCACATCCCTGGTGCGCAGGGTCCGGGCCAGCTCTAACAACATTCTGAAGATTTTTGTACACAGTAATGCGAGCGCGCTGCACATCCCTGGTGCGCTGGGTCCGGCCTAGCTCTAACAACATTCTGAAGATGTTTGTACACAGTAATGCGAGCGCGCTGCACATCCCTGGTGCGCAGGGTCCGGGCCAGCTCTAACAACATTCTGAAGATGTTTGTACACAGTAATGCGAGCGCGCTGCACATCCCTGGTGCGCAGGGTCCGGGCCAGCTCTAACAACATTCTGAAGATGTTTGTACACAGTAATGCGAGCGCGCTGCACATCCCTGGTGCGCAGGGTCCGGGCCAGCTCTAACAACATTCTGAAGATGTTTGTACACAGTAATGCGAGCGCGCTGCACATCCCTGGTGCGCAGAGTCCGGGCCAGCTCTAACAACATTCTGAAGATGTTTGCTGCTAGGTTTGATTGTCAGTATCTTAATCATTGCTGTATGGTGCATTTATTGACAATCAAATCTAGGTAGGCTTGTATATGTAGGTACTGTTGATAAAACTGTTGATAAATGTTAAATTGTATTATATAAGATGTTATTGTGTAACCTGTGTGTATTGCCTAATTGTGTACCTACCTAATTCTAAAATATTTATTTATTTTATTAATCCAGGATTTACAGTTATCTTATAGTTACTTATAAGCTATACACTATATGCTATTCTGAAACCAATTTAAATCCACATTATGTATACTGTTCGTTTAAAAAGAAGGTAGGTACGCATGCAAAGTCAACAAAAAACAAAAACGGCAGGAAAGCCGGATAAGGTATATATCAGTTACATAGGTAAATTAAGTCAATTAAGTTAAGTACCTACATTAATTTGAATAAAGCAGCAATTACTCTTACAAAAACAATATAAGTACTTTAGTAGGATAAATCTGTGAAAAAACAAAAACAAAAAACAAACAAAAACGTAGGTAAAATATATAATAATAATATAATAATAATAATATAATAATATATAAGGTAGGTATTCATAATCGCATAAGGGTGTCTATAGTGTATATGGGTGTGTGTGTGATCTAATGATCCTATGTTGGTCGAATAATTAAAATTTGAAGTTGAATTTATAGTGTGATCGTCTAGATGGAAGTCAAAAGACCGAATTAACTATGTAAAAATGTTCTAATTAATTTTATCAATAATTTGAAAGAAATCAGTGCAAGTCACTTTTATCCATTCTTTGCGGCAGAAAGTGTCTACTCGAAGCACTTTCCCACTTACACTCTAACCGCGACAAATCGGTAACAAGTGGATTGGGCACAGCGCAGGTGAGTACAGTAACACCACTCGACACGGCACTATTCCAGGTCATCTAACTTTAATACCATTAAATACTAAATTTAATACTATTTTATTCACGCCCACCTAGGACGCACCCTATGTGGCATTGCACTGCGCCCGCCACCCTGAGACATAAAGGTGAAAAGTCTTATGTGCCTGTAATTTCACTGGCACCCATACCCTGCAAACCAGAACAGCAATGCGAGCACTACTGCTTTGCGACAGAAATCGGTATGGAGGTAGTACTTCTCCGGACAAAGTATGTTAGTTTTTAAGGTATTTATTTGTATGGGCTTATTGTTTAGGTTTAGTACATTTCCCATTAAGCCTGAAATAAATATATTGATTGATTTAATACAAAAAATCAGACTCTTTATGGTGGAACTCCTAACCTTAAAAGATTATCTAGCTCTTTTAGTGATGTATTTATACATGCAGTATGCTCGGAAATATACACAAGATTCACTGAAATCAACAGAGCCTATTTTATATTTTTGTAATTATAAACATCTAAAGATAAATCATTTCCATGTAGGTAAATCATAAAGTTAAATATTATTTACCTGATTGATAATTTTAGTATGTATACCATAGACGTAGAATTTTCGCTATGTCTATACAATAAGTGCTAAACAAGTCGTCGCTAAAATATGATTATAAAACACATTGCAAGAGAAACACATTATCAAGGTAAGTAAAACATGGATATTCACTCTTGGCATTATTATGACTCGCCTGGGTAATATATGTTTTTTTTTCCATTGGCGTGCCACCGTGCATGTGTTGCAGCTTATCTGAGAGCTCCGGTTTGTATTTGCACTGTGCCACTGTGTCGTGTGACGAGACTGCGCTAAAAGCGTTGTGTTGTTGCGGCGGCCGCTCGCTGCGACCCCGATTCAGATCGCTCCACTGTAGCTTGTTACACTCTGGATTATTGATCGATTGAGAAGTGTAGAATTATCCTAGAATCGAAGACTTTCTATTGTGGGGTGGCAGGGTAGCGCCGAGCTACGATACCTATATTGCTTGCCGTAGGTACGAACTCAAGGCCTAGATGGTGATGACGCCTGCCTAGTTTTGGCTGGTCCCGTTCCGCTGTCCGGAGTAGATGATGGGAGACAGGAAGGTAGATGACCTTCAGGGAGCCTGTATCGCCCCGAGCCGTGATGCCTCGTCCTGCCTACAGTCGAATGGGGTGTGGGATTCTTCCGAAATGAAACGATACTTCCGTTGGCTGAATGGTGCTTAGCGAGGTTGGCAGACCGTGCATTCGTCGGGTCCGTTCCTGTCTGTAGTACTGGATGGCTTGTGAAAGTGTTCAATGGGCTGCACCTTATACTGTTTCGCTCTTCCAGACTATTTCTTTCTTCCTCTCGCATATAGAAAAACACTCATTGCTACTTTCACAAGCCAATTTGCTTAGGAACCCCTGGGCGTTACCGCAACGAGAGCGGTGAAAGTTGAACTTAAAAAACCATAATTATGCTGTCCCTTGGACCTCAGTATGCCAACCTTTCTGCCCATATCTTTTAATTGTCTAACATCTAAGTACATTGGTTACTATTTCTACGTACCTATTAGGTGTAGCTACCTACTATATGTTTAATCGTTATACATAATGTCCCTCGTTAGGTGGCTATATCGATTCTTAATAGTTACTTTTACACTTTCCCATAGTTAATGCACTTAGAAATTCTTATATTTCTTGCTGGCCGGACTTGCCTTTCGGTTTGTCCGGTCAACAAGATGCTGCCTACTCTCGCGCACGCGTCGACACTAGCGTGACGCTGGCTCGACGATAATAGGCCTTGGTAGAAGGATTTCAACGATGTAACCTTGGTACGATGGGCGCGTCAGACCGAGTTTATAAATATTAGCAGCGGTCCGTCGCGTCTCCGTTCAGTATGCACTAGACCTTTGCGCGTGCAACTACTGACGGAGACCAGCTATCCTGGGCTTAGTAGCTCACCAGGTCTTTACCCTTGACGTGCCCACGTACCACCAGCTGAGAATCCTTACCAATTCTGTGCCAATTACCTTTAGTTTACCTTTGTACCTACTTTTACCTTATTTCACCTGCTGGTACCTGTGTATCAGTAGGTATTACCTGTGGTACTCTGGCACCTTGACCAGAACCTCGCCCCCAGACTTACCTCCAGACCTTCGCGTCTGGTTACCTGTCTGGTCTACCGGGCGGTTCATACCCCTACAGCAAGGTGAGGTTAAAGAAACGCATCTACCTACCTACCCCTATCCTATGGTGGCACCAACGTCCTTTATTCACAATGTTCTAGGTAACTAAAGCCTGCCTATGGTTAAAATAAGAGAATCGTTTATTTTCCCTTAGCCAACTATTTAAAATTATAATACCTGTAGAGGATGTCTAATCTCCTCCTACTACACCGTAATTCCCTCACTGGCTCGGCAATGCCCACTTGTATCTGGGTAGTAACTTCACCTGTACTCTCGCCTGTGGCTCGCGTTACAGTGACCGTTCTATCCCGACACAGGAGCACACGAGACAGTGCATGTATGCCACAGAGCATACACTACATCACCTAATTTAGTATCTAACTAAGATTATTCCTTAAGGTCATCTAGACGAGTCGCGGACAGTTTCTGATATCATAGGCAGATAAATCATCAGGCCCAGTGCAGATTGAATCGCATGGCTTACTTTACTTTTCTGTAAAAAAAGTTGTAGGTACGAGTAAATATGAAATTTCAGAATCAAAGGCAAGAATCCGAACAATTTTATAAAAGCTATAAAGACTCGGCACAAGGATCTTTGAGACACGCATCATTCAAGCATCACTAATCAGGTAACAGATAAAGCGTCTTCAATGATTAATGAAGAGTCTGCTCCACTGCTGGTGCAGCGTTACGTCTCACAAATGCACCGCTTAATTCAAGAGCAGTGCCGCCGGCCCTCAGGCCTTGACACTTGTTCACTGCTCACTGGGTAAGTGACTAGCTGGCAGATAAGTTAGCGCTATGCATTTATCGGCGAGCGCGGGAAACTCACATACCATGCAAAAGTGCAGGTTATGTTATTTTGAACCCCGCACCAAAATGACGGGTGTTATAAGTTTGATCGCTATGTGTGTCTGTGTGACTGTGTGTCTGTCTTTCTGTGTATCTGTCTGTAACAACGCAACTCTTAAACGGGTGAACCAATTTGAATGTGTTTTTTTAATAATTTGAAAGCAGGTTTTCTAGCAATGTTTGTTAGACATGTTTGTTTATCAAACTCGGTTCAGCCGTTTCATTGCGTTGTGTGTTTATTTTTATTTTTATTGTATTTTTTTATTTTTTATTTATTTATGATCCCGTTGTATTTCCCGAAAGCTATTTCTTTGTTAATATATTAAAATAGACACGACAGAATGCTAAACTCTTAAGAAAACAAGAAAAAAGTGCAATTCCTTTGTTTGCAATAATAAATCGTCAGGATAAATGAGCTGCCACTTCATATAATTGAAATGAGCAAGAAATGATGATGGCGATTTATAAAGAGTAAATAAAGTGTAGTGCAAATCCTACGCTGTAAGTAGATGCAGATTCCACGCCGGCTGGCCGTGGCGGGCGATCTATCACTACTAACGCGAGTCTCCGGGCGGGGCACGACGCGAGCGGGCGCACGAGCGGAGCGGGGGTGGCGGCGATCTATCACTACTAACGCGAGTCTCCGGGCGGGACACGACGCGAGCGGGCGAACGAGCGGAGCGGGGGTGGCGGCGATTTATCACCACTAACACGAGTCTCCAGGCGGGGCACGACGCGAGCGGGCGCACAAGTGGAGCGGGGGTGGCGGGCGATCTATCACTACTAACGCTAGTCTCCGGGCGGGGCACAAAGCGAGCGGGCGCACGGGTGGAGCGGGGGTGGCGGGCGATCTATCACCACTAACGCGAGTCTCCGGGTGGGGCACGACGCGAGCGGGCGCACGAGCGGAGCGAGCGTGGCGGCTATCTATCACTACTAACGCGAGTCTCCGGGCGGGGCACGACGCGAGCGGGCGCACGGGTGGAGCGGGGGTGGCGGGCGATCTATCACTACTAACGCTAGTCTCCGGGCGCGGCACGACGCGAGCGGGTGCACGAGCGGAGCGGGGGTGGCGGCGATCTATCACTACTAACGCGAGTCTCCGGGCTGGGCACGACGCGAGCGGGCGCACGAGCGGAGCGGGGGTGGCGGCGATCTATCACTACTAACGCGAGTCTCCGGGCGGGACACGACGCGAGCGGGCGAACGAGCGGAGCGGGGGTGGCGGCGATCTATCACCACTAACACGAGTCTCCAGGCGGGGCACGACGCGAGCGGGCGCACAAGTGGAGCGGGGGTGGCGGGCGATCTATCACTACTAACGCGAGTCTCCGGGCGGGGCACGACGCGAGCGGGCGCACGAGCGGAGCGGGGGTGGCGGCGATCTATCACTACTAACGCGAGTCTCCGGGCGGGGCACGACGCGAGCGGGCGCACGAGCGGAGCGGGGGTGGCGGCGATCTATCACTACTAACGCGAGTCTCCGGGCGGGGCACGACGAGAGCGAGCGCACGAGCGGAGCGGGGGTGGCGGCGATCTATCACTACTAACGCGAGTCTCCGGGCGGGGCACGACGCGAGCGGGCGCACGAGCGGAGCGGGGGTGGCGGCGATCTATCACTACTAACGCGAGTCTCCGGGCGGGGCACGACGCGAGCGGGCGCACGAGCGGAGCGGGGGTGGCGGCGATCTATCACTACTAACGCGAGTCTCCGGGCGGGGCACGACGAGAGCGAGCGCACGAGCGGAGCGGGGGTGGCGGCGATCTATCACTACTAACGCGAGTCTCCGGGCGGGGCACGACGAGAGCGAGCGCACGAGCGGAGCGGGGGTGGCGGCGATCTATCACTACTAACGCGAGTCTCCGGGCGGGGCACGACGCAAGCGGGCGCACGAGCGGAGCGCGGGTGTCAGCGATCTATCACTACTAACGCGAGTCTCCGGGCGGGGCACGACGCGAGCGAGCGCACGAGCGGAGCGGGGGTGGCGGCGATCTATCACTACTAACGCGAGTCTCCGGGCGGGGCACGACGCAAGCGGGCGCACGAGCGGAGCGCGGGTGTCAGCGATCTATCACTACTAACGCGAGTCTCCGGGCGGGGCACGACGCAAGCGGGCGCACGAGCGGAGCGCGGGTGTCAGCGATCTATCACTACTAACGCGAGTCTCCGGGCGGGGCACGACGCGAGCGAGCGCACGAGCGGAGCGGGGGTGGCGGCGATCTATCACTACTAACGCGAGTCTCCGGGCGGGGAACGACGCGAGCGGGCGCACGAGCGGAGCGGGGGTGGCGGCGATCTATCACTACTAACGCGAGTCTCAAGGCGGGGCACGACGCGAGCGGGCGCACGAGCGGAGCGGGGGTGGCGGCGATCTATCACTACTAACGCGAGTCTCCGGGCGGGGCACGACGCGAGCGGGCGCACGAGCGGAGCGGGGGTGGCGGCGATCTATCACTACTAACGCGAGTCTCCGGGCGGGGCACGACGCGAGCGGACGCACGAGCGGAGCGGGGGTGGCGGCGATCTATCACTACTAACGCGAGTCTCCGGGCGGGGCACGACGCGAGCGGGTGCACGGGCGGAGCGGGGGTGGCGGCGATCTATCACTAGTAACGCGAGTCTCCGGGCGGAGCACGACGCGAGCGGGCGCACGGGCGGAGCGGGGGTGGCGGCGTTCTATCACTAGTAACGCGAGTCTCCGGGTGGGGCACGACGCGAGCGGGCGCACAGGCGGAGCGGGGGTGGCGGCGATCTATCACTAGTAACGTGAGTCTCCGGGCGGGGCACGACGCGAGCGGGCGCACGAGCGGAGCGAGGGTGGTGGCGATCTATCACTACTAACGCGAGTCTCCGGGCGGGGCACGATGCGAGCGGGCGCATGAGCGGAGCGGGGGTGGCGGCGATCTATCACTACTAACGCGAGTCTCCAGGCGGGGCACGACGCGAGCGGACGCACGAGCGGAGCGGGGGTGGCGGCGATCTATCACTACTTACGCGAGTCTCCGGGCGGGGCACGACTCGAGCGGGCGCACGGGCGGAGCGGGGGTGGCGGCGATCTATCACTAGTAACGCGAGTCTCCGGGCGGGGCACGAAGCGAGCAGGCGCACGGGCAGAGCGGGCGTGGCGGCCATCTATCACTAGTAACGCGAGTCTCCGGGCGGGGCACGACGCGAGCGGGCGCACGAGCGGAGCGAGGGTGGCGGCGATCTATCACTACTAACGCGAGTCTCCGGGCGGGGCACGACGCGAGCGGGCGCACGGGCGGAGCGGGGGTGGCGGCGATCTATCACTAGTAACGCGAGTCTCCGGGCGAGGCACGACGCGAGCGGGCGCACGAGCGGAGCGAGGGTGGCCGCGATCTATCACTACTAACGCGAGTCTCCGGGCAGGGCACGACGCGAGCGGGCGCACGAGCGGAGCGGGGTTGGCGGCGATCTATCACTACTAACGCGAGTCTCCGGGCGGGGCACGACGCGAGCGGGTGCATGAGCGGAGCGGGGTTGGCGGCGATCTATCACTACTAACGTGAGTCTCCGGGCGGGGCACGACGCGAGCGGGCGCACGAGCGGAGCGAGCGTGGCGGCGATATATCACTAGTAACGCGAGTCTCCGGGCGGGGCACGACGCGAGCGGGCGCACGAGCGGAGCGAGGGTGGCGGCAATCTATCACTACTAACGCGAGTCTCCGGGCGGGGCACGATGCGAGCGGGCGCACGAGCGGAGCGGGGTTGGCGGCGATCTCATACCCAGTACTCACTGCAAGAAGAAGCTAAATACAAATTTACGCTGACTGACCGTGGCAGGCGATTCATGATCATCACTATTAACGCGAGTGTAACTGGCGGCACACAGTGTGAGCGAGAGTGGAAGAGTTTCCAGTTGCTCCAGGATTTGGTGATTTCAAGAGTGAGCTGAGGTTGCAACATGCTGTTGACAACTGTTGACGATGACGTTTAACTTTTGCTTAGTTAGTCCACAATCATATCTAGTACATATCTCAACACTACATTATTTCCCTACGGCAGTCAGTATGTCTGGGGGTGACCTCTAGAGACTACGTACCTATATCTCAACACTACATTATTGCCCTACGGCAGTCAGTATGTCTGGGGGTGACCTCTAGAGACTACGTACCTATATCTCAACACTACATTATTGCCCTACGGCAGTCAGTATGTCTGGGGGTGACCTCTAGAGACTACGTACCTATATCTCAACACTACACATTATTGCCCTACGGCAGTCTTTATGTCTGGGGGTGACCTCTAGAGACTACGTACCTATATCTCAACACCACACATTATTGCCCTACGGCAGTCAGTATGTCGTGGGGTGACCTCTAGAGACTACGTACCTATATCTCAACACTACACATTATTGCCCTACGGCAGTCAGTATGTCTGGGGGTGACCTCTAGAGACTACGAACCTATATCTCAACACTACACATTATTTCCCTACGTCAGTCAGTATGTCTGGGGGTGACCTCTAGAGACTACGTACCTATATCTCAACACTACACATTATTGCCCTACGGCAGTCAGTATGTCTGGGGGTGACCTCTAGAGACTACGTACCTATATCTCAACACTACACATTATTGCCCTACGGCAGTCAGTATGTCTGGGGGTGACCTCTAGAGACTACGTACCTATATCTCAACACTACACATTATTGCCCTACGGCAGTCTTTATGTCTAGGGGTGACCTCTAGAGACTACGTACCTATAT